>OVBL01000845.1:0-375197 GCA_900406555.1 Pseudoturritis turrita
GAGCTTTAAGTGTGATGTTCAAGGCTGATGAGCACGAACAAAGGGAGAATTTGTTTCACTCAAGGTGTTTGGTTAAAAAATAAGTGTGTAGTCTGATTATAGATGGAGGAAGCTGCACCAATGTTGCAAGTGAGTCTATGGTCCGAAAGCTTGGTTTAGAGGAAATTCAGCATCCTAAACCTTATAAATTGCAATGGCTAAATGAGAGTGGAGAAATGGCTGTGAAAAAGCAAGTTAGAGTGCCATTAGCCATTGGGAAATATGAAGATGAGGTGCTGTGTGATATTCTGCCCGTGGAAGCTAGTCACATTTTGTTAGGAAGGCCTTGGCAATCTGATCGAAGGGTGACACATGATGGGTTCACAAACAGGCATAGTTTTGAGTTTAAAGGGAGAAAAACAGTTCTGGCACCAATGGCACCACATGAAGTCTACTTAGATCAGCTTAGCATGAAAAAGAAAGAGACTCAAACTGTTCAATCCAAAACTCCCGAGAGCAAACCAAAGGGAAGTACTAAGCCTAATCTCTTGTTTGTTTTCAAAGAAAGTTTATTGAATCTAACAGCCTTGGAACCGGTATTGCCGAGTAGAATTAAGCTTCTTTTGCAGGATTATCAAGATGTTTTTCCCGAGGAAAATCCAGAAGGTTTGCCACCTATTAGAGGCATTGAGCATCAAATAGACTTCATGCCAGGAGCTTCGTTGCCAAACAAACCAGCATACCGAATCAATCCTGTTGAAACAAAAGAACTTGAGAAGCAAGTAACTGAGCTAATGGAGAAGGGTCATATTCGAGAGAGTATGAGTCCGTGTGCTGTCCCCGTGCTACTTGTGCCAAAGAAAGATGGCAGTTGGCGTATGTGTGTTGATTGTAGAGCAATCAATAATATCACGGTGAAGTATCGACACCCTATTCCTAGATTAGATGATATGCTTGATGAATTGCATGGTTCTAGCATATTTTCTAAGGTAGATTTAAAAAGTGGCTATCATCAGATTAGGATGAAAGAGGGTGATAAATGGAAAACTGCTTTTAAAACCAAACAAGGACTATATGAATGGTTAGTGATGCCATTTGGGCTAACAAATGCACCTAGTACATTTATGAGATTGATGAACCATGTTCTTAGATCTTATATAGGTGTTTTTGTCGTTGTTTACTTTGATGACATCCTGGTATATAGCAAAAGCCTAGAAGAGCATGTTAAGCATCTGAAATTGGTTTTAGAAGTCCTTAGGAAAGAAAAACTCTATGCTAATCGTCAAAAATGCACTTTTGGAACAGATCACCTTGTCTTTTTAGGATTTGTTGTGAGTGCAGGTGGAGTTAAGGTTGATGAAGAAAAAATCAAAGCAATTAAGGAGTGGCCGAGTCCTAAATCTGTTAGCTAGGCCAGGAGCTTTCACGGCCTTGCTGGATTTTATAGGAGGTTTGTTAGGGACTTCAGCACCCTAGCAGCACCACTTACTGAAGTTATCAAGAAGGATGTGGGCTTTAAGTGGGAACAAGCTCAGGAAGATGCATTTCAGATTTTAAAAGAGAAGCTTACTAATGCTCCTGTTTTATCTCTTCCTGATTTTATTAAAACGTTTTGAAATAGAGTGTGATGCCTCTGGTGTAGGAATTGGTGCTGTTCTTATGCAGGATAAGAAGCCAATAGCTTATTTCAGTGAAAAGCTTGGAGGAGCCACTCTAAATTACCCCACGTATGACAAAGAATTGTATGCTTTGGTTAGAGCATTACAAACATGGCAGCATTACTTGTGGCCAAAGGAGTTTGTCATCCACACTGATCATGAGTCATTGAAACATCTAAAGGGACAACAAAAACTTAACAAGAGACACGCAAGGTGGGTAGAATTCATTGAAACATTCCCATACGTGATCAAATACAAAAAAGGTAAGGATAATGTTGTAGCCGGCGCATTATCAAGGAGGTATACTCTACTTACATCTCTTGAAGTTAAATTGCTTGGTTTTGAACAAATTAAATCTCAATATGCCAATGATTCTGATTTTGGTAAGATCTTCTCTTCTTGTGAGAAATTTGCTTTTGGTAAATATTATCGTCACGAAGGCTTCCAATTTTATGATAATCGGCTGTGTGTTCCTAATTCCTCTTTGAGAGATATTTTTGTTAAGGAAGCACACGGAGGTGGCCTAATGGGACATTTCGGAGTTGCTAAGACTCTAAAGGTGATGCAAGACCATTTTCATTGGCCAAACATGAAAAGGGACGTGGAGAAATGTTGTGAAAGATGCACAACGTGTAAAATGGCTAAGGCAAAATCACAACCTCACGGTTTGTATACTCCTTTACCTATTCCTTTGCATCCATGGCATGATATTTCTATGAATTTTGTTGTTGGTATGCCTAGGACTAGAACTGGTAAGGACTCTATATTTGTGGTTGTGGATAGGTTTTCTAAAATGGCACATTTTATTCCTTGCCATAAAACTGATGATGCCATGAATGTTGCTAGCTTATTCTTTAGAGAAATTGTGCGGTTACATGGTATGCCTAAGTCTATAGTCTCTGATCGTGATACTAAGTTTCTTAGTTACTTTTGGAAAACATTATGGTCTAAACTAGGTACTAAGTTACTGTTTTCTACTACTTGTCACCCGCAAACTGATGGGCAAACCGAAGTAGTAAATAGGACCTTGTCTACACTTCTAAGAGCTTTGATTAAAAAGAACCTTAAAACTTGGGAAGATTGTTTGCCTCATGTTGAATTTGCATATAATCATTCTGTTCATTCTGCCTCTAAGTTTTCGCCTTTCCAAATTGTTTATGGGTTCAATCCCATCTCTCCTTTGGATTTAATGCCTTTACCTTTGAGTGAAAGAGCTAGCATGGATGGAAAAAAAAAGGCAGAATTGGTGAAACAGATTCATGAGAAGGCAAGGGTGAATATTGAAAAAAAAACAGAGAAGTATGCTAGACAAGCTAATAAGAGCCGAAAGGAGGTAGTTTTTGAAGAAGGAGACTTGGTGTGGATCCACCTAAGAAAAGAAAGATTTCCGAATGAAAGGAAATCCAAGCTGATGCCGAGAATGGATGGACCATTTAAAATCATCAAGAAGATCAACAACAATGCTTATCAATTGGATTTGCAAGGTAAGTATAGTGTGAGTAATAGTTTTAATGTTGCTGATCTTGTACCTTTTGTTTCAGATGAAGCAGATTTGAGGTCAAATCTTTCTCAAGAGGGAGGGGATGATGTGATAATGGACCAGCAGCTTGAACCAGAGGAGAGCGTGGAACATAAGGAGCATGGAGACAAGGAGCAGCAGGAGCAGCTTGTACCAGATGAAGCAAAGGATCCATTACATGTTTCTCTCGGTCCAATGACAAGGTCAAGGACTAAACGTCTTAAGCAAGCTGTGGGAATACTTCTACAACAGCTTGAGGGCAATCTTGAGCATAGTGCTTATCAAACCACTCTGGTTTTGATTCAAGCAGCTTGAGAAATCAGTATTGGGAGGGTGTGTACTTGCACTCTTTTCCTTATGGCCTGTTTTTCCCATTGGGTTTTCTGGCCTAAGGTTTTTAATGAGGCAAGCCCACACACCTTAGACCATTGCCCCAATACTGATCCAAAGCCCACATATGTAAGCCCAAGATGATCAGCTTACAACTGTTTTTTTTTCAGACTCTTAAATTTCAGTCTTCTTCATTTATTAGTCTAGATTTAATGCTTGTCATGCAGAGAGTCTTCTCTCTTAATTCCGAAAATTCTCTTCCCTATTTGTACTCTCTGATCTTCATTCTAATAAATCATCAAACCTTTTTTCTTAAACAAAACTCTTAAAATTCGTTTGATCTTGAGTTGGTGTGTAATATCCTTCTCATCTTGTGATTGTTCTGGTGCGTCATATCCAAACAAAAACAAGTCTGAAAGTTCAAGAGACATCCGCAACTCTTGAAAGTTTCTTTCGATCCCAATTCCATCAAAACCCAGCCGTGGATACACTTATTTCATCGTGTTCTTCACAGATCCGAATTCCATCGCACACAATCCACTCGACGAGCATTCAAGGGACTTGATCTTTCACCAAGGATCATATTAAAATGTGTCTGAAATAGAAATTAGGTTGTTTCAATCATTTATCGTTATAAATGAGACTCTTAGGAAGCCTACTAAACTAAATTTATAAATGTTTTCAATTTAGAAAATTCATAAGAGTTAACTCATCGATTCCTAAAAAATGGATTAAATGTGTCTGAAATAGAAAATAGGATGTCTCAACCATTTATCGTTATAAAGGGGACTCTAAGGAAGTCTACTAAACTAATTTTATAAAAAAAATTCAAATTTTTAGAAAACTCATAGGTGTTAACCAACTGATTCATAAAAAATGGAGTAAATGCGTTTGAAATAGAAACTAGGTTGTTTCAACCATTTATCGTTATAAAGGGGACTCTAAGGAAGCCTACTAAACTAAATTTTCAAATTTTTTCAAATTTTTAGAAAACTCATAGGTGTTAACCCACTGATTCCTTAAAAATGAGTAAATGTGTCTGAAATAGAAACTAGGTTGTTTCAATCATTTATCGTTATAAAGGAGACTCTTAGGAAGCCTACTAAACTAAATTTATTAATGTTTTCAATTTTTTAGAAAATTCATAAGAGTTAACTCATTGATTCCTAAGAAACGGATTAAATGTGTTTGAAATAGAAAATAGGATGTTTCAAGCATTTATCAATATAAAGGGGACTCTAAGGAAGCCTACTAAACTAATTTTATAAAAAAAAATTCAAATTTTTAGAAAACTCATAGGTGTTAACCCACTGATTCATAAAAAACGGAGTAAATGTGTCTGAAATAGAAACTATGTTGTTTCAACCATTTATCGTTATAAAGTGGACTTTAAGGAATCCTACTAAACAAAATTTTTAAATTTTTTCAAATTTTTAGAAAACTCATATGTGTTGTTAACCCACTGATTCCTAAAAAAGGAGTAAATGTGTCTGAAATAGAAACTAGGTTGTTTCAATCATTTATCGTTATAAAGGAGACTCTTAGGAAGCCTACTAAACTAAATTTTTAAATTTTTTCAAATTTTTAGATTATAGGTGTTATTAACCCACTGATTCCTAAAAAGGAGTAAATGTGTCTGAAATAGAAACTAGGTTGTTTCAATCATTTATCGTTATAAAGGAGACTCTTAGGAAGCCTACTAAACTAAAATTTATAAATGTTTTCAAATTTTTAGAAAATTCATAAGAATTAACCCACTGATTCCTAAAAAATGGATTAAATGTATATGAAATAGAAAATAGTAGGATGTTTAAACCATTTATCGTTATAAAGGAGACTCTTAGGAAGCCTACTAAACTAAATTTTTAAATTTTTTCAAATTTTTAGAAAACTCATAGGTGTTAACCCACTGATTCATAAAAAAGGAGTAAATGTGTCTGAAATAGAAACTAGGTTGTTTCAATCATTTATCGTTATAAAGGAGACTCTTAGAAAGCCTACTAAACTAAATTTATAAATGTTTTTAAATTTTTAGAAAATTCATAAGAATTAACTCATTGATTCCTAAAAAACGGATTAAATGTGTCTGAAATAGAAAATAGGATGTTTCAACCATTTATTGTTATAAAGTGGACTCTAAGGAAGCCTACTAAACTAAATTTTTAAATTTTTTCAAATTTTTAGAAAAGTCATAGGTGTTAATCCAGTGATTCCTAAAAATGGAGTAAATGTGTATGAAATAGAAACTAGGCTGTTTCAATCATTTATCGTTATAAATTAGACTCTTAGGAAGCCTACTAAACTCAATTTATAAATGTTTTCAAATTTTTAGAAAATTCATAAGAGTTAACCTACTGATTCTTAAAAAACGGATTAAATGTGTCTAAAATAGAAAATAGGATGTTTCAACCATTTATCGTTATAAAAGGGACCTTAGGGAAGCCTACTAAACTAAAATTTTAATTTTTTTCAAATTTTTAGAAAACTCATAGTTGTTAACCCACTGATTCCTAAAAAAGGAGTAAATGTGTCTGAAATAGAAACTATGTTGTTTCAATCATTTATCGTTATAAAGGAGACTCTTAGGAAGCTTACTAAACTCAATTTATAAATGTTTTCAAATTTTTAGAAAATTCATAAGAGTTAACTCATTGATTCCTAAAAACAGATTAAATGTGACTGAAATAGAAAATAGGATGTTTCAAGCATTTATCGTTATAAAGGGGACTCTAAGGAAGCCTACTAAACTAATTTTATAAAAAATTTCAAATTTTTAGAAAACTCATAGGTGTTAACCCACTGATTCATAATAAACGGAGTAAATGTATCTGTAATAGAAACTAGGTTGTTTCAACCATTTATCGTTATAGAGGGGACTCTAAGGAAGCCTACTAAACTAAAATTTTTAATTTTCTTCAAATTTTTAGAAAACTCATAGGTGTTAACCCACTGATTCCTAAAAAAGGAGTAAATGTGTCTGAAATAGAAACTAGGTTGTTTCAATTATTTATCGTTATAAAGTGTAAGAATTTAGAGAATAGATTATGAAGATCAGAGAGTATAAAGAGAGTGTCTGAATCTTCCTTATATTTCTGTATATCTGTTTTTTACATGAGAATACACTTATATAGACAATTAACTAACATATTTCGTGACTTAAGTCTTGTAGGAGAAGCTTTGTTGAATCTTCTCTAGGAAGCTAGTTTTTACTCTGCCAGAAGTCTGCTTTTACTCTGCCAGAAGTCTGCTGCAGTTACTCTGCCAGAAGTCTGTTTTTACTCTGCCAGTTTAACACTCTTCCAGAAGTCTGCTTCATGTCAGCCTTCTCTTCAACATTCCCCCTCAAGATTGGCTGGTGGAGATCCAATAAGCCAATCTTGCCATGAATATTATGGCATACCTTGGACGTGGTTGCCTTTGTGAAGATATCTGCCAATTGACCAGAACTCTTAATAAAGGAAAGAGCAATGATACCTTCTTGCACCTTCTCACGAATGAAGTGGCAATCAACTTCAACGTGCTTTGTCCTTTCATGGAAGACTGAGTTAGATGCAATGTAGATGGCAGCCTGATTATCACAATGTAGTGTAATAGGCACAGTCCTGTTGAGTCCAAGATCTTTAAGAAGATCCTTCAACCAAATCATTTCTTTTGTGACATCTTTCATTGCTCTATACTCAGCTTCAGCACTTGAAAGTGATACCACTTTCTGTTTCTTGCTTCTCCAAGTGACAAGATTTCCTCCCACAAATGTACAGTATCCAGTTGTGGATTTCCTGTCCATCTTATCTCCTGCCCAATCAGCATCGCAAAACCCAACAATCTCTGTATTGTTATTGCAGCCCATCCATATACCTCTTCCCGGATTACTCTTCAAGTATCTGAGAATTCTTTCCACCATACTCCAATGATGTTCAGTGGGAGCTTGCATGTGCTGGCTTGCTTGGTTCACAGCAAAACAAATATCAGGTCTAGTGATTGTAAGATAGATTAGTTTACCTACAAGCCTCTGATATTGTTTGATATCAGCCAATGGTTCCCCCTCACGAAAGTTCTTATAACTTTCTTCAATGGGTGTCTTGGCTGGCTTAGAACCCAATTTTCCTGTTTCAGCTAACAGGTCCAAAGTGTACTTTATCTGAGAGACGAACATTCCTTCATCAAACCGAGATATCTCTATACCTAGGAAGTACTTCAACCCTCCCAAGTCCTTGATGTAAAACGAAGATTTGAGTATGTAATGATAATATCATTAACATATATGAGGACAGCAACAATACCCTCTTCCCCCTGAGTTGTGAACAAGGAGTGATCAGCTTCAGACCGACGAAACCCTTTCTCAAGTAGACAGCTACTCAACCGCTGGTATCAAGCCCGAGGAGATTGTTTAAGGCCATATATAGCTTTCTTGAGTTTGCACACTCTGCTACTATTGGTCTCATCATGGAACCCTTGGGGAGGCACCATGTATACTTCTTCTTCCAAATCTCCTTGGAGGAATGCATTCTTAACATCCATCTGCCACAAATCCCAAGAGAGGTTAGTAGCTACAGAGAGGAGGACACGAACCGAGTGAAGTTTCGCTACCGGTGCAAATGTTTCTGTGTAATCCTCTCCATAGACCTGAGTATATCCCTTGGCAACTAGTCGAGCTTTATACCTCTCAACTTCTCCGCTGCTTGTATACTTAATTGTATACACCCATCTACTACCAACCATCTTCCTATCCTCGGGTAGATCAACCATCCCAAGTATCATTCTTCTTCATGGAATCAATTTCCTCATTCATGGCTTGAACCCAAACTTTGCTCTTGCACGCTTCTTCATAGGTAGTTGGCACAAATTCCTTGTCAATCTTACTAAGGAATCCTTGGTGCTCTACTGGAAGATGTGCAACAAAACAATAGGCTTGAATGGGATGAGCTACCGCTTGACTATTGTAATAAATTCGAGTGTTCTTCCAGTGATCCGGACCAGATTTGAGTCTCTCACTCCTTCGAAGAGGGGGTGATATGATCATGGATAGCATAAGGAACTTGGAACGTGGAGAAGAGCTCGAACCAGTGGATCAGCTTGTACCTGATGTGAGAATGGACCAGCAGCTTGAACCAGAGGAGGGCGTGGAACATAAGGAGCAGCAGGAGCAGCTTGTACCAGATGAAGCAAAGGATCCATTACATGTTTCTCTCGGTCCAATGACAAGGTCAAGGACTAAACGTCTTAACAAAGCTGTGGGAATACTTCTACAACGGCTTGAGGGCAATCTTGAGCATAGTGCTTATCAAACCACTCTGGTTTTGATTCAAGCAGCTTGAGAAATCAGTATTAGGAGGGTGTGTACTTGCACTCTTTTCCTTATGGCCTGTTTTTCCCATTGGGTTTTCTGGCCTAAGGTTTTTAATGAGGCAAGCCCACACACCTTAGACCATTGGCCCATTACTGATCCAAAGCCCACAGATGTAAGCCCAAGAAGATCAACTTACAACTGTTTTTTTTTTCAGACTCTTAAATTTCAGTCTTCTTCATTTATTAGTCTAGATTTAATGCTTGTCATGCAGAGAGTCTTCTCTCTTAATTCCAAAAATTCTCTTCCCTATTTGTACTCTCTGATCTTCATTCTAATAAAACATCAAACTTTTTCTTATCAAAATCTCTCTCTGATTTCGTTTGATCATGAGCTTGTGTGTGTAATATCACGATCTCAACTTGTGACTGCTTTTGGTGTGTCATATCCAAGCAGAATCAAGCCTGAAAGTTCAAGGGAATTCCGCAGCCTTTGACAGTTTCTCTCAATCCTTACGGATCATCACCACCATTCAATCAACCACACGAAGTGTATTCAAGGGGCTGTGATCTCTCTAACCAGGATCATATCAAGTGGTATCAGAGCCACTTCGTGTCAGGTTGCATCAATCCTTTCATTTTCTGATCAGTTTTACTCGTAATTCACTTAATCATTTTAGGGTCGATCTTTCATCTATTCTAGTAATTGTTGATTAGATCGTGTAGATCGGAATCTAAACTATGATAAACTGTATTAGATCTCGTGTTTAGGAGAAATTTAGTTTTTCGACTTTTTAGTGATTCATTGTTTTTCTGCAGTTAAAAAAAAGTTTGGACCTTTCAAATTCTGAAAAAAAAAAACCATTTCTTTTTTTTTTCTGATCAGTGTTTAATATTTACGATCGTTTTCTTTCAAAGAATATTTTTACTTGTTATGTTTCTGTGATTTCAGGAACAATGGTGAGTCAGGATGAAGAAGAAACGAGCAACGGTCCGAACAAACTACTCATAGAGGCGATAACGGCTCATATGACAAAGTTGATGGATGAACGTTTTGAAACTTATGCTCTCAAAACAAAGTCAGAGCCATACCAAGCGAATCGAAGGGAACATAAACAGAGGTTCCTGAAAAATGAAAACAAACTGGATTTTTACAAGACTGATTTTGTGCAGAAAGAAGCACAGCATAGGAGACTGCAGGAGAAGCCTAATTGGAGAAGCAAATCAGCTAGAGAAGAAGTAGAATATGCCTCCTACAACCGTGATAAGCAGAGATGTTCTAAGCAAGCTAGGCAGCTTCAGAACAAGTTGAGTAGCCAATTGAGTTATGAAGAAATAAAAAAACAACTGACAGAAGCAGTTAGGGATATGATGCATAGTCAAAAGAAGAGTCCAGCCACACGCCAAGCTCTTGGTACTGAAGCAACAAAGGAGAACAACACCAAAAAGAAAGAGGAAGCTTCAGATTCAAAGCCAATTTCTGATCAAAAAGAAGTACCACCAACCAGAAACGAATTGTTGGAGATTGAGAAGCTTCTAAGTGATGAAAACCAAGACCAGGAACGTGAGAGTCTCTTTCAAACAAGGTGCTTAGTCCAAAATAGAGTGTGCAGCCTTATCATTGATGGAGGCAGCTGTACAAATATTGCAAGTTCAACAATGGTGGAGAAGCTTTGCTTGGAAACTAAAGAGCATCCACAACCTTACAAGCTTCAATGGTTGAAAAACAATGGAGAAATCGAAGTAACCAGACAAGTAATGGTGTCTTTGTCCATTGGGAGTTATGTGGACGAAATCCTTTGTGATGTTTTGCCAACAGAAGTCAGCAAACATTCTGCTAGGAAAGCCATGGCAATCTGATCGCCAAGCTACTTATCGTGGTCTTACAAACCAATCCTCTTTTTTTTTTTAAATTCGGCTGGCTCAACTAGGAAGATAGATAGATAAGAAAATGATTTGAAAAGAAGAATATGAAGATGTAAGAAAGATGATACATAACGAATACCGAACTTCAGAGTGTGCTCTAATACCACTTGATACGATCCTCTCAGGGATTCTTCACTCCGAGTTGGTAGGATGGATAACCTTTAGATCCTTTGGACGATTGAAGCCACAAAGAACAAATGAGATGGATTGAATGGTGGCACAGAAGCTGCCGATGATTTCTGATATTCCAGAAATGATCTACTTAGATATGACACACTAAGATAGATGAAGTTTGACTGTTTGGATATTACACACCAAGCAACGGATTTTGTTCACAAAGAACAGCTGAGAATCACTCTCAAAGAAAACAAAATTATTTGATAAAAAGTTGTTGTAGAAAACGTGATTACATGAGCTTATAAATAACTCATAATGTGGAAAACAAAGCAAACATGAAATTAATGAAGCATTAACTACTTAGGACTGAAATAACTCTTCTTCTTTGACTGACTCATGAGTGTTCAAGAATGCTTAATCGGAGTCTAGGCGATTTTAGGCGGTTTAGGCATTTACAACATAAAACATTATAAATATGATATTATAGATAAAATTTATATAAAAGCATTCACTAGAAAAATAAAATATTAAATCGTAAACAAGAATTAAACAAAATCATTCATTTAATTAAAGAATAATTATATGAACGGAGTTAAAACTTATAAATTTAAATCTATGTAGTTAGAAATTAGAAAAATACACTGAAATAGAAAAAAATTAAATTAAAAAATAATTGATTAACGATTTTGTAGGACCGCTCTTAAGCTCTTAGGATCACTTAAAATCGCTTAAATCCGTTTAATAACAAAAATATATAATTGTAACGCGTATAAGGTAACCTCCGAGGTCTAGGCGGTCATTTAGACGTCGTCTGAGCGCCTAGCCCTTAGTCGGGGATTAGGCGACCGCCTAGACGCTTTTTAGAACACTTGATGTGATGCGATCATGGGTAGCACCAAGGAAACTAAGCTTTTAGCTGAGCTTGAACAAGAGCTTGAAGCCGAGGAAGACTTAGTTGTACTAGTTGGACCTCTGACCCGGGCAATAGCTAAGAAACTCAAGAACATGATTGGAGGATTACTTAACCAAATGTTCACTCAACAAGATCACTTAGGCTGGATTGAAGAAGACGTTTCTTAAACCATTCTGGTTTTAATACAGGCCCAAGAAGATTACTAAATGGGTTTGTGACCATTTGTACTCTTTTTCCTTATCTGATGAGGACATCAATACCACCTTATCTGGATACGAAGAATAAGACATCAACATAGCCTCTATGTGATGCGGACATAAGTACTAGAGTCAAAGAGGAGCTGCTCAATCCAACCATTATCCGAGATGTGCCACCCGATACCAAACAAAATGGAGAAATCAAAGCCAAATCACATTCTACTCGACCAAATGACGTGGGAAGATTCATCAGCCAATCATATATTTTAAGGACAATGATCCAGCCATAACATAATTGGCACGATCAGATTTGGAGATGGTTCACAAACTTCCACCCGGAGCCTTAACCGAGCCATGGAAGCTACCCCTAGGAGAATTGGCTCGGCCCAATCACCTCAGAATTGTTATTCACCAGCAAACCAACTATGGTGAAGAGTTGGATCATGAGAAACCACCCCCGGTTCGAGTTGGTTTAGGAGTTGCTCATTTGGCCTTACCCGCGGACATAGGTGCACTCAACGGAGGACTCCGACCATAACAGAAGGATATAAGCCATGAAACAACTTGGTCTATAATCCTGATCTAACAGAGGCACATGGCGAATTGGAATCATACCAAGATAGATTTTGGTTTAGAAGATATTCAATTTCTAAACCGAAGGATCCTTGGCTTGTCTTATTTGGAGTATTACGGGTTTATGAGGCTTCAAACATATAAGTGGCCCCTAGGAGACTCTGATATACTTCTAGAAGTTTACCACAACACTCTAGGATGCCCCAACATGCATTGGATCAGGCGGATTCAATTATATCTTTAATTGAGCCAACCGAATCGTTTATGGAAAGTAGTAAGACCGATCGGTTCAATCATTTGCAAACCAGGATATGGCGACCAGGAGAGATTATTAGACGTCTAAATAAGTCTACAAACATCTTACCATGCTCCAGCAAACACGAGATCAGGCGGATCCTCTTCTTTGTTTACTTTCCTTTTACGGATGTGTTCACACTTGGGCCATTTATGTACAACGGCTACTTCCTTTTTGTACTGAGTGTGGAGCACGAATTGAAGACTATCCAAGAGGCTTCTAGAAGACCAATCAGCCACGGTTATATCCAGAGATTATCAAGATACAAGCGGCACATTCCCAATGGCTAGTATAATTAAAGCATAAATCTTCCTTGATCTTTTCTCATTCTTTTTAGAATAATTTTGTTTTCCTTTTTATTAATTTAGACCGTTGTACTCGGCCATATAAGCTGATCATTAGTCTCATTGTAAATCACCCTTGATCATTGAAGTAATATAAGTTTTGTTTTCTCTTTACAGAGAACCGAGTCTCTTTGTGTTTGTTCTTTAGATTCAAATGATATAAGAGGGTTCAATGATTCAATCCTCTTGTTTCGTCCATTTGATTGAGCGAGTCAATCACTTTTCTTCCATCTCTACCTTCATTCCACTTTCGCTTGCCATAAGCTTGAAATCCTTATCTTAAGTTGGAGTGATTCCAATCTTATATCATTTGGTTTCAGAGCTCAAAGCTCATATCAAACCCAGGTTATATTTCTTCAACCTCTATCTTTCAATTTTCTATTTTGTTGTTTATTTTCCCCATAAATCAAAAAATCCATAAAAATGGTTTCTTGCAATTTGTTCTTGCTTATTTTGCTTCCGCACCATCATCGCCTTTAAAAGAAAACAAAAAAAAATTATTTGCTTCAATTTTTGTTTAAATTCATTTCATAGAAAGAAAATCCATAAAAATCGTATTTTTATTTGTTTTTAAATAGTTTTCGAAATTTTATCCTATTAAATCAAAAAGAAATAGTTGTTTCAGTTTTATTTTCACCAACTTCTGCATCTTTGATTTTATATTGCATTTGTTTAAAAAAATAAAAAAAAATAAAAAACATTTCAAAATCGTACTTTCCTTATTTGAGTTTATTTGCAATGGCCATTATCTCTTAGCTTGTGTGCAAACTGATTTTTACATAATCACTCCTGAATTGTCTCTGATCTTTGTGTAGGTACAATGATAGCTTATCGAAACCTTTACAACAATGCCTTCTGTGGTAACATTAAAGAATGGAAACCAACAGATCCTAAGCCGCCAGACAAAATAAATAGCCTACCCGTCTTAAAATCTTTAAAGGAGGGTACGGACCCAAACCTACTTGTATTGGACTGAGAGAATGGATGGTTACTTCCTGCAGCATCGAAAATAAGAAGATAAAAGACTTTCTCAAGCTATCTCTCAACTTAGAGAAGAAGCCGAGACATGGTGGCAAGATGAAGAAGAAGATCGATGGTATTATAATGAACCAGTCATCACCACATGGGAAGAACTCAAGCTGCTCATGGATGACAGATACATCCCTAGAGATTTTCCACAAGAAGTCAAAGAACGTTATGGTAGAAAACCAATCTGCAAGGTTACCAAACGTACACCACCTACAAAGAAGGATTCTGAAATGGACCCACCACAAGCCGAAAATATTGTAAGTTCATCTCAATCTTTGTCCAGACCTTCAATTAAACTTGTAAAAGAACATGTTTCACACTTGGTTTTACAAAGAAAACCCGAGACAATTTTTGTAGGTATTAAAGAGCTTACGACAAGTCCATAACCACAAGAGGAGTTCAAGCACGATAAACTACCAAATTTGGACCAAAAACAGCACCAAGGAGTCATTCCCAACCTGCTAATAAAAGAGGCCCATTCAAAACAGTTCGACCCGAGCCTAACAAGCTCTGAAGGTAAACTTTTAAGCCTCCATACACAATTTGATTTTAACTTGCTCTATCGTGGTGCAGGCTATCAAGTTTCAAGGTCGAAAATTTCTCAAGGAGGAGGGTATGATGCAGACATAAGTACTAGACTCAAAGAGGAGCTGCTCAATCCGACCAATATCCGACATGTGCCACCTGATACCGAACCAAATGGAGAAATCAAAGCCAAATCACATTCTACTGAACCAAATGATGTGGGATTAAAGATTCATCAACCAATCATATGTTTTAAGGAGAATGATCGAGCCATAACACAATTCGCACGATCATATTTGGAGATGGTTTATAAACATCCACCCGGAGCCTTAACCGAGCCATGGAAGCTGCTCCTAGGAGAATTGGCTCGGCCCAATCACCTCAGACTTGTTATTCACCAGGAAACCAACTATGTTGAAGAGTTTAGAAACCACCCCCAGTTCGAGTTGGTTTAGGAGTTTCTCATTTGGCCTTACCCGCAGACATAGGTGCACTCAACGGAGGACTCCGACGAAACCAGAAGGATTTAAGCCATGAAACCACCTGTTCTACAAATTTGATCCAACAGAGGCAAACGGCAAATTGGAATCAGACCAAGATCGATTTTTTTTTAGAAGATATTCAATTTCTAAATCGAAGGATCCTTGGCTTGCCTTATTTGGAGCCTTACTGGTTTATGAGGCTTCAAATAGATAAATGGCACCCAGGAGACCCTGAGATACTTTTAGAAGTTTACCACAATACTCTAGTATGCTCCAACACGCATTGGATCAATCGGATCCAATTATATCTTCAATTGAGCCAACTGGAGTCGTTTATGGAAAGTATGAAGACCGACCGGTTCAATAATTTACAAACCAGAATATGGCGACCATGAGAGATTCTTAGACTTTTAAATAAGTCTACAAACATCTTACCATGCTCCAGCAAACACATGATCAGGCGGATCCTCTTGTTCGTATACTTTCCTTATACGGATGTGTTCACACTTGGGTCATTTATGTGCAACGGCTACTTCCTTTTGTGCTGAGTGTGGAGCACGAATTGAAGACTATCCAAGAGGATTCTAAAAGAACAATCAACCACGATAATATCCAGAGATTATCAAGATACAAGCTCCACATTCCCAACAGCTAGTTTTAGTTTTAGTTCATATGATTTCTTTTCTTATTTCAGCTTCTAGTTACCGTTACCATTGATTCTTTTTTGAGCTCTTTATAAGCTCATGTTTTTCATCCTCTGTAATCACCCTTGAATTTCGAAAGTAATAAACAGTTTGTTCTTTGTCCACAAAGTTTGAGTCTTTGTGTTGTTCTTATTTTATTAGAGTTTAAGTGAGCGATTCACTTCTATTCTCTTGAAACCACGGATCTGTTTGTTTGTGTTATTCAAACAACCTTATTCGTTCACCGATTGAGCGAGTCAATCACCCCTTATCCCGTTCCATCTCGACTTCATTCCACCTTCCGCGAGATTAAGTTTGGAATCTCTTGATCATTAAGTGATCATAAGTTGGAGTAATTCCAATCTTATATCACTATGGATCAAACAACAAGAACCAGATCAGGAACCATGAATAATTGGCAAAAAGGGGATATGGCGGAATTGGTAGACGCTAAAAAAAGAAACTTTTTGTATATATATTCGATCCCCTATTATATTATAACTATAACAAATGTAGGAATTCTTGAAGCCTGAGACAGAAGTTCAACAAATCAGTAAAGAATCTCATCACAATCATAGAGGAAAAAGAGTTACAAGAAGATGAGATCACCAAGGAATTTATTTCTGACATTCAAGAACAACTCAAGAAGACTCCAACAACTCAAGATTTCCTCCCACAAATGTACAATATCCCCGTTGATGATATTATCATTACAGGTGATAATGTTGCTGGTGATGCGGAAAACCCAAGGAAGCTTTTCTCGAAGGTGGTAGATTGGATAATCCTTGGCTTCAGTTGGATTCGTGTAGCACCAATATTGAGTATATTAAACTCAACACCTGAACTATCTTAAAACGCTCCAAGAAAATCAAGGCGGTGGAACCTTAGAATGAAGTTTGTAGGTAGCCCCAGCAATGAGTATATTAAACTCACCACCTGAACTATCTTACACCGCAGACAACAGACTTTAGTTAGTGAATGGCCACACAAGAGGGATGAAAAACTCTTGATAAACCGGTTGATCACTACGGATAGTACACACCGAAGGATCAAAAAGTTCACAAGGAACTAAATGAGAATCACTCTCACAAAAGAAAAACGAATTTGTTTGATTAAAAAGTTGGATAGTTTCTCCAATGTAGATTACATATATTTAAAGGAAAAGGAAACTTGAAAAGAAAGCTAGAAAATAAATTGTCTTGAATACTGAATAGAAATAAATCAGAGTTGAATGTGAATCCAACTCTTGGTGTTCTCTTTGACTTCAAATGACTCTTGATATTTGATTTTCGTCACTTCTTTGGACCAGAAATATAAGTAATTTATTCTGGGCCTTCTTGACTTGATAATAGGCTTAAAATGGGCTATACTTGATAGATATCATCCCCAATGGATTTCTGAATAATCTCCTTGTCCAGA
Organism: Pseudoturritis turrita; assembly: GCA_900406555.1. Taxonomy (NCBI): domain Eukaryota; kingdom Viridiplantae; phylum Streptophyta; class Magnoliopsida; order Brassicales; family Brassicaceae; genus Pseudoturritis; species Pseudoturritis turrita. The sequence continues at coordinate 17,273 of OVBL01000845.1, forward strand.
ATCTCATAAATCGGCCCGTCAAGTGCTTCTCTTAGCTACTTGGTTTGTGCCCTTGTCATTGGTCCAACTGGTACAAGTAATGCCTCCTCTTCATTGTCCTTGCTGCTCTCCATGATCACATCATCCCCTTCCACTTGAAAATGATTTGACCTCAAATCAGGCTCACCAACATCAAAACGAATCAAGTCAGAAACGTTGAAGCTAGAACTTGTTATACTCACTTGGCAAATCTAGCTTGTAGGCATTGTCATTGATCTGCTCTAAGACTTGAAATGGACCATCTGCCCTTGGCATCAGTTTGGACTTCCTTTGGGCTGGAAAACGTTCCTTCCTCATATGAACCCAAACTAGATCACCAGGCTCAAAGATCACTTTGTGTCTCCCTTTGTTTGCTTGCTTCTGGTACTACTCAGTCCTCTTTTCAATGTTCAGCCTTGCTTTCTCATGAATCTGCTTAACAAGTTTAGCCTTTCTTTTTCCATCTAAATTCACACACTCATTGAAAGGTAAAGGTGATTAATCCAATGGAGTCAAGGGATTAAAACCGTACACAATCTGAAAAGGTGAAAACTTAGTAGCAGAATGGATGGCATGATTATAAGCAAACTCAACATGCGGAAAATAATCTTCCCAAGTTTTGATGTTCTTTTTAATGATAGCACGCAACAAAGTGGATAAAGTTCTATTCACTACTTCAGTTTGACCATCAGTTTGAGGATGACAAGTAGTTGAAAATAACAACTTAGTTCCTAACTTAGCCCACAAAGTTTACCAAAAGTAGCTTAAGAACTTAGCATCTCTGCCAGAAACAATGGTTCTAGGCATGCCATGCAATCGAACAACTTCTCTAAAGAAGAAATCAGCAACATGTGAAGCATCACCAGTTTTGTGACATGGAATGAAGTGTGCCATCTTAGAGAATTTATCAACAACCACAAAGACAAAATCTCTTCCTTTTTTAGTCCTAGGCAGTCCTAACACAAAATCCATTGAAATATCAGTCCATGGTTCAGTAGGAATAGGCAAAGGAGTATACATACCATGCGGTTGTACTCTGGACTTAGCTTGTTTGCAAGTTACACATCTGCCATAGATTCTCTCCATGTGATTCCCTAACCAGAAGGTCTCTCAAAGAACAGTTAGGCACACACAGGTTATTCTCATGAAACAGAAAGTTTTCATGCCCAAAGAACTTCCCATGTGCAAACTTTTCACAAGATTGATGCACATCTTTAAAATTAAAATCAGAAGAATACAATTCTTTGATGTGTTCAAAATGAACTATCTTAGCATCAAGAGTAGAAAGTAAAGTGTTCCTTCTTGATAATGCATCAGCCACAACATTTTCCATACCTTGCTTATATCGGATGACATAAAGAAATGTCTCAATGAATTCAACCCAACGTGAATGTCGTTTGTTCAGCTTATGTTGGCCTTTCAAGTGCTTCAAGGAATCATGATTAGTGTGAATCATGAACTCCTTAGGCCATAGATAATGCAGCCATGTTTGCAAAGCCCTGACCAAAGCATAAAGATCTTTGGCATATGTAGGATAGTTCAAGGTTGCTCCACCCAACTTCTCACTAAAGTAAGCGATTAGCTTCTTCTCTTGCATAAGCATAGCTCCAATTCCTACACCAGAAGCATCACACTCAATTTCAAAAGTTTTTAAGAAATCAGGTAAAGACAATAAAGGTGCATTAGTGAGCTTCTCTTTCAGCAGCTGAAATGCTTCTTCTTGAGATTCTCCCCATTTGAATCCTACATCTTTCTTGATCACTTCAGTGAGTGGGGCAGCAATGGTACTAAAGTTTCTCACAAACCTTCTGTAGAAACCAGCAAGTCCATGAAAACTTCGCACTTCTCCCACAGTCTTTGGACTAGGCCACTCTCTAATAGCCCTCACTTTTTTCTTCAACAAACTGTTTATCCTGTGCACTCACAGCAAAGCCTAGAAACACAAGATTATATGTGCAAAAAGTACACTTTTTCAGATTAGCAAATAACTTCTCTTTTCTCAGAACATCTATAACAGATTTCAAATGCTCAGCATGATCATCTAAGTTTTTCCTATAGTTCAGAATGTCATCAAAGTAGACAACCACGAAAATTTCAATGAATGATCTCAAAACATGATTCATTAATCTCATGAACGTGCTTGTGCATTAGTTAAACCAAAAGGCATCACTAAACCACTCATATAAACCATGTTTTGTTTTAAAAGCAGTTTTCCACTCATCACCCTCTTTCATGCGAATATGGTGATAACCACTCTTAAGATCAATCTAAGAAAACACACAAGAACCATGCAATTCATCCAGCATATCATCCAAACGAGGTATAGGATGTCGATACTTTACCGTAAGGTTGTTGATGGCTCTGCAATCAACACACATCCTCCAAGTCCCTTCCTTCTTAGGAACTAGCAGAACTGGAACATCACACAGACTCATGCTTTCTCGGATGTACCCCTTATCCATGAGCTCACTAACTTGCCTTTGAAGCTCCTTTATCTCTTCTGGATTCGTCCTATAGGTTGGCCAGTTAGGAATGGATGCTCCTGGTACAAAATCAATCTGATGCTCAGTCCCTCTAATTTGTGGTAAACCATGAGGTGTATCTTCTGGAAAGACATCATCATAATCATGCAGCCAAGAAACAACACAACTAGGCAAAACAGGATCAAGATCGTTAGAGTTTAAAAGAGCCTCTTTGTACAGAAGTACAATCATTGGCTGTTTTGAAAACATAGCTCTCTTTATCTCACAAGACCTCACAAAGAAATTTGTGTGTTTCCTCACAGGTTTGCTCTCACAGGCCTTTTTCTGGGTTTTTCTCAAACTCTCACTCTCTTTTTGGTGGTAAATATTTGGTTCACTCAAAGCTTGTTGCCCTTCCTTTTGTTGCAGTTGTAAGTAATCTTGGTAAATCTCTTGTGGAGTCATAGGAACAAGCGTAAATTTTTTGCCTTTGTATCCAAACGTGTGCTTGTTTGTGTAACCATCATGATTCACACGTCTATCAAATTACCAAGGCCTTCCCAATAGTACATGACCTGCTTGCATTGGAGCCACATCACACAACACCTCGTCTTCATATTTTCCAATGCTAAACAAAATCAGAACTTGCCTTGTCACCTTAATTTCACTACTATCATACTCACCATTTCGTCTCCTATTTGTCACCAACTAATCCCACCAATTAATAGCATAATCACAAAACTCAGTGCCTGCAACTCGAACCTTCTTGTTCTCAGATAGTTTTCGCAATCAAAAACGAGCTCAATCTTTTTTTCCCACTCTAGATATGCATTAGGATCGTTCCTCCCATGGAATGATGGAATCTTTAACTTGTGACTGCCCAAATTATCATCAGTTTGATCCCTTTCTCCTCTAGCACGTCATGGTCTCCTGAGGCTCTCCATTGATGAATTGTCATCATGGTTGTAATATTTAACCTCTGTGTTTTGGAAATCAGCATTTGCTTGTCTTGGTTGAAATCTTTCTCTTCTAGGCAGATAAGGCAAATTTTGTGGCTGCCTTAACTGTGCCTCTTCTTGAACATGATCCAACCTCTGATGAACAACTTTCAACTCATCCCTCATCAGCCGCCGCATTTCTCCCATCAAGGCTTGAACAAGTTTTTTTTTGGAATCTGTAGGCTAACCCGTTTGAGTTTTGGAATTTTTTTGAAAAAATTATAAATTTAAGTTCTTAGACTTTGTGAAAGACATGTTTACCACGGTAAATAGTCGAATTAGCTTAGTTTCTGATTTGGACATAATTCATTTTTTTTGTAATGATGCCAAAATGAACTAGTTTTTTGGAACCTGTAACCCCTTTGAGTTTTGGAAAATTTTGAAAAATTATAAATTTATGTTTTTAGACTTCGTGACCCATTTACCATGGTAAATGGTCGAAATAGATTAGTTTCTATCAGACACAATTCATTCATTTTTTTTTGGTAATAACGGTAAAATGAACTAATTTTTTCGAATCTGTGGGGTGACCTTTGAGTTTTGGAATTTTTTGAAAAAATTGTAAATTTATTTTTTTAGGCTTCGTGGGAGACCCCTTTACCATGGTGAATTGATATAGGAACCGAATGGATTGAATCCTAATAGGAATGGTTTGATGGTAATACTATAGCTGGAATGAGGTCACTCTCTATAGAATCAGTTGTAGGAGAGATGGAGCGAAGTGAGATCGAATGGAGACTCTTTAACTGGACTGAGGTCAGTCTTTGAAGAATCGAAACAATGAAATGAAGTGAATGGTGGATCGAGAGACACCACACAGATGGTGGAAGATCTGTGATTAGTCTAGAGCACTCAATCTTCAAATATTCACACACAAGAAGAAAAGAGGCTGCTGTTTCTTTCTTAGAAGAAATATCGTTTTATTTCATTAGCAAAAACTTAGGTTTACAAGCTGAGAAGAGACTTTATATATAGTCCAGCAGTAGGGGACCTTCTAGGGTAGAAAATACATCATAAATAAAGGTCTAAACTTGCAAAAACAACAGACTCGAAATAAAAGACTAAAAAGAAAAGACTCTTAAAAACCTAACGGTCATATTCCTGCAAAACAAGAAAAGAGCTCGTTAATTTATTCAAATTTAAATGGTTATCTTAATAGATAGATGTTCTTCAGAGATGATTTAAATGGCTTGGTCTGGAGTTGAAATGGTGAACAAAGCTGTTTCTTTTTTCCCTTGAAGAACCGGCATAACTTGAGCTATTGGAGTCTTGAGTTGTTCTTGAATATCAGAAAGAAATTCCTTGGTGATCTCATCTTCTTGTAACTCTTTTTCCTCTATGATTGTCATGAGATTCTTTACTAATTTGTTGAACTTCTCTCTCAGGCATCTGGTTCTTGGTGTTTGATCCATAGAGGCTATGTTGATGTCTTCTTCTTCGGATCCAGATAAAGTGGTATTGATGTCCTCATCATCTCCTCCCTCTTGAGAAGGTTCTGCCCTCAGAACAGGTACATCTGCATTGAAAGGAGATAGATCAGTAATGTTGAAAGTAGAAGAGATGTTAGTCTCACCTGGTAGTTCAATTTTGTAGGCATTTTCATTGATCTTTTCCAGCAATCGAAAGGGACCATCTCTTCTTGTTGCAGGCTTTGATTTCCTCTGGTTTGGGAATCTTTCATGCCTCATGTGTAACTAACCAATCGCAAGGCTCAAAGGTGATCTCCTTAGGGTGCTTGTCAGCTTTTTGTTTGTACTGTTCGATCTTCTTTTCCAGATTCTCCTTGACTGTTTGAAGCTTCTTTACAAAATCTGCTCGGGTTTCACCTTCATCACAATAGACAGCTTGGGGGCAGAGGTGAAATATCTAATGGACTAGTAGGATTAAATCCATAAACAACTTCAAAAGGAGAGAGTTTAGAAGCAGAATGCTTAGCATGATTATAAGCAAATTCAATATAAGGCAAACAAGATAACCAATTCTTTAAATTTTTATCCACCGTGGCTCGTAACAAAGTTGAAAGAGTCCGGTTTACTACCTTTGTTTGGCCATCAGTCTAGGGGTGACAAGTGGTTTAGAAGAGCAGTTAGTTCCCAACTTTCTCCATAAAGTTTTCCAGAAATGTCTTAGAAACTTGGTATCTCGATCTGAAACTATGGTCCTTGGCACTCCATGGAGACGCACTACTTCTTTGAAACAGAGATCAGCAGTTTGAGTAGCGTCATTAGTCTTGTTAAACGATATGAAATGAGCCATCTTGGAGAACCTGTCTACAACTACAAATATGGAATCCTTGTGGTTGATCTTTGGCAGACCTAAAACAAAATTCATAGAATATCTGCCCAAGGCATGTTAGGAATAGGCAAAGGCATATATAAACGATGAGGATGTGATCTGGATTTTGCTTTCAAGCAAGTGATACACTTAGTACAGAATCTCTCGACATCTCTTTTTAGATGCGGCCAGTAGAAATGTTCCATAAGTACACTCAAGGTCTTATCTTGGCCAAAATGTCCCATGAGTCATCCTCCATGAGCTTCTCTGATCAGTAGCTCTCTCATTGATCCCTGAGGAATACAAAGCCGTTTTTCTCTGAACAGGAAGCCATTAAAACATACCAGATGTAGCCTTGTTGGTATCCTTGAATACTTCTTGGAAGTCTGGATCAGTTTCATACAATGCCTTGATGTGTTCAAATCCCATAATTTTAGCCTCCATTGTGATGATGAGAGCATGTCTTCTTAATAAAGCATCGGCCACAATGTTCTCTTTATCCTTTTTGTATTTAATCACATATGGAAAAGTTTCAACAAATTCAAGCCACTTCGCATGCCTCTTCTTAAGCTTAGTTTGTCCTCTCAGGTGCTTGAGCGTCTTATGATCCGTATGAATAACAAACTCTCTGGACAATAGATAGTGTTGCCATGTTTCAAGTGATCTTACCAAAGCATAAAGCTCTTTGGCATATGTGGGATAGTTAAGTGAGGCTCCACTGAGTTTCTCACTGAAGTAGGCCACTGGTTTTCCTCCTTGCATCAGGACATCTCTTATACCTATTCCGAAAGCATCACATTCAATTTCAAAAGTTTTATCAAAGTTAGAAAGTACCAAAACAGGTGCAAGTGTGAGGCTGTCTTTGAGCTTGTTGAATGCGTCTTCCTGACCTTGACCCCATTTGAATTCCACATTCTTTTTTATCACCGAGGTCAGTGGTGCAGCAATGGTACTAAAATCCTTCACGAATCTTCTGTAGAAACTAGCCAGACCATGGAAACTCCTAACATGTTCAATGGTAGTTGGGGTCGGCCAGTCTTGTATTGCCTTTATCTTTTCTTCGTCGACCTTCAATCCATGTGAACTTACAACAAATCCTCAAAACACAACTTGATCAGTACAGAAGGTACATTTATTAAGAATTGCATAGAGATTTTCAGCCTTAAGTGTTTCAAGAACCTCTTCAAGATGATGTAGGTATCTGCAAGGTTGGAGCTATAAATCAAGATATCATCGAAGTATACTACCACAAACTTACTATGCCCTTAAGACATGATTCATGAGTCTCATGAATGTACTTGGCACGTTTGTGAGTCCAAATGGCATGACCAACCACTCATACAACCCTTGCTTAGTTTTAAATTTTGTTTTCCATTCCTCGCCTTCCTTCATTCTCACTTGATGATACCCACTTCTCAGATCGATCTTTGAAAAGATTGTGGCTCCATTGAGCTCATCTAGCATGTCGTCTAGCCTTGGAATTGGATTTCTATACTTGACAGTGATGTTGTTGATGGCTCTGCAATCAACACAAATTCTCCATGATCGATATTCTTAAGCACTAGAAGAACATGAACAACACACGGGCTTAGGCTTTCTCGGATATAGCCATTAGACATCAAGTCTCGTACTTGTTTCTCCAGCTCTTTTGGCTTCTTCTGGATTCACTCTATAAGCAGCTCGGTTTGGTAAAGGTGCTCTAGGGACAAGATCAATCTGATGCTCAATTCCTCTTATGGGTGGCAATCCGGGTAGGATCTCCTCTGGAAAAACATCAGTGAACTTATCAAGTAACTCTGAAACAGCGGCTGGCAATTCTTGTGTTTCTGGTCCTGAAAATAAAGCTTCCCTGAAGATCTTTAGTAGCACATGTTCTTGTGATTCAAGTGACTTTAAAATAGTAGAAGGTGTTACATAGATATTAGTTTTACTTAGCTTGTTTCCTTTGAACATAGCCTTTTGCATTTCATGCACTTCTTGTGGAGTTAATGGTGCTAATCTATGCTTTTGTTGTTGTGCATAAAGGTGTAGTGATTGGTGCGACCATTGTGTAATGTCTCCTTGTCAAACTGCCATGGACGACCTACAAGTAAATGCCCAACTTGCATAGGGACCACATCACACACGACTTGATCAGCATATTTGCCTATGCTGAATGGTATGGTAACTTGTTCAGTGATCTTGACCTCAGTTTCATCATTTAACCACTTAAACCTATATGGTCGAGGATGCTTTGTGATACGATCCTACCCATGAATCGGCACTTAGAAGATTGAGAGACGGATAATCCTTGCTGCAACGAAGCCAATACCTCGACAACAAGGGATGTGGAATGAATGGCGCCACAAAGGTTGCGAAAAAGCCTTTAATAAACCGGTTAATCTTTCCGACAAACCAGAAGAGATCTTGATCTAACTTGTAAAGGTTTTTTTTTAATTAAAAGATAGATAGATCTCTCAGAAGAGTTTACACGAAAATATGAAGGAGAAAAAAAGCAAATTTCGAAACGAACAACCCTAGTTTCGAAACAGCCATTAAAACACTCAAAAATAAGCAAAAATAAATAAAGACTAAGTTTGAATTCGAAAATGACTCTTCAAGTCCATTCCCTTCCTTTTGCCACAAGATTCTTCTCTTGTTATTGGGCCTTGATCAGAATCAACATATGGGTAATGATAATGTGATCCATTTGCCTCATTAAAAACCTCTCTTTGGAAAATCCATTGGGACAAAAACAAAAGAGGAGGGAAAAAGAGTACAAATGGGTCACATGCCCATTTGTTGATCTTCTTGAGCATGTATCGAAACCAACGAGGTTTGGATAACATCTTCCCTGTTCTTGCTCAAGTGATCCAAATAATTCCAAATGCGGTTAAGCAATCCTCCAATAGCCTGGTTGAAGTTCTTGGTTTTTGAACGAGTCATTGGTCCAACCGGTGCGACCAAAGCACCCTCAGCTCCTTGCTCCAACTCTTTAGTGTTATCCATTCTCGCATCACTTTGTCTTCTGAAAACCTAGCTTATCAACCAAATACTTTCTGGCTACAGTAGTACAAGAACAACCATCTATGATCAAACTACATACCTTAGAGTTTACTGTACACCGAGAGTGAAAAATGTTTTCTCTGTGAATAGTTTTCGGTTCAAAAAGAACGCTGAGGGCTCTCCTTGTAACTAGGAGCTCTCCTTTATCAGGGTAATCCACAACATCTTCCTCGGACTCCTCTGGCTCATAATCCTCTTCATCTTGAGGTTTATGTTCTCCATTCGATTTGAGAATCACTACTCACTGGTTTGGACACTCTCTTGCATAGTGGCCTTTTACCTGACAATTAAAACAAGTTATATCACGAGATCTTTGAATTTAAGACTTACTTTGCTCTGGTTTGGTGTTCTTAGACATCTCAGGTAGGGGTTTCTGGAATCTTGATTCTGTTTCAATAGATTTTTCTTTGTCTAGAACTTTATGAGGTCGCTGATTCCAAGTAGACTTGCTATGGCTTGCTGAGAGAGTCTTTTTTTTTATGTGCTGCTCGGCTTGAACCGCAAGGTGCAGCAACTCGTCCAAATCCTGATAAGTTTGTCTCTACACTTTCCTATCAATCCGATCTTGTAGACCATCTATGAGTTGTACCGTCAAAGTTTCCTCATAATCTTCAGTATCCAATCTGTTTCTAAGCATTTCAAATTTGTCAAAGTATTCCTCAACAAATTTAGACCCTTGAGTAAGTTTCCAAAACTTCTTATGCACGTCTATGTAGTAATATGCAGGAACATATCTTTTCCTTAGTTGGAACCTTATGTCTTCCCATGTACTGATCTGACCATGTCTATGCCTTCTTCTTTCAGAAATGTTTCTGTCCCACCAAGCTAAGGCACTTTCAGTGAGTTGACCAGCAGCTAAAGACACTTTTATCTTATCCGAGTAGTTGTAGTACTCAAAGATATATTCCACACGCCTTTCCAGTCAAGGTAGGCATCTGGATTAACTTTTCCCGCAAACGTTGGTGGCGTGAGTCTCACATCTCTGTTTCCTTGCCGCACATATTCTTCTCTTCCTCAGTCTCGGTTATGTTGCCTCCTGGGACTCGGTTCATGATCATGATCTGGTGGATCTCCATCCAAGTCAGAAAAATCATCTTCTTCTTGATTTACTCTCCAAGCATTCACATTCCTAATGGGATCTCTGCGTGCCTGTGGAGGTTGTTGAAACTGTCATACGGTTTCCGAGGGTCTGAAGTTGAGCTTGAATATCAATAAGCATCTGAGCAACGTTCACATCTCTTTGCTCTCCCATGTTTCACGTTTTCTATTTCTGCACACTAGTAACAACAGATCAAGTGCGAAGGAAGTTGAAAGGACAAAACTAGAAACAAAGAAAATCGAACCGATCTGTTGCGGAGAAATTGAAAGGACAACAATCTGCAAGTTTCGGTAATGGTAATGGATGCAAACTAATCAGATCTACTGCAGGAAGTTGAAAAGACAAAACAAGAAACAAGAAAATTCGAACAGATCTATTGCAGAGAAGTTCAAAGGATAACAATCATCACACATAACGAATTAGACTAAAACAAAGGAATAGATAAACCTGATTTAGGAGCGTTTAAGCGTTGATACCAGATGGTATAGGAACCGAATGGATTGGATCCTAACAGGAATGGTTTGATGGTGATACTATAGCTGGACGGAGGTCACTCTCTATAGAATAAGTTGTAGAAGAGATGAAACAAAGTGAGATCGAATGGAGACTCTTCAACTGGACTGATGTCACTCTTTGAAGAATCGAAATAATGAAATCGAGTGAATGGTGGATCGAGAGACGCCACATATATGGTGGAAGATCTGTGATAAGTCTAGAGCACTCAATCTTCAAGGATTCACACACAAGAAGAAAAGAGGCGGCTACTTCTTTCTTAGAAGAAATATTGTTTTATTTCATTAACAAAAACTTAGGTTTACAAGCTGAGAAGGGACTTTATATAGTCCAGTAGTAGGGGACCTTCTAGGGTCAAAAATACATCTTAAATAAAGGACTAAACTTGCAAAAATAACATACTCGAAATAAAGGACTAAAAAGAAAAGACTCTTAAAAATCTAACGGTCCTATTCCTGCAAAACAAGAAAAGAGCTCATTTGTTATTCAAATTTAAATGCTTACCTTAATAGATAGATGTTCTTCAGAGATGATTTAAACAGCTTGGTCTGGAGTTGAAATGGTGAACAAAGCGGTTTCTTTTATCTCTTGAAGAACCGGCATAACTTGAGCTGTTGGAGTCTTGAGTTATTCTTGAATGCCAGAAAGAAATTCCTTGGTGATCTCATCTTCTTGTAACTCTTTTTCCTCTATGATTGTCATGAGATTCTTTACTGATTTGCTGAACTTATCTTTCAGGCGTCTGGTTCCTGATCCGGTTCTTGGTGTTTGATCCATAGAGGCTATGTTGATGTCTTCTTCTTTGGATCCAGATAAGGTGGTATTGATGTCCTCATCATAAGTGGTCCAAAAAATTTAGTTTTCGATTCGGACAGAAATCATTTATTTATTTTTGTAATAACGCCAAAAGAACTAGTTTTTTTTTTTGGAAACTGTAGAGTAACCCCCTTAGTTTTGGAAAAAGTCGAAAAAATTATAAATTTAAGTTCTTAAGTTTCGTGAGAGATCTCTTTACGACGGCAAATGGTCGAAATAGTTTAGTTTCTGATTCGGACACAATTCATTTTTTTTTTTTTGCGATAAGGCGAAAATAAATTAATTTTTTTTGGGTCTGTAACCCCTTTGAGCTTTAGAAAATTTCGAAAAATTATAAATTTATGTTTTTAGGCTTCGTGAGAGACCTCTTTACTATTGTAAATGGTCGAAATAGTTTAGTTTCTGATTCGGACACAATTCATTCAGTTTTTGGTAATAACGTCAAAAGGAACTAGTTATTTGGAATCTGTAAGTTATAACCCCTTTTAGTTTTCGAAAATTTTGAAAAAATTGTAAATTTATGGTTTTAGGCTTTGTGAGAGATTCTTTACCACGATAAATGGTCGAAATAGTTTAGTTTCCGATTCGGACACAATTCATTCATTTTTTTGGTATTAACGCCAAAAGTGTAAGAATTTGTGAGATCAGACTCAAGAACAGGGAAGAACAAGATGAGAACGAGTTTGTGTGGAAGAGAATGAGAGAGAATAAGCTGTATAGTTCTTCTGTATTATTTCTGATAAAAATACTTTGTGGCTACAAATCAGTTTATATTGACAGACTTTGCAAGTGGCTAAGCAAGTGGGATAAATATCTACTTAAAGTATGTGGCTGTAAGAAGAGTGAACAGTCCACAAATCCAGCTCAGTTTAAGTGCTTCAGTTTAACATTCTCCCTCGAGATATGCTGGTGGAGATCTAATAAGCCTATCTTGCAATGTAGCTCATCACACACCTTTGAAGTAGTCGCTTTTTGCGAAGATGTCTGCTAATTGGTCAGAGCTCTTCACATATGTTGGAGAGATTACTCATGCTTGAACCTTATCCCTAATGTAGTGACAGTCCACCTCTATGTGCTTTGTTTTCTCATAAAACACAGAGTTGGAGGCAATGTGTATTGCAGCTTGATTATCATAATGAAGCACAATTGGTTCAGATGACTCAACCAAGATCTTTAAGGGGACTCTTCAGCCAAACCAACTCTCTAGTGATGTTTGCCATTGCTCTATACTCAGCCTCTGCACTTGATCTTGAAATAACTTTCTGCTTCTTGCTCTTCCAAGTAACTAAGTTTCCTCCAACAAAAGTGCAATAGCCAGTGGTGGATTTTTTTCAATCCTATCACCTGTCCAATCAGCATCACAATACCCAACAATATTTGTGCTAGCATTGCGACCCATCCATATACTTTTCCTAGTATACCTTTTAAGTATCTTAAGATCATCTCAGCTATTCGCCAATGGTGTCTAGTTGGAGCTTGCATATGTTGGCTTACTTGATTGACCGCAAAGCAGATGTCTGGTCTAGTAATGGTAAGATAAATCAGTTTCCCAACCATTCTTTGATACTGCTTCACATCAGCAAGTGGTTCCCCCTCAGGCACATCCTTATAGCTCTCTTCAATGGGTGTTTTAGCCGGCTTTGAACCAAGTTTCCCTCTCTCTGATAAGAGATCCAATCCATACTTCCTTTGAGATAGAAACAGCCCATCAACAAGATTACATTCTTTAATTTCAAGGAAGTACTTCAGTTCCCCCAAGTCTTTAATGTCAAAGGACGATTTAAGGAGCTCTTTGGCCTGCTTCACCCCATCTACATTATCACCAGTAATGATAATGTCATCAATATATATATGAGCACAACGACAATACTTGATGCGGAAAACCCAAGGAAGATTTTCTCTAAGGTGGTAGAAGGGATAATCCTTGGCTTCAGTTGGATTCGTGTAGTACCAATATTGAGTATATTAAACTCAACACCTGAACTATCTTAAAATGCTCCAAGCAAATCAAGGCGGTGGAACCGTAGGATGAAGGTTGCAGGTAGCCCCAACAATGAGTATATTAAACTCACCACCTGAACTATCTTACACTACAGACAACAAACTTTGGTTAATGAATGGGCACACAAGAGGTATAGAAAACTCTTGATAAACCGGTTGATCACTACAGATATTACACACTGAAGGATCGAAAATTTCACAAGGAACTAAATGAGAATCACTCTCACAAAAGAAAAACGAATTTGTTTGATTAAAAAGTTGGATAGTTCTCCAATGGAGATTACATATTTTTAAAGGAAAAAGAACTTGGAAAGAAAGCTAGATAATAAATTGTCTTGAAAACTGAATAGAAATAAATCAGAGTTGAATGTGAATCCAACTCTTGGAGTTCTTTTTTACTTCAAAGGGACTCTTGATCTTCATTTTCGTCACTCCTTTAGGCCAGAAAGAAAAGTCAATTATTCTGGGCCTTTTTTACTTATAATAAATTCAGAATGGGCTATACTTGATAGATATCATCCCCAATGGACTTCCGAATGTTTTCCTTGTCCAGAATCTCATAAATCAGCCCGTTAAGTGCATCTCTTAGCTGCTTGTCCCGTGCTCTTGTAATTGGTCCAACAGGTACATGCAACGCCTCCTCTTCATCATCCTTGCTGCTCACGATGTCCTTATCATTCCCCTCCTCTTGAAAATGATTTGACCTCAAATCAATCTGGTCATCTACATCAAAAGGAGTCAAGTCAGAAACATTAAAATTAGAACTTATATTGTACTCACTTTGGCAAGTTTAGCTTGTAGGCATTCTCATTGATCTGTTCTAAGACTTGAAATGGACCATCTCCTCTTGGCATCAGTTTGGACTTTCTTTGGGCTGGAAAACATTCCTTTCTCATATGAACCCAAACCAAATCACCAAGTTGACAGATCACTTTGCGTCTCCCTTTGTTTGCTTGCTTTTGGTATTGCTCTGTCCTTTTCTCAATATTCATCCTTGCTTTCTCATCAATCTGCTTAACAAGTTCAGCTTTTCTTTTTCCATCTAAATTCAAACGCTCATTGACAGGTAATGGTGATAAATCCAATGGAGTCAATGGATTAAAACCATAAACAATCTGAAAAGGTGAAAACTTAGTAGTAGAATGGACATCATGATTATAAGCAAACTCAACATGCGGCAAACAATCTTTCCAAGTTTTGATGTTCTTTTTAATGATAGCATGCAACAAAGTGGATAAAATTCTATTCACTATTTCAGTTTGACCATCAGTTTGAGGATGACAAGTAGTTGAAAACAACAACTTAGTTCCTCACTTAGCCCACAAAGTTTTCCAAAAGTAGCTTAAGAACTTAGTATCTCTATCAGGAATAATGGTTCTAGGCATGCCATGCAATCGAACAACTTCTCTAAAGAAAAAATCAGCAACATGCGACGCATCATCAGTTTTATGACATGGAATGATGTGTGCCATCTTAGAGAACCTATCAACAACCACAAAGACAGAATCTCTACCATTCTTAGTCCTAAGCAATACAAGCACAAAGTCCATAGAGATATCAGTCAAAGGTTCAGAAGGAATAGGCAAAGGAGTATACATACCATGCGGCTGCACTCTGGACTTAGCTTGTTTGCAAGTTACACATCTACCACAGATACTCTCCATTTCTCTCTTCATGTGTGGCCAATAGAAATGTTCCTGTAAGACACTTAACGTATTGGCAACTCCAAAATGCCCCATTAGTCCTCCTCCATGTGATTCTCTAACCAAAAGATATCTCAAAGAACAATTAAGAATACACAACTTATTCTTATGGAATAGAAAACCTTCATGTCTAAAATAATTCCCATGCGCAAACTTATCACAAGATTGAAACACATCTTTGAAATCAAGATCAGAATCATAAAGCTCTTTGTGTTCAAAACCGAGTAACTCAGCATCAAGGGTTGAAAGTAAAGCATACCTTCTAGACAATGCATCAGCCACAACATTTTCCTTATCTTGCTTGTATCGGATGACATAAGAAAATGTCTCAATGAATTCAACCCAACGTGCATGACGTTTGTTCAACTTTTGTTGGCCTTTCAAGTGCTTCAAGGACTCATGATCAGTGTGAATTAGGAACTCCTTAGGCCATAGATAATGCTACCATGTTTGCAAAGCCCTGACCAAAGCATAAAGCTCTTTGTCATATATGTAGGATAGTTCATGGTTGCTCCACCCAGCTTCTCACTAAAGTAAGCGATTGGCTTCTTCTCTTGCATCAGCACAGCTCCAATTCCTACACCAGAAGCATCACACTCAATTTCAAAAGTCTTTAAGAAATCAGGTAAACAGAATAAAGTTGCATTAGTGAGCTTCTCTTTCAGCAGCTGAAATGCTTCTTCTTGAGCTTCTCCCCATTTGAATCCTACATCTTTCTTGATCACTTTAGTGAGCAGCGCAGCAATGGTGCTAAAATCTCTAACAAACCTCCTATAGAAACCAGCAAGACCATTAAAACTTGAAGAAATAGTTCAAAATGGTACGTTTTCTAACTTTAATGTCAAGCGTGGTACCCTCGTAGGGAAAATTGTAGAACTAGTACACTTTTTTGGAAATACCAGCGCTACCCCTTAAGACCAGCAGAATTAACGCGGACCGGTGGCACACTGTCTTCATGTTGACATTTGCAACGCAAGTAAATGTAGACTACACATAGTACAAGTAGAGAGAGAAAAGAGTATGCGCAGTCTCTGCTTTTACTCGCAGAAGAAAAACAAAGCATTCTCAGTCTCTGTCATTGGAAGCAGAGTATACGCAAACACTGTTTATATTCTACTTGTATTATGCAAAAATTTGGTATACACTGCTATGCTTTTTTACAGTTAGGGTTTCGTAGACCAAACCACCTAACGGTAGACCAAAGCCATACTGGTATCAGACTTTAGGATAATTCATTACAAAAAAGAGCTGAACATTGACTCCTTCCAATTAGCTTTGCACTTATGTTTCTTCATAATAAAACATAAAATCCCGACAAAAAAAAAAAAAACAAACATAAAGAGTTTTATTAGAAGTGATCAGAGTTGTAATCTTGAAGGGGTGGAAGAAACAACACAAAGGCGTCTTGTCCTCATCCATGAAGCGCTATGCGAGCATGTTGTTAGGGAAACAGGCCGAAAGTGAGTGAGTATTGGGTTGGCCCAACCATGAAGTAGACATATCCATGTCCATTCGCTTCATCCTCAATGAACTTCACCGTGGCAAGGAAATGCATGGTTGGCGCGGGGTAGGTCAAGTAGTCCATATATCCTCCAACTCCTTCAAGTGCTTGAACCCTTCTTGTGTCCACTCCTCAAACTCGCAGGTGCCTTGAAAAGAATGGTGACTGATTCTTGTTGAAGTGCTCGTGGTTGTGAAATAATTTTACTTATGTTCTAAAATAATTTTGAAAATACTAGCGCTACCCCTTAATGTATATCACCAACGGCAGAAGACAATCACCGGTAGTGCATTAACCGGTATAAGCCGAAACCAGAAAACTCGAGAAACTCGGTGAAAACCTAGTGGGTAGGGTATCGCAGACTGACTGAATATCACCAACGGCAGACCGAAGGCAGATCGCAATCGGAGAATTCGTTTGTAGAGAGTTTTTTTTTTATGTATATTTGTATATACTTCCACTTCCTTTATACATTATTTCTTTAATTTCTAACTGTTGTCAAAGTACAACTTATGTTAAAAAGAAAAACTCCACAGTAAAAACCGAGTGGTTAGGGTATCGCAGACTGAATGAATGTCACCAACGGCAGACCGAATGCAGATTGATATAGGAGAATTCGTTTGTAGTGATTTTTTGTTGTTGTATGTTTGTATATACTTCCACTACCTTTATACATTATTTCTTACTGGTTTCAAAGTAAAACTTATGTTAAAAAGAACAACTCAGACAAAAAAAATCGTTATCATATGTTTCTTCGTGTATCTTTGTTCAACACGACACTATGTGAAACATTTCCTTGGTATTTACCATGGTTATTGATTTTTCTTCCATTCTGTGTTTTCAATGTAAATAAGCTTTTAAACACTTAGATTGAAGATCACTTTGAAGTTATGACGTCTAAACAAATGGTAATCGAAGTTTTTTATTCATTTTGAGTGGTTTAGGGTTTTGCAGACTGTATGCCGATGTAGCGCAGTATTTTTGAAGAGTTTCTACCAAAAGAAAAAGGCGGCGCTGACTTAACTGTACGACAAAAGGGGGTGCCGTCTTAATTAGGTAATATTAGTTTGAAAATATTTCCACAATATATATTCGGGCCTCAAAGCAGTTTTTTCAGGCCCATGAAGCCCAGAAAGCTTGGAAAACACAACATTGACTCTTCTTCTACTTCCCCTCGGCAACCCTAGAGCAGAGGAGCGTATCTTCAATTTTATCGATCTCTTTTTTCATTTTCTTCATTTCTCCGATAATTCTCCGATCTCTTCATTTTTCCGATATTTCTCCTTCGAATATATCATGTATATGAATGATTACGAGATGGATTTTCCTGCCATTATTTTTTCCAAAGAAAACGAGCCAGATCCAAATACCAGAATAAACTACAGTTCGAAGTTCAATCATCTTTCACTGGTGGAAGGTGTAGTGGGTGAGGAAGTGTGGGATTATGTCCGCAAGTCACCGCTAGGAGTTATTTGTAAGTTTGAGAAGTTGGGTTTCGGATGGAGTGCGAAATTTATGCATCACCATCTTATTTGCAAACAATTGGAGTGTGAAAACCCATTTGAGTTGTGGTTTTTGATCGCGGGGCAGCCAGCACGGTTCTCGCTCTTCGAGTTTGAAGAGATCACAGGTCTTAACAGTAATGAAATTACGCAGTTGGATGGGTTGGTATCTTCTAAAGCTAATCACCAAAGCTGGAATCGCTTTCGGGGTCTTCTCAAAATACGCCGTCCTAGCCCTTGTATTGAGGGCATAGTGAAATTGTGTATGAAGCATGGTGGAGATATAAGCAAATCTTGGTCCAGGGAAGATAAAATTAGGCTTAGTTACCTAGCTACTTTGTCTAACGATCTGTTGGGTGTTGATCGGCGTACCGAAATTCTCCTTAACCTAGCTAGGTTGGTGATAGATTTGGCAACTTTCGAAGGGTATCCCTGGGGGAGGGTTGCTTACAAAGATCTTGTTGAGCAGGTTAAGTTAGTAACTAAAGAGAAGATATGGCAAGACTCTTATGTTTTGAAGGGATTCGTGCAAGTTCTACAGGTCTGGGCATATGCTTATGTGTCCAAAGTGGGAGAAAATTTGGGAACACCTATAGCTTTTGAAGGTATACATCTGCTAAGATACAAGGGAAAAGTTAGTAGACCCGATATGGAGAAGATCTTCTCGAGTGAAGAGGTATGTATATCTTTGGCATAGTTTGTTGAAGTAAAAATGTAGAGTTTTGGCAGAGTAAGCCACAGTGGCAGCGTCTGCAAATAGACTCTGCCACAAGTTTACATATTCCCATCGCTAGACTTCTGGCAGAGTTACGCTGACTTCTGGCTGACATTTATGTAACCATATAACTGTTTTGTAGGTGATTGTAAGTACTATGTGTGACAGATCCCGGGCACAAATCTATCCACGTTGGAAAGGTAACGATGTAATAGATTTCAAGCTTGATAATCTCATCAAATACATTCTCTCTGGCCAGCCGTTGTTGGCATCAAATGGAGCGTCTCAAAAACGCCGCCAGTCCCAGAAAACCGAAGAAGAAGAAGAAGAAGAAGAAGAAGAAGAAGAAACTGAAGTTCTCTGCAGCTAAAATCCCATCTACTGGTTCAACAGAAGTCGTCGACATCATTGAATTTGTCCTGGATAAACAGCAGACCAAGTTTGACGCAGTTGTAGCTAGAATTGAAAATGCCACACTTGATCAGCAACGAGTAAATATGGAACAGCAACGAACCAGCATGGATGACTTGTTTCGAGCAAGATACTCGCTTCTCTAACAACAAACTAAAACCTGACAATCGCATGGTATGTCCAACTCAGCCATTGTTGTAATAAAAGCACTGGCATGATATGCGATATCATGCTCTATCAGATGTGGTAAAACAATAGAGGGGCATGGCATACTCTGCTGGCCTACGTTGTATCATTCATTTATGTGAGACATGTAATTGTTACGGCAGACTAATAATGGCATTCAATACTATTCATCATTGGCATCCCTTAATATCCTATACGGCAGAGTATGCCCTTAAGGTGTAAGAGGTTGTACCTGAGTTCATGTAACAGTCATTACTTTGAAATTTTGCAGAATGACGAAGAAGAGACGACGGTGGATAACAAAGGAGATGGCAAAGACAACGAAGGGAAAGGAATCAAGGTTGTTGCCTCTGGCTCCTTTTCAAATGAGAAAGTAAGAGATGGCAAAGAAAAAGTAACTGATAATGGCATCGAGGCAGAGGATGCCAAACAAGAACCAGTAGGAGATGATTCAAAAATATATTGGAGTGAAAAGGCAGAGGATGCCAAACAAGAACAAGTAGGAGATGATGCAAAAATAGATTGCAGTGAAAAGGCAGATGGCATCGAGGCAGAGGATGCCAAACAAGAACATCTTCAAGATATGTTCCATGGGGAAAAAATATACAAATGTGAAAAGGCAGAGGATGCCAAAGAAGAACATCTTCAAGATGATGGTAGAGTTGGAGATGTTGAAAAAAGTGATGGGAGTGAAAAGGCAGAGGATGCCAAAGAAGAACATCTTCAAGATGATGGTAGAGTTGGAGATGTTGAAAAAATTGATGGGAGTGAAAAGACAGAAGATGCCAAAGAAGAAAAAGGAGATAATGATCCCAAAGCACGCCTTCAGGCAGAGGATGCCACTCCCGCATATGAAAGCAATGTCTACATTAAGGATGCCGCTGCAGCAGATGAAACTAATGTATGCATTAAGGATCCCATTACGGCATTGATAACCAACATCTGCATGGAGACAGTTGCTTTCACTGCTGAAGATGGTAAAGGCTCAGTGATTGACACTGAAATCATTGAAGAAAGAGGAAGAGGAAGAGGAAGAGGGAAAGGAAAAGGAAACTCCCAGCCAGTTAATATCATTAAACCATCAGTGGATTCAGTCCACCCAACTACATCTCAAATCGAAATATACGAAAACTCCAGAAATCTTCACCAGACCAACAAGCTAACAACAAGGAGGAGTGAAAGGTTAAGCAAATCAACTACGCTTCCTATTGTACCTAGCAACAATGCAAAACCACTGGCCTAGAAATCTGCTTACGAAATTGTATTTGGAGATGTTGACAAAACACTGGTGGACAAGATGAACGTATTCAGAGCCGATGAGTAAGTACACACAGCCTATAAGATCGTCTATTTTATCTTGCAGTCTAACTTGAATGTTGATTTTCTTCGACAGAACAAATATTTATCCATTTGGAGGGAAAACAACGGCCCATGAATTCTTCAACTTACTTTTGAAGCCGAGGGAATGGTTACACGATATGGTAAGTACATTCTTCCTCGTCAACAGTGGATCTGGCAAAAGTGTTTATTTCATGTTTAGCTGGCAGACCATTGTTGTTGTGTGTCTAGTAGACTCTGCTTTGGTGCCTAACATTTGTCCTTCTTTTATTATCAGCACCTTGACGCAGCACTGAACTTGTATAGACTAAGGCTAAAGAGAAATCCTAGTTCTCTCAAGAGTCTGCGGATTGCTATATTGGATGCAGCATTTCAAATGCTTTGGAAAAATAGGTAGGACGAGTGGCTTGAGCTTGAAAGATGGCCTGGTGGTACTTACGAGAATGTACACGGTATTCTTCCAGCTTATGCCGCAACAAAGTTGGCATGGGGCAAAGACGTTGATACGTTATACTTCGTTCTACACGTGAGCTCGAATCATTGGGTAGGGACGGTCATATCATTGGTTGACCGGGTTGTCTACATATATGATTCTTTAAATACTCCAGAATCAAATATTGTGGCAGCGGCGAGGGCTTTTGCTGAAATGGTTCCTGCCGCAATTCATATGTTCTTTCCTCAAGACTATGATCAAGCAGCTTTTACAATCATAATTGTAAAAGACGTTCCCAAAATGCGTCCACAAGTAGGTGATTGTGGAGTATACGCACTCAAATACATTGAGTGTCACATGTTAGGATTGCGCTATCAGCAAGAGAACTGTGTAATGCAAAAATGATGACCTGGAGGACGAAGCTCGCTGCGGAGGTGTTGGATGAGACATCTTCGTATATCGATCAACGCATGTGTGATGAGTCAATTATTGCAAGTATCTACGATCCCTAAGACGTTTAAATTTAATTGCATGGTTAGTAAATATATGTATATAGTAAATATGGAGATTTGTTCTAGTAAATATTACATTAACCAAACTCTGCGGCATACAAGTAGAATTTAAGTTTTTCCTTCCTTAGTAGAAGAGAACTTATTCTGCTTATTCTTCGTTTACACGCATCATAAACTACGCTGATAGATTGTAAACCGAGAATACGCAGCACCTGCTCATAGTCTGCATCTGCTTTGCTTACACTCAGCAAAAACATGGGCAGAATAAGTTCTCTTCTACTAAGGATGAAAAACATAAACTCTACGGCGTACAAGCAGAATTTATGTTTTTTCTTCCTTAGTTTAAGAGAACTTATTCTGCTTATTCTTCGTTTTCACGCATCATAAATTACGCTTATAGAGTGTAAACCGAGAATACGCAGCACCTGCTCATACTCTGCATCTGCTTTGCTTACACTCAGCATAAACATGGGCAGAATAAGTTCTCTTCTACTAAGGATGAAAAACATAAACTCTGCGGCGTACAAGAAGAATTTATGTTTTTCCTTCCTTAGTAGAAGAGAACTTATTATGCTTATTCTTCGTTTTCACGCATCATAAACTACGCTTATAGAGTGTAAACCGAGAATACGCAGCACCTGCTCATACTCTGCATCTGCTTTGCTTACACTCAGCATAAACATGGGCCCATAACTGTTATAAGAGTATGCGTTTGCGTTCCATTTAGTATAATAAAAATCAGCAAAGTTTCATTGAAGTTGGAATATCTAGCGTCATCAATCTTGTAATTTTAAGTGGATTTCGTCAACCACTCTTGTATTTATGAAGTGGGTCCACTCTTGTATTTATGACGTGGGTTATCTTCAACACTTCTTCTTTATTCGCAGAGCACATATAGCCGACTTTTAATGGAGCCATCTGTAGCCTCTGTCTTCAATCCGATGAACGATAATGAATCTTCCGCGAGTTCAACAACTGTATTTGAACGATCCGGATTGAAGATTCCTTCAGTTTTACTCATGAACCATAACCCGAGATGTTTTCAGCAATCCACAGAGTTCATAACTAAGGTAAAGGTGTTGCATGTTTTTCAAGAGTTTTCCATTGCTGTTCCTTATGTATCTATAATTTATTTTATGTAGCTTAACGAGAAGTACCGGCGAGCAATCAAGACTCACGAGAAAATCTTGAAGAAAAAGGCTAAACTTCACAAGAAATAGAAGAGAATCGAGAAGATTATAAAATAACTTGAGGCCCATCCTTCAGAATGGGAACAGTTTGGATTTGACAAAATATCCCCTATCCCGGAAATTATCCGCCAGGTATTTCACAATGATCAAGACGAATAAGAACATGTACCAGTTTTTGCTCGAATTTTTTTTTAATAAATTTAGAAAAGGTATATGAAGAATCATCCCATTTTCCAGCAGAGAAGTCGATGTTTATTATAAATGCAGAGAAGAAGAAGTACTAAACGCAGAATCTGCAGAAACATACATGGTACGTATATAAACATAAGTTCAAAATCTTCCTAAAATATGCTCCAAACCTAGGTCTTCTGCTTCGCATACTTTTCGGTACTCTGCTTCTATATTTAAGTCTATTTGTACTCTGCACCAAAATCTGCCCGTAGTTTGCATCCAAAACGAGATGTAGGTTACTCTGCACCAACCGTAGTTTGCATCCAAAAGGAGATGTAGTTTGAAAGTTTTGAATACACACAGAAACACAAGTCGAAGAAAAGAGTACAAACAACAAATCCAAGAAAAGATAAACAACATCAAATAAACTAAATGTTGTTGAAATTTTAAGAAAAGTAAAATAATTAGGATAACAAGAGTTCTACATAACTTTAGTCCTCCATAAACGAAAGATCAAGTTTTAACCAATCAATACGAGGAACTGTAATTCCTCTCAGCTCCTCCTCAGCAATCATTTCTTTCTCTGCTAACTGCTGCCGCCTAGCATCCATGACCACTTGTTCTTCATGCATCATCTTCTCCAACATAGAGCGTTTACCGGCTATTCTTTCCAACTTGAGTTTGACGCGGTGAGCTTCGACCTTCGCTCTCATTTGAGATCGCACCAGCAGAAGAATTGCCCTCAGGCGATCCTTTCCTTCCTTTTCCGCCTCCATAACTGCATCATTCCGCTTCTCTTCCGCTTCCAACTCCAGGTCTGACATTGGTGCTTTTCTTTTCTTCGAATGATCTGCGGCCATGATGTCTTGAATATGTGCCTGTAAATGAGTAAAACGAAGAGAATGTGCCTATTAAAAATAAAAATCAACTGCGCAGACTAAAAAAAAAATTGAGTAGAAGAGAAGCCGCAAGTTATTTTGAGGGTTCTTCTTTCTTTTATAGACAAGAGGGATAAATCAAAACCACGTACGTCAGTTTTTTCGCTTAGCTGTCATTTCAACGGTCCACCTTCCCATCATTTCAGCGGTCCACCTTCCCATCATTTAACCCGTTATTTCGTAGAGTATATGCAGAGAAGGTGCCTAAGAAGAGTACTATTAAATTTATTGCAGAATATAAAAAGAGTAGTCGCAATCACTGCCATTACTTATTTAACGTGTTCTATCATGAATGATCGACACGTGGCGTATGACGTATTGTAGTAGAACAATTAATAATTTATCTTTTTTCTCGTGTTCAATAATGTGATGATCGACACGTGGCCCTTCGCATGGCGCATCCTCATCTCAGAGGCGTCCAGTAATTACTGCAGAGTATGACCTATTAGGGCTTCCATACTGATACGGTTTCCCTTCAACGAGTATAAAAGATCTCTTCTTTCTTTGGGTGTACAAACAAAACAAAGATAATCCAAAAACTAGAGAACGCAAGCATATTTTTTATTCTTCTTTTCTACCCATCAGTCTCACCAATCTTCTTTGAATCCGATGTCTGCCTTTTCCTCATCTTCTTCTTCCTCTGGGGGGAGCGAACCCAACAGTGTTCTTCCTGCTCTGCCAAGGAATTCAGATTGGTTCAAATATCCAGAGGTACAAGATGTGCCCGGGATTCCTCCGGTAGGCTATATCACCATCTCTTGGTCTTCTTTTCGGGCAGGTTTCCGCCATCGCCTGTCTTTTTGATGATGGAGTTTTGTAAGGAACTTCGGATTGCACCCAGCCAGCTTAATGACCGCTCATGGGGGTTGATAAACGCCCTCCAAATACTATCGGACTTATCTGGAATCACTGTTTCCAGTGCTATGATTTTTGGGGCTTTTGAGGTTAGGAGTATAGACCCCTGGTCTAATAGATATGAACTTGTTCTTCGTGACGGTTGCAGATCTCCAGTTGAAATTCCCCTCCAAATTGAGGGTGGTGATGATGACAAGATTCACTACTTCTTTGTTCGTCATTCCGGTCCTGATGGACTTCCCCGCTTGTGGTCTGATTCAGGTAATTTCCCTCTTACAAAAAATTCATTAGACTCTCGCGAATTGATCTAGCTAACTTTTTTAACATGCGTTTTCTCTCTGTTGCGCTTCATCAGTTCTAACAACGCAGAACCATCGCACATATCCCGATTTTCCTAATGCTCTTTTTTTTATTCCACTCCCTTACCGGCGCCCTGAGTTTCTTCTCTTCGACGCCGCAGTTGACGGGAGTTCTCTTCGGGCGGATATCGACAAAGCAGAGGTCCGTCCAGGTAGCCTGGATCACCTTAGGCTTACCTGGCAAAACGTGTATCCGTCTCGCATCACTAATGTTCATTGTCCTCGTTGCGAGGAGTTGGAGTTGGAGGGAGAAGCCCTACGTGCTAAAATATGTGGTTTGGAGACTCGTCTTCGGAATGTGGAGAGGGCTGTGGATTCGGTTAGGGTTGTGGCAACAACTTTGACCCAGCAGTCAAGGTTCTTGGATCGTATAAGTCGCGAGTTTGGATCGGCCGACGTTGGCTGCGATGTTCTTGGGAGTTCTAGAGGGATGAAGCGCGACCGTTCCCCGGACACTTCGTAGAATATCACCTGTTTTTTATCTATTTAGTTTTGTAATTGTCACATTTATCTATTTAGTGTTGCTATTGATCTGCCGTTGGTTTGCTATTGATCTGCCATTGGTTTGCTATTGATCTGCCATTGGTTTGCGACTAAATAATGATGATGTGGCGAGATATGCCAAATGGATAGAAATGTAATTAACACTACACCTATACGTTGTCCTTTGATTATTCTATTATATAACAAATGCGTGCTTTTTTATCGTTTATTTCCGGTAGTACCATTAGGATCAGTTCTATATATGGGTATGAGCCCGTATTTGCCACGAGATTGATAATGTTTAAAAATTCAAAGATATTGGAATTTTCAATTTTCCCCGTAAACCGTAGAATCCAAATAGACTTTTCCCAGCCTCTTATGTAAAATTCTAAGTAAAAGCAAACTCACCACATAAATCTGCAGTTTATGCAGCATATTTTTACTGCAAGTTATATCAAATATAACATCTACTGCAACTCAACTTTGATACTAGATGCTACCATTCGGACCCATCAGTTGATAGAGCGTCCAGCAAAATGGGCCCTAGAAAGGAATACGCAGATTAAAAATAGATGTCTGTGATTATCGACACGTCGTAGGCAGAGTAGGAGCAGTATATGAAGTTTGCTCGTACTCTGCTGTCTTGAAGTTTGAATATTATACTATAATTTTCTACTAATTCAATAAGTTTATTGGGTTGCTGCTAAAAAGTTATTTATAAAAGTATTTTTACGTTGAATCAAAAGTAATTGGCGCAACCCGCACTTGCCATTGATGGCTGTAGAGTATGGCCGTATAAGAGTACATGATGTGATGTGAGTTGATATTGCTTTGACTCTTAACATTTTTAATGGAATCGTGAAAAGTAAGTTTCATTTTTACTATATATTCTTAATTTATTATATACGTAATGATTACGTATTCACAATCATAAATGTTTTTGAGACAATAAAAATAATATTGGTTTTTAGGAAGTTAATATAAGGTTAGGATAAATGCAGAGACAAAGCAGTACTAGGCGTAGAGAATTCGCAGCGTCTGTTCGTACTCTGTAGTAGGGAAGTTTGAAATATTTTCCTATAACTTATCTAAAATATTATTTCAGAATAACGGTAATTATACGTTATTGTTTGTTTTACCAATTAAATGCAGAGTAGATAAATGCATGACACTGTGCATTATAACAAACGGTTGTTAATGTTATGGTACATTCAGTTATTATTTATCTCTTACTTATCGAATATGCCACTGCTATTCAAGTAAAATGCTATGATCTGCGTAAAATGTGCCGTAATCTGCTTTAAACCACATACATCTAATACAGTTGTTGCAGAGAAGCCGCGTAAAATTTGTATTGTATAATAAGTTAAATTCTACCATATTTGCATAACATTTGCAGTGAACATGCAAACAACACTACACCTATACGCTGTCCTTTGATTCTTCTGTTATATAACAAATGCGTGCTTTTTTATCGTTTATTTTCGGCAGTACCATTAGGATCAGTTCTATATATGGGTATGAGCCCGTATTTGCCACAAGATTGAAGAATGTTTAAAAATTCAAAGAGATTTAAATTTTTAATTTTCCCCCTAAAACCTAAATTTCTCGTGTGTAAATAAATTAGGGGATTCGTGCTATTTTGGCGTATATTATCGATAAAAGGGAACCTAAATATCTCATCGTTGTGGCTAAACACACATTGGAATTCCAAAAAGAGTTAATACTCGGGGTTATGGCTTTCGGTCCTTACGAGTACAGCATAAACAACAGTGACACCACATCTCCAGCATCCAGCGTGAGCTCTAAGGGTCACCGTGACGGACACTACAGAGTTCCTACACGCTGTTGTGCCCCCTGTTTTGGTGGTAAGATAGTGATTCAAACCGAAATAACCGGTTTGAATGCTGGAAGGAGATTCTATACCTGTGACAGGAACGAGGTAAGAAAATATTTGATTTCCATGACTCTATAAATGTGGCAGATTAATGATTTCATTTACGTTTGTCCTGTATATTGTACGATTAGGATGGATGTCGCATCCACCACACAAGGCGATGGTGGGATGACGCCATGATGGATGAGTTCCAGGACATTAAGGCTGAGATGGGTTTACTAGAGGATCGCATTGGGTACATTACATCTGATAGCAATGGCGACAACGTAGACCCCCGGATGATGTGGAACAATGTCTTGTACTCGCGGGACCAGATGTTGCCCTTGCTGCGGAGTTGTGACGAAGAGTTAAAGAAGCTAAAGGATACGGTTCTGAATCTTGAATTGGCGGATAATGATTTCAATACGCTTCAGAGGATGGTTATGAATCTTCATGACAGGGTGTTTGGACAAAAGGACATGATCGTGACGCTAATGATTGGAGTACTTGTTTGTGTTGTTTCGGTCGTCCTCTTCTTGGAGTACTTAGTTTTTACTTGTTTAAGTATTAGCAATTTCTTAACTTGGTACTTTATGTTTCGTAGAGGAGCTATAACTCAACGATTATATGCAGAGTAAGAGCAGATTAAAAACTAAACGCGCTTAATTCACACTCTCTAAAGCAAAACTGCATAATCCAAATAGACTTCTCCCACCTTCTCCTGTAAAATGCAGAGAAAAAAAAAACTCACCACATAAATCTGCAGTTTCTACAGCATATTTTTACTGCAAGTTATATCAAATATAACATCTACTGCAACTCAACTTTGATACTACATGCTACCAGTCGGACCCATCATTTATTAGTTTCTTCTTCCTCTGCTGATAGAGCGTCCAGCAAAAAGGGCCCCATAAAAGAATACGTAGAATAAAAATAGAGGTCTGTTCTTCTTCTTCTGTCGTAGGCAGAGTAAGAGGAAAGTAAATACTAACATTATTTAATAAGCAGATTATAAATAGAGAAAGCGTAGTATATTAGTTTGCTCGTACTCTGCTGTGGTGAAGTTTGAAATATTATACTATAACTTTTCTAAATATCTCCAATGACCAATTCAATAAGTTTATTGAGTTGCGTCTAAAAAGTTATTTTTAAAAGTAGTTATACGTCGAATAAAAAGTTATTGTCGTATCAATTAAAGAAGTCCGCTCTTTCTCTGCTAGAGTGTCCATCAATATGGGCTCCATAATAAAGAATCGTAGAAACTAGCAAATAAGTGCCCTTCAGCAATGGAACCGTGAAAAGTAAGTTTCATTTTTACTATATATTCTTAATTTATTATATACGTAATAATTACGTATTCACAATCGTAAATGTTTTTGAGATAATAAAAATAATATTAGTTTTTGGAAAGTTTAATATAAGGTTAGGATAAATGCAGAGACAAAGCAGTACTAGGCGTAGAGAATTCGCAGCGTCTGTTCGTACTCTGTAGTAGGGAAGTTTGAAATATTTTCCTATAACTTATCTAAAATATAATTCCGGAATAACGGTAATTATACGTTATTGTTTGTTTTACCAATTAAATGCAGAGTAAGTAAATGCATGACACTGCGCATTCAAACAATTACGGCAATGTCTTGTTTCTCGTATTGCATCATGCGATTATCGACACGTGGTGCTTCGCGAACCAAACTTGTGATGTGATATTGCTTTGACTCTTTAACATTTTTCGGAACCGTAAAAAGTCAGTTTTGATTATTTACCATTCTTCAATCCAATCGTTTCAAAAGAATCAAAATTTCTCAGGCTCCAACACTTTTCTCCAAACATTTCAGGCTCAAAACTTTTCTTCCAAACTTTTTTCTAAAACTTTCAGTCTAAAAAAATGGCTCATTTAGATATGGTTCTAGACTTGTCACTCATGAAGAATGGTGGAAGAATCTTGGTTCAAGTCGTAAGAGAATTTGGAGAGCACTATCCACGCTTTCAACCTGAAAGACACTTGCTTCTCGCTGATTATCACGCCGTAAGAAATGCATACATTGATGTCCTTATGTTGTCTCTTAGAAATACATGATTTTGTTTCATTTTTAGAGGAATAGATACAATCTTTGGTTTTATGGTTTAGAGTGTTCGGATCTCTGCAACCATTCGAAATCATCAGTTGTCAAAGTTTGAAGATGTGGCTGAAGGGGAATGGTATTTGATTAGGGATTTTGAAGTGACGACGAGGCCGAGTCAGTGGAAACTAACATACCATGAGTTCCATATCTTCTTCCATGAAGAATCGATCATTAAAAAGGTAGCAGGAAACTGTGGTAACCATATGGTGTCGTTATCTCCATTTCGCAGAGTTCTAAACGGCTCATTGCATAAAAAGATTAGTGTTGGTAAGTATTGATGGAATATTAGTTGATGTTGATGTTGATATTGATGTTGCTCTATAACAGTTGATTTGCTTGGTGCTATTGTGAAAGTCAAGAAATTATAAATTTATCAAGGCTTCACAGATGACGTTTACGTTGTCCCTGGTCACAGAGTTCTACACTTCACATTGAGGAATTTCAGGTAAGTTAATTATTTTTATAGTTTAGGATGTCTTTTGAGAACGAAGTACTATAAATTCGTCTTTGTGAGCTGCAGCGGTGAAAATATCAACTGTATTGCGAAGGGAACATTTGCTGATGAATTTGAGTACTTCTGGCGACTTCAGCCAATTGGGAAGGTCATATTCTGCGTGCTACGAAATTGGAATATGGACTATTTTGGAGGTAGTGTTACTACTTCATTCAGCCATAGAGAACTATTGCAACATATATGACTAGGTGACTCTTTGGCATTGCAGGTGAGATATGTGTCTCGGCTGTCTACCCATTCTCTGAACTCCTCATAAATCCAACAATTCCTGCCGTTGAAGAAGCAATCCAGCAACTAAGGGTTGTTAAGACCGGTGGTTTCTCAATGGTTGAAGATGCATACATTGATGACCCTATTCGTCGTAACAATACCACCTAGAATAAACCTCGTCAACTGTGTTTTTTAATGTTATTGCACTCAATCTTTTGAGACTCGGAGTAACACTTATGTATGTCTCGTTATAATAGTTCAGTAATTTATGTATACTTTATTTTTTTTTGTTAGACCTTTGTGGATGAAAACAAGTTGGGAAGACGCAGTATATGCTCAGTGTAAGCGATGTAGATGCAGCCTAAATGCAGAGTCCGTCCATCATCTGCTTTAAGATGCAGAGTACAAGCAGATACTGCGCCTTCGCTCAAAATAACCAAATTAATCCGCGAGTTCAAAATGAAACACTTATAGCAAAATAACCGAATTAATCCGCGAGTTTAAAATGAAACACTTATAGCAAACCGGTCTTCAGAAGATATTAAAGCAAACATAGAAAAGATACTAAAGAACACAGGTGAGACAGCTCCTTTCTTTGCCTCCACCACCTCACTCTGATCCCATGGCATACTTCTCCGTCCAGCTTCGCGCAGTTGACTCGAACCTGGATTTGTCAGTCTTGTAAATATGGGCTACCTCCGGCACAAAAAGATCATCTAGGATTGGGTCAGTCATCAGCGCGCAAATTGACATCAAAACCTAATTCCATAACAAAAATCCATCCCATTAACACACATGTTTGGTTGAAGTATTTTTTTCGACAAAACTTTGTTAACTCTAAAAAAATTCCGAACCTGGGACACGGTTAAAGCATGAGACCATTTTTCTCTCAAGATATCATAGTCAATCGCTCTATTTGCGTTGATGTTTGGGTGGTAAATCATTGTTTTGAAAGCCACCTGCATGCAAAGAGAAAGAGAATATCAATTAAAAGCAAGATGATGAAGAGTGAAGTTTCATCCTGCAACAAATAACAATTAACTGAAAAAGCAAAAAGCTAACCTTTGGCGCCTTTATCGGATAATCCGGAGCAAAATGGATGGTAAGCAAGAAAATCCCTCCGGCATAGGGACTGTCGGAGGGTCCATTGATAGCTGCTTCCCATTCGTAAACACAATCACCAACGGGACCTAAAACATATAAGACTCAACTCAGACATTTAATCTAAATAATACTACATCCGTAAAGTTCCTATTATCATCCGTAAATAATACTACCTCTAACTCCAAAAAGACTTGGGAGTTCTAGATTTTATACCTGCCCTGAGGATCTGTGTATGAACATCCTCCTGGATCCGCTTAAGGTCCATTTTAATTCGAGTTAGACTATAACCCATGGTCGCAAAGTTGGTAAGAGAGACGAAGAAGATGAATGTTGTGTCTTTGGTAAAAAAATAGGATAGAGTTTCGCAGACTAGGGAATTTGTATTCAACTACTGCAATAAAAATATGTTCATTGATTTTTTTACCCTTTCCCAAATTTCAGTCAAATGCGACGGGATGTATACTTTTTAAATGAGTTGTCATTCATCTCCTCATGTGTAAAAAATGACTTGTCCTTTATTCTTATGGGTGTTCACGCCATTTAATGTCGCGGTAAATTTACGCGCCTTCTTTTCCATTTTTTATTAAATTGAGTTGTCTTTTCGAAGGCAGAGTATCTTAGGTTAACATGCAAATACCAGAGCTCCCTTCGGACATTATCTCTGTCATTGCATGAAAACTTGGCCGCCTCACCTTGTGGAGACTCGGACACATCCTCCGAATAGGGCGGATCGGTAGAGATGTAGTGTACAGTGATGAAGTCCTCAAGGAACTTAATATCGACGATATATGTGAGGACACAGATAAAATTCTCCTAGACGGAGCGAATCGCAGCTTTTTGTAAGATGCTTAAACGCCGGAAATCCAATTGCTATTTATTATGAGGCTGCAAGACTCGTGACCGCAGAACAAGACATCAGCGCAGCCATGGAGCTTTTGGAACGGCTTGTCCCTTTCAGTGCTAACGCAACTTATCTCTGTGGAATGCTGTGTGTATGTGCTGGATGTACGAAAAGGCTGCACAACTTCTCAAATTATGTGTCGACGTACATGCTGAAGGTGATTTTGAAAAACTCACTAGGCTTGGGGATGAGGTTCTGGATGTGGTTGTAGCTTTCTATCCAGCCATGAACCATTCTTTTGCATCAACGTGGCAATACCCTGACTGTCCAGATTTGCCTTTTCCAAATTGTGCCACTGAGCACGAATATCAACCTGGATGCGAAAACTGCTACCTGTATTGGTTCGCAAGACAGCTTTGCCGCATTACATAGGCGATTTGAACTATTTCTTCTAATTTTATTTGTTTCTGTCACAAGAAAATAGGCATGTTTTTCGATTGTGTCCTGTATTATGGAATTTTGAGCACCTGTGATGAATTTTTGGGCTACTCTGGAAAAGACTCTTTTTCATCTTTGGGGGTGGAGTACTCTGCCAAAGTTTAGCTTTCTTATTTGGTGTTTGAGTAGTCGGAAAATTACGAGATCGTTTCCTTCTCACCTTTGGGGATGGAGTAGTGGGTGAAATATTATCGCTGAATGGAGTACTCTGCTTCGTTTTCTTTGTAACGGTTGGAGTCCTCTGCTTCGTTTGATTCGTTGTGGATTGAGTCCTCTGCTTCATTTTTTGCTTTGTGGATGGAGTACGCTGCGAAGGTTCTGTTTTTTTCTTTTTCCATTGATTACGCTTGAACCGCTTAGCCTTTTCAATAGCAGAAAGGTATCTCTTTGCCTTCGGTCTACCGGAAGGTACTTTTATGACTGGTGGCAAACATTGTTCACTAATTATATGTGGTGGTAGAATCAAATCTTCGTCTACAGGTTTTATAGGTTCTGAGTACGTTGAATACAAGTAGCCCTTTGTGAAATGATCATCCACCAGGTAGCTTCATCAGTTTTCCGACTTAATGCTGCTTTAATCGCGTGCTCGCGGGGAATCTTCTCGACATCATATTGTTTACAAGTACAAAGTCTCTGCATTCATAAATTTTAAAAAGGAATCGAACTCAGAGCAGATAAACAAGGCAAACATTTCCTGAGACTGGCAGACTTGCTCAGGATACGTTTCCTGAAACTGGCAGTGATAAATAGCAAAAAAAAACTTACATACCTTCTGTAGATCAACCACACAATCATAATCTCCACCTGTAACATGGCAACAATTTGAATCAGTATGATGAACATTTAAAATTTCCAATCTACCGTGTCTTTCATGCAGTAACTTTTCAATGTTTGGGGGAAAATTTGTTTTTAATGAGGCAGCTTTGTCTCGCCTTTCCACAAACCACCTTGACAACAACTTTCTAATACCCTCCAAGAAATGTTTAACAGGAAATGATCTGTCTTCCTTAAGCGCGGCATTAATCGATTATGCAATGTTGCTCGTCATTATACCAAATCTATCTCCTGGAAAATGTGCACAAGCCCATAATCGAAATTCCGCATCTTCCAAGTAAACTGCTTATTCACTATTCTGACGAGGAATCACACCAAACAATTTTTCAAAATCTACTGGTCGATATGCATATGCAGCACGACACACCAAACTGAGCATTGCATTCTTTTTGAACTTTAAGATGAGGTTATTTTTGAAGTGATAGTAACATACTCCCCTATCAGCTGCGGGGAAAACCTTCTCAATGGCCTTTGCGATTGATAGATGACGGTCAGAAATAATGGCCAAATTTTTATCATCAAGTATCACACCACGCAACTGTGTAAAAAACCATTCCCATGAAGCATCATTCTCTGAGTCTACAATCCCAAAAGCTATAGGAAATATACTCGAATCTGCATCTTGACCTGCAGCTACCAGCATAACACCTCTGTACTTTCCAGTTAGATGTGCTCCATCTACCACAACAACCCTCCTCAAGAACTCAAATCCTTTGATGGAAGCACCAAAAGCAATGAACAAATACTTAAACCTTTGTTGAGCATCACGTTCAAGCTTTGTAATCATACCTGGATTGGCCTGCTCTATTTTGTATAGATAGGAAGGTAAGTCCTGGTAACCCCTCTCAAAAGTGCCTCTGACCAGCTCTCGTGCATATGCCAACGCTTTATGCGCCTTCGTATAGTCTATGTCAAGACAATGTAACGACTTATTACAGTTTATTACATGCTTAGGCGTGATTCCTTTAAGATCATTACCACCACTAAACCTATCAACATACATCTTTCCAATACATTTTGCATTAGCCTGTCGGTGACGAGAATACCTACAGACAGCAGAGCATGTATGAGCTTCTTTATATATCCGAACGAGAAATTCTGGAGATTCAGATGAAACTGACAGAGTCGACGCACGAATCCTCCAAGAACAATTAGGAACAAAACATTTTGCGATAAATAGTTTCTTCCTCGACGTGGCGATTTTGAAATCAAAATTCTCGATGACTGAAATCTTGCGTAATTGTATAATTAATGCTTCCTTGTCATCAAATATTTTGCCAACCTTAATGGATCTAGATTTCTTCATTGGTAATGGCTTCGTAAGTGTGTCATCAAATATATCGCAGAATAAAAGCGGCATCTACTATTTCTTCGCAGACTGTCGGCAGTCTCTGCTGTTGTTCGGTGATGGCATCATATGCTCGTCTTTAACATTACCAACACCATCAAAATCCACACCACCATCCTCTTTGACATCACAAGCTTCATCTTTACCAGCAACTTCTGCTTTAATTCCATCCTTTCTTTTCCATGACACGCAAAGCCGGATCACCTCTTTTTCCGCCATTGTCATAAAGTTTGCAAGTTGCCTATCGTTATTCAAGAAGATAGGAGGTGTGTCACTAGGCATTTTCTCCATGATATGTGTAGGCAACTTATAGGAAATCTCGACTGCATTCATCTGCGTTTCCAAGTTGTAATCTTCACAAACAATGCGGAGAAATTCATCATACTTGATTTGTTCTTCAACCGCAAACAACTTGCTTCCTTTCCTTGAATCAACGTCGAAATCCCAACCCATTTTTACCTTCCATTGTCCAAAAACAGTCAACAAATGCAACATTATCTGCAAAAAAGAGAATGTTCAAAAGATCTGCAACACACTATCTTAGAAGATTTTTCACAGAGCTCTACACTTTGGCAGGGTCTTTTAGAAATAGCTCTGCCAAAGACGTACTAGAGCTCTAGACGCAGTTTAGAAGATGGTGGTTTAGATAACTAGTGTAATGTTTTGAAGTGTTACCTGTGTTTGTTTTTCCCAAAAATATGCTCGCCTTCAACCCGTAGAATATCTTTGACCAGCAGATATTGTTAGATGTAAACAAAGATCGTCTTTCTGAAGGGTGAAATCGAAGTCTGTAAACAATCTTATACTCGGATTTCGCTTCCGTCTCTTTGAAAATATGAAATCTCCCTTTGAGGGTGAAATCGAAATAGTAGATCTAGGTTAAAGGTGGAGAGGTTGAAAAGCTTTATAGCAAACTCAAAAAAGTAAGAAGTAATGGCATTCTTGTTATTATTGTGAAAAGAGAGGAGTACTTCAAAATCCGACCGTTTATACAATTTAGTTACGTTGCAAATGTCAAGCAATGCCTTGCGAACAGTATGCTACAGTCCGTCGAGCAATATCTGCCTTATGTCTACAAAAAAGTACACACAATATCTGCCTTAAGTCTACAAAAAAAACACACACAATATCTGCCTTAAGGCTACCACAATTGACACACTATATCTGCCTTAAGGCTACACAGTTAGCAGAGGTTAAGCAGAGTCTGTCCAGCCTTAGCTTTAAGGCTACACAATCGACACACTATATTTGCCTTATGGCTACAGAATTAGCAGAGTTTAAGTAGAGTCTGTCCAGCTTAAGCCTTAAGGCTACACAATTCACACACTATATCTGCCTTAAGGATACATAATTAGCTGAGTTTAAGCAGAGACTGTCCAGCCTTAGCCTTAAGGCTACACAATTCACGCAGACTCTGCCAAGGGTAAGGGTATTTTAGACATTTTCAAAAAAAGTGTACTAGTGCTACAATTTTCCCTACTAAGGTACCCCGCTTGACATTAAAGTTAGAAAACGCACCATATCAGCAACTCACCCTTAAAACTTTGTACTTCTCCAACAGTCTTTGGACTAGGCCATTCTCGGATAGCTTTCACTTTATCTTCATCAACATGTATACCATGTGCACTTACAACAAAACCTAGAAACACAAGAGTATCTGTGCAAAAGGTACACTTTTTCAGATTAGCAAACAACTTCTCTTTTCTCAGAACATTTAAAACAGATTTCAAATGCTCAGCATGATCATCTAAGTTTTTGCTATAGACCATAATGTCATCAAAGTAGACAACCACGAAAATTCCAATGAATGATCTCCAAACATGATTCATTAATCTAATGAACGTGCTTGGTGCATTAGTTAAACCAAAAGGCATCACTAACCACTCATATAAACCATGTTTAGTTTTAAAAGTAGTTTTTCACTCATCACCCTCTTTCATACGAATCTGGTGATAACCACTCTTATGATCAATCTTAGAAAACACACATGAACCATGCAACTCATCAAACATATCATCCAAACGAGGAATGGGATGTCGATACTTTACTATGATGTTATTGATCGCTCTACAATCAACACACATCTTCCAAGTCCCATCCTTCTTCGGAACTAGCAGAACCGAAACATCACATGGACTCATGCTTTCTCGGATGTACCCCTTTATCTTAGGTGATCATGGGAGGCAATGGGCTTGAACCTGAGGAAGAATTGCTTGTACCTGCTGGTCCAATTACAAGAGCACGAGCTAAAAAGATTAAGGATGCACTTAGTGGGCTTATTCCAGAGATTTTGGACAAGGAGAACCTTCAGAAGTCCGTTGGGAGTAATATATATCAAGTCCAGCCCATTCTGAATCTATTATCCTGTCAAAAATACCCAGAATAAATGCCTTTTCCTTATGGCCCAAAGGAGTAACGAAAATCAGCTGAAGAGTCATTCAAACTTCAATTTATTTCAATCCTAAGTAGTTATTGTTTCTATTTTCGAGTTTGCTTTGTTTTTACCACATTTTTTCTGTTTAAGTACTATTGTAAACCCATCTGCGAAATCATCCAGACTTTTTTATAAAGCTTTTCTTTGAGAGTGATTCTCATCTGTTCTTTGTGAACAAACCGATTGCTTGGTGTGTCATATCCAAGAATCAAAACGGTTTATCAAGAGAAATCCATCAGCTCTTGTGTGGCCATTCACTAGCCAAGGGATTTAGGAGCGTCTTAAGTTGGTTTTGGGTGTTGAGTTTCATATACTCAAGGTTCTAACCACACGATTTCTTTCTTCCAAGGTTCCACTGCCTTGTTTTACTTGGAAACGTCTTAAGTGAGTATTGGGTGTTGAGTTTAACATACTCAAGGTTCTTGCTCCACGAGTCCTTTGAAGTCAAGGATTACCTTACCAACTCTAGAGTGAAGAATCACTGGGAGGATCGTGTCAAGTGGTATCATAGCACACTCTTGTGTTCGATATTCGATCTGTTATCATCTTTCTCACCTTTTCACCTTCTTCTTTCCATTTCCGTTGTATCTGTCTATCTAAACCTAGTTGAGCCAACCATTATCAAAAAAAAAAAAATGATCCAAAACAAAAAAAATTCTAGAAAAAAAAAAGTTTCATTTCCTTTTTTTCATCTATTCATCTTCTCAACTGTTCATCTTCTAATATGTTCATCAAAGGGCTTGGTTAATCAACTAGATAAAAAAAAAATTACAACTGTCTATCTTTTTCTCTTCTTTCTCTACTTCTTTTCGTGGTTTTTGGATTGATCATTGAGTTCTAACTTTTTTGTTCTATTAGAACCCTTGAGAATTGCTGACTAAATACTTTGAGAGTAAACACTTTGAAAGTAAATACTTTGAGAGAAAACACTTGAGAGAGAAACACGTTACATGTGAGGATTTTTTACTTCTAACCTGTTTGTTCATCTTAGCTGGAAATATCATGGTTAATACCAGCAACAACCTTGAAGAAGGAGAAACAGCGGCTCCAAATTTCCAAATGCAAGCGATGTTAGGAGAGATGCAGAGTCTGATGAGTGTGGGAGTGTAAATCCACACCAATAGAATTTGTCGGAGGTTTGTTAAGGGGGATGAAATTTCTGCAGATGAACCACGAACGGAGAGATCCAAAGATGGTTTTTATTAAGCTGTGTCGAAAAGCTTTCGTACAAGAGTTTGAGAGCAAAAAAGTCTAGGGTTTTTTGCTAAGTGAATTGCCGATCCCCTTTTCGAGGGATGTACATAGATATATATACTAGTTTAAGCCGGCTAGCCCAACTCCTAAGCGATAAGGGAAACTTCCTAATTCTTCGGGATTTTCCTTTTTGCAGGTCGGTTGCGACATCTTGGGCTTTACATCTGGGCTCAGCTTCCAACAAGACTTCTCTTGAGCTCGGTCCACCAACGTTTATTTGTGGCGAGCTCGGCCTTCTTCATAACTTTTAGGCTCCGCCCATTCGTTGTTGTAGGCTGGGGCTAAGCCCAATATTGCTCGGATGTTTGCTTCATCGCCTGGCTTGCTGGTTAGTTGCGTTGACGAGCTCGCCGGCTCACCGTCTCTGCTAGGCTTGCCGAGCTCGCCTTTTTTGCTAGGCTTGCCGAGCTCGCCGTTTTTTCTAGGCTTTCCGAGCTTGCCGTCTTTGCTAAGCTTGATGCTATGTTGTTGAGCTCGCCTATTTGCCGAGCTCGCCCGTGTTGTTGGGCTCGCCAAACTCGTCGCTTCGTAGCTAGTGAGCTCGGCCAGATTGATCTGTCATTACGATAATTGATGTAACTTTCTGACCGTTGATCCAAATGACTTCAAATTTCTTTTGGATGAAAGATAACTCAATTATCTACCCTGTGTCCAAATTTCAGCTCAATCCAATGGCTTTAAGGCATCTTTCCGAGCTCATCTCTCCAGCTCGGCAAGAACGAGTTCATTCCTGCAGCTCGGCATGTCTTCATTAAATCAGGTGTATCTTGCTAACCACAACTACAAATGATATGATTCCAACTCCATTTGAAAGCTAACTCAAATATCTTGTTTTTCACCAAATTTTGTCCAATTCCAAGCTGATGCGAGTCTCCGGCTCGGGTTCTACCGAGCCCATTGTATTTGGTTCGGCTAGGCATAATTCTCACTAACAATTTTCACTTGTTGATCTCAGTGGGGTGAAACCTGACCCCAACAATGAGAATTGAGATGAAAGGTGTCTATTAAAATTTTGAGGAAGTGCGAGCATAGGCACAACAGAGGCAACCACAAAACTTGCATAATAGAAGAGATGAAGACCAACTTAGACCAACCAGGATCGAAATAAAAGATGACTACTACAGCCATGATGGTAACTCATCTCAAGTAAGCCAAAGGAGGGCTAGACGTGTCAGGGAAGGCAGAGGACAACAAAATTATAATCTTGGAGGTCTCAAACTAAAAATTCCATCATTCTATGGAAGAAATTATCCAGACACCTACTTGGAGTGGGAGAAGAAAATAGAGCTCATCTTTAATTGCCTGCAGTACCCAGAGATCAACAAAATGCGAGTTGCAGCTACTAAGTTTAATGAATATGCGCTCAGTTGGTGGGATCAGTTGGTGCTAAACTGGAGGAGTAGTGGAGAAAGATCCATTGAGACATGGCATGAGATGAAAGCCATAATGAGGTGACGCTGTTCCTAGTCATTACCATCGTGAGCTACAGTAGAAGATAAGAAGGCTCGCTGAAGGTAGTAAGAGTGTAGAGGATTACTATCAAGAAATGGAGACTCTCATGATCAAGGCTGGATATTGGAGAGGACAGAGAGGCTACCATGGTAAGATTCTTAACTGGGATAAACAGAGAGGTTCAAGATCGTTTGGAGATGCAACACTAGGTAGACTTGGAGGAGATGTTGCATAAGGCAGTCTAGGTTGAGCAACAACTTAAGAGGAGGGGTACAATACGCCAATCTTTTGGTGTTGGTATAAAAAACGTGAGGCAAATGTACTCAAAGGAGAAGCATGCTATCTCAAAGCCAAAAGCTGACAAACCCTTTACCACCAGCCAAGAAACCAAAGGAAAAGCTAAAATCTCTACTACAAGAAACCGTGATGTCCAATTTTTAAGTGTCATGGCAGGAGACACTTTGCAAGTGAATGTCCAAACAAGAGGACCATGGTGCTTTTGGACAATGGTGAGATTGGAATTGAAGAAGAAGTGTTTTCAGACTCAGTATCATCATTGGAGAATTGTGAAGAAAAGCCAGCTAAAGGAGAGCTACTTGTTGCAAGGAGGACTTTAAGTGTTCAAGTCAAAGTAGAGGAGACTGAGCAACGAGAAAATTTATTCTATACAATGTGCTATGTTCAGAGCAAAGTGTGCAACCTTATCATTGATGGGGGAAGTTGTACAAACGTGGCAAGTAAGACCATGGTGAAGAAGCTTGGATTGAAAACAACAAGGCACAAAAGGCCTTATATACTTCAGTAGCTAAATGAAAGTGGGAACATGAAAGGTAACTAAGCAAGTTTTGGTTCCTTTATCAATTGGCAAGTATGAAGATGAGGTTCTTTGTGACGTTTTACCTATGGAAGCCATTCATAGTCTCTTGGGGAGTTTGTGGCAATATGATCACAAGATTACACATGATGGCTTTACCAAGAGACATTCGTTTGGATTCAATGGTAAAACAATCACACCTGTTCCACTGACACCACATGAAGTTTACCAAGATCAAAACATCTGAGCAAGAAGGAAGAGCAACAGAGAGTGAGTGACCCAAACACTGATCACCAAAAAGAGAGTGAGAGCTTGAGAAAAGCCAAGTTAGAGCCCTGTGAGAGCAAACCCGTAAGGAAACACATCAACTTTCTTTTGAGAGCTTGTGAGGTTAAGAGAGATCTTTTCTCTACTCAATCTATGAATGTACTTGGAAACAAAGAGGCTTGTCTAAGACTTACTAACTTGGAACCGGTGCTGCCGAGTAGAGTTGATTTTCTTTTGCAGGATTATGAAGAAGACTTTTTCCAGAGAAAACACCAAGGAGAATACCACCGTTTTGTGTGTTGGAGCATCATTCCTTGAGTCATTTCCTTATGACAACCGAAACAAATAATGTAAGGGAATTGGTTTGATTTTGATGCATTGCCTAGATTGTTTGTTTTACTTTCTGCTCATGGTGAAATATCACTTGGGTTTGAAAATGAAAATGTGATTCAATCTTTTGAGAAGCGTGAGCATAAAAAGTTCTTTAGGAAAAAATGTTTTCTGTTTGATGAACTGTGCCAGCATGATTTTACTTTGAATGATCACTTTAATAGGAAAACGCTTGAAACAGAACTGCGTAGAACTAAGAGAAATTTTGTGTTTGTTGAGAGCTTTTCTAAGTTGGAGCAATTTCTAAATGAAGCTTTGTTTGTTTTAAGATCATTGAAAGGAATCTGCGTTATTTTCTGCTTTGATGTTATTCTGATCTAAAACAAAGTCATTAATGTTCATAATAAGCATTTGGAACTTGTTTTAAACGTCTTAAGCAAAGAGAAGTTGTTTGATCACTTGGAGAAGTATCCTTTTTGCACATATGATTTTGCGTTTCTAGCCTTTGTGAAAGCGCATGGTATACAGGTTGAAGATCATACTCCAAAGGCGTGGATGATTCAAGATTAATCTGAACAAGTAGACTATGGAACAAAGAAGCATTTGAGCAAAAAGTGGTATTAAAGGAGTTCAATGCTGTCGCCAAGAAAAGATGAACAAGAAACAGAACAATGCCAATGCTTACAAGCTAGACTCGAAAGGTAACTTTTATCTGATTTCTAGCTTCATTGTTTCTGACTTGTACCCATTTGATGTAGGTAAGCTTTATTTGAGGTCAAATCCTTTTCAAGAGGAGGAGGATGATGTGATTATGGGAGGTAATGGGCTTGAACCCGATGAAGCATTGCTTGTACCTGCTGGTCCAGTTACAAGAGAACGAGCTAAAAATATTAAGGATGCACTTAGTGGGCTTATTCCAGAGATTCTGGACAAGGAGAACCTTCAGAAGTCCATTGGGAGTAATATATATCAAGTCCAGCCCATTCTGAATTTATTATCCAGTCAAAAAGGCCCATAATAAATGTTTTTATTTATGGCCCAAAGGAGTGACGAAAATCAGATGAAGAGTCATTTAAACTTCAATTTATTTTAGTCCTAAGTAGTTATTATTTCTATTTTCGAGTTTGCTTTGTTTTTACCACATTTTCTGTTTAAGTACTCTTGTAAACACATCTGCAAAATCATCCAGACTTTTTTATAAAACTTTTCTTTGAGAGTGATTCTCATCTGTTCTTTTTGAACAAACCGATTGCTTGGTGTGTCATATCCAAGAATCAAAACGGTTTATCAAGAAAAATCCACCAGCTCTTGTGTGGCCATTCACTAGCCAAGGGATTTAGGAGCATCTTATGTTTGTTTTGGGTGTTGAGTTTCATATACTCAATGTTCTAACCACACAATTCTTCCTTCGAAGGTTCCACCGCCATGTTTTACTTGGAAACATCTTAAGTGAGTATTGGGTGTTGAGTTTAACATACTCAAGGTTCTTGCTCCACGAATCCTTGTTACCAACTATCGAGTGAAGAATCCCTGGGAGGATCGTGTCATTATCCATCAGCTCACTAACTTGCCTTTGAAGCTCCCTTGTCTCCTCTGGATTCATCTTATAGACTGGCCGGTTAGGAATGGTTTCTCCTGGTACAAAATCAATCGGATGCTCAATCCTTCGAATTAGTCGTAAACCATGAGGTGTATCTTCTGGAAAGACATCATCATAATCGTGCAGCAAAGAAACAACACAACTAGGCAAAACAAGGTCAAGATCATTAAGAGTTTAAAAGAGCTTCTTTGTATAGAAGTACAAACATTGGCTGTTTTGAAAACATAGCTCTCTTTATCTCACAAGACCTCACAAAGAAATTTGTGTGTTTTTTTCACAGGTTTGCTCTCACAAGCCTTTTTGGGTTTTTCTCAAACTCTCACTCTCTTTTTGGTGGTAAGTATTTGGGTCACTCAAAGCTTGTTGCTCCTCCTTTTGTTGTAACTGATCTTGGTAAACCTCTTGTGGAGTCATAGTAACAAGCATAAAATTTCTGCCCTTGTATCCAAACGTGTGCTTGTTTGTGTAACCATCATGACTCACACATCTATCAAATTGCCAAAGCCTTCCCAACAATACCTGACCTGCTTGCATTGGAGCCACATCACACAGCACCTCGTCTTCATGGTTTCCAATGTTAAATGAAATCAGAACTTGCCTTGTCACCTTCATTTCACTACTATCATTCAACCAATACAGTTTGTAAGGCTTTGAATGCTTCGTGGTTTTTAATCCCAATTTCTCCACTAGAGTAGTGCTAGCCATTTTGGTACAGCTCCCTCCATCAATAATCAGACTGCACACCTTGTCCTGAATGTGACATCTTGTATGGAACAAATTCTCATGCTACAGATTCTCTTCTACTTTAGCTTGCACGCTCAAAGACCTCCTTGCTACCAATAAATCACCTTTGGCATGAACTTCTTCAACATCATCTTCTAATGATGGCATAGAATCAGATTCTACCTATTCTTTAGTTTCTATCTCACCATCATCTCTAAGCACCATTGTTCTCCGATTGAGACATTCATTGACATAATGACCCCTGCCATGGGACTTAAAGCACTGCACATCACGATTACGGGATTAGAAGATTTAGTTTTACCTCTGTTTTCATGGCTGGTAGTAGATGAACTCGAACCAAAGATTTGACGTGTACTACCCCTTCTCTTGAGCTGTTGCTCAATCAAAATAACCTTATGCAACATATCCTCTAACTCCACATAATGTTGCATTTCCACTCTGTCTTGGATTGCGTTGATTCAACCTTCGCAGCTTCTGGTGTAGCTCTCAATGATAATGGTTGGGCACAAAACATCTCCTCATTACAGCCTTCATTTCAGCACATGTATCAATGGGATACTCACCATTTCGTCTCCTGTTTGTCGCCAACTGATCCCACCAATTAATAACATAATCACAAAACTCAGTGGCTGCAACTCGTACCTTCTTGTTTTCAGAATAGTTTTGGCAATCAAAAACGAGCTCAATCTTTTTTCCCACTCTAGACATGCATTTGGATCGTTCCTCCCATGGAATGATGGAATATTCAACTTAAAAAAAAAACCTCCCATGTTTTCATCAGTTTGATCCCTTACTTCTCTAGCACGTCGTGGTCTCCTAGGGCTCCCCATTGATGAATGATCATCGTGGTTGTAATAATCAACCTATGCGTTCTGTAAATCAGCCCTTGCTTGTCTTGGTTGAAATCTTTCTCTTCTAGGCAGATTAGGCAAATTTTGTGGCTGTCTTTGCTGTGCCTCTTCTTGAACACGATCCAACCTCGGATGAACGGCTTCCAACTCATCCCTCATCAGCCGCCGCATTTCTCCCATCAAGGCTTGAACTTGAAGATTTGGAATGGCTTCCTGTTGGATCTCCTCATCGTTGTTGTTGTTGTTGTTGTTGTTTTCTTCATTATTAGACATGACTTAACCTGCAAAACAGTGTTAGAAAACCAAATTCTCACCCGACTCAAGTTTTTCACTCAATTGGCTTTTATTCTCTGATGTCCTCTCACACTCTGCCTTTTTCTTC
Source organism: Pseudoturritis turrita (assembly GCA_900406555.1). Classification (NCBI taxonomy): domain Eukaryota; kingdom Viridiplantae; phylum Streptophyta; class Magnoliopsida; order Brassicales; family Brassicaceae; genus Pseudoturritis; species Pseudoturritis turrita. The sequence continues at coordinate 62,272 of OVBL01000845.1, forward strand.
TCTAGTGATCCTTAAAGAATTCTTATAGAACTAACCAAAACACTCCATAATGCTTTCCCCTTAGTAAATCAAAAGATTATACCAAAGAGATCGTAGTAAAGAAGCGAGTCTAGGTAGAACTTCTAACAACAGATTGCTCAAAAGCTTTTACAACAAAAATGCTAGAATAAGAATCTTTTTTTTTTTAGAATGCAAAAACAATCCACAATTTCTGATCCTTTTCTTTTCTTTTTCGTTTTTCATTTTAATGGATTTTTTTTTTTTTTTGTGCTGGATTTCAGATGTGAAAACGAAACAGAATTAAAACAGAAATTGGAAGAAAAGAAGATGAATGGGTAGAAGATGAAAGAAAGATGAACAGGCAAATAAAAAGATTAAAGGATAAACCAAATTTAGAGATATGCTTTGATACCAGATGATAAGAATCTCCCAAGGATTCGTCACTCTAAGTTGGCAACGGGAATAATCCTTAGCTTCAGTTGGATTTGTGTAGTACCAATATTAAGTATATTAAACTAAACACCTGAACTATCTTAAAAGCTCCAAGAAAATTGAGGCAGTGGAACTGTAGAATAAAGTTTGCAGGTAGCCCCAACGATGAGTATTTTAAACTCACCACCTGAACTATCTTACACCACAGACAACAAACTTTGTTTAATGAATGGCCACACAAGAGGAATGGAAAACTCTTGATAAACCGGTTGATCACTACGGATATTACAAACCAAAGGATCGAAAAGTTCACAACGAACTAAATGAGAATCACTCTCACAAAAGAAAAATGAATTTGTTTGATTAAAAAGTTGTATAGTTTCTCCAATGGAGATTACATGTTTTTAAAGGAAAAAGAAACTTGAAAAGAAAGCTAGATAATAAATTGTCTGAAAACTGAATAAAAATAAATCAGAGTTGAATGTGAACCCAACTCTTTGTGTTCTATTTGATTTCAAAGGGACTCTTGATCTTCATTTTCGTCACTCATTTGGGCCAGAAATAAAAGTCAATTTTTCTGGGCCTTTTTGACTTGATAATAAATTCAGAATGGGCTGGACTGGATAGATATCATCCTAATGGACTTTTGAATATTTTCCTTGTCCGAAATCTCATAAATCAGACCGTTAAGTGAATCTCTTAGGTTCTTGGCCCGTGCTCTTGTAATTGGTCCAATAGGTACGTACAACGCCTCCTCTCTTCATCATCCTTGTTGCTCACGATGTCCTTATAAATAACTTTCTCCCCCTGAGTTGTGAACAATGTATGATCAGTGTTGGAGTCAGATTTCACCCCTTGAGATTCAACGATTGAAAAATGGCTAAGTATGAAAGAATATTGGCAACTAGATCCCTAACCATGGTTCGGGTACCCCTAACCGTGACAGATTGAGTTGGATTGGGTCCCCTAACCATGAAAGGAGGAGTTGGATCGGGTACCCCTAACCGTGAACGGAGGAGTTGGATCGGGTACCCCTAACCGTGAACGGAGGAGTTGGTTCGGGTACCCCTAACCGTGAAAGGAAGAGTTGGTTCGGGTACCTCTAACTACGATAGAGTGAGTTGGATCGGGTCCCCCTAACCATGAAAAGGAGGAGTTTGATCGGGTCCCCCTAACCATGAAAAAAGGAGTTGGTTCGGGTACCCCTAACTACGACAAAGCAAGTTGGATCGGGTACCCCTAACCGTGAGTGGAAGAGTTGGTTCGGGTACCCCTAACCATGAAAGGAGGAGTTGGTTCGGGTGTCCCCTAACCGTGGCAAGGTGAATTGGTTCGGCCGTCCCCTAACCGCGACAGGATAAGTTTGTTCGGGTATCCCGAACCATGGATGGTTAGTTTGGGTATCCTGACCTCAACGGAACACAATACAGATCGGGATCGAAGACAAGACGGATCGGGATCAGAGACAGAGACAACCATTGACACCCGAACCGTGATACAAGGCAGCCCGAGCCATGAACCATGGTGTCACCCAAGCCGTGAACCATGGTGTCGCCCGAGCCGTGAACCATGGTGTCACCCGAGCCGTGCACCATGGTGTCGCCCGAGCCGTGCACCTTGGTGTCACCCGAGCCGTGAACCATGGCATCCCCGAGCCGTGAACCATGGTGTCACCCGAGCCGTGAACCATGGCGTCACCCGAGCCATGAACCATGGTGTCGCCTGAGCCGTGAACCATGGTGTCACATAAGCCGTGAACCATGGCGTCACCCGAGCCGTGACCATGGCGTCACTCGAGCCGTGAACCATGGCGTCACCCGAGCCAAGGCTCAACGATAGGAAGTTGGGCTGAGCTGACAGTCATTTGGGCCGAGACAACGAGCCCATGAATTCAAGCCCATAAAAGAGATACGACAAGGTTAAAGCCCATGGTGGTAGCCGGCTTTGCTAAAAGGAAATCCCGAGGAATTAGGAAATCTTTCTTATCTCTTTAGACATTAACTTAGCCAACTTAAACTTGTATATATACTCATGTATACCCTCTGAAAGGGGATCCGCACTTTACCTACCAAAACTATGTACTTTTGCTCTCATACAAAAAGCTTTCTAAGCAGCTTAATAAAATACGATCTTTGGATCTCTGTTTTGTGTTTTTGGTGGTTTTTACTCAGAAGTTTCGGATCTCTCTAAAAGACGTGATGAATTTAATTGGCGTGGATTTACACTCCCCCAATTTTGCACTAGAAGGAGGGGGGCCGAAATTTTCTTACTCAAGAAAGCCACCCAAAAACCGATCCGAAGAGCAAGATGCTACCGATGGAAGGAACATTGGCATGGAGGATCAGACAAATCAATCCGCGAATGTTGGGGAGACTTCAACTACACTCGCGGAGATGAAGATCATGCTGGAGACACTGCTCAAGAAGGCGGAGGAGCAAGACAAACTCAACAACGTGATGACGGGCGAGCTGAAAGCCTTGGCAACGGCGAGTCGAACCCATGGTGTGGGATCAGGTCTTGACCCAGCGAGACGGATCGAAAGGCACCTCAACCCGACGGCCCTGGATTTCATAATCCCTCTCAACCCACCAAGAACCCGCGGCAGATTACCACGACTCTATACAAACTCTGCATATCTATCTTCCGGAACGCAAGGAGTCGGCGACACACCAACGGAGGAGGAGTTGGCGACACACCAACGGAGGAGGACCCGGCCCCAATCATCAATTTGGAGGAGGAGAACCGAGTGGAACGTAACATGGAGAGCCGTGATAATCCCGAACCCCTAGCAGCTGGCCAGACCCAAACTGAAAGATACGAGGCCATCGTGGAAGGAGATCACGAGCTAACCGAGGATGAGGAGAACATACTATGGGCCGATCAAGCACGGGTCAACGAAAAGCACAGAGCAGGAGTCCGAGCCCAGAAAGAAGAGATGGCTATAATGCGAGCAGATATGGATCGAGTTTCTGCCGATATAAAAGCCGTCCGATCCATGATAAACAAAGCAACTAGCAAGGTGCCGGAAATAAATCGCGAACTGGAGGAAGCACAGAACACCCCGTTCACAGCACGGATTACTGGCACAAGAATTCCCGACCCTGGACAGATGAAAGTGCCGATCTACGAAGGGAAAACCGATCCGAAAGAGCATCTAACGGCTTTTGCTATAGCCATGGGACGCTCTAATTTCAAAGAAAATGAATGAGATGCCGGACAGTGCCTTCTCTTCGTGGAGCATCTCTAAGGACCGGCGCTCCAGTGGTTTTCCAGGCTCGAGCGGAACTCTATCAACAGCTACAACCAACTGTCTGCGGCATTCTTGAAGTATTATTCCATATTCATGGATCCCAGAACGTCCGACGCCGACCTGTGGACCCTAGCTCAAGGGCAGAACGAAACACTTCGGAGTTTCATCGGAAGATTCAAAGCTGTTATGTCCAAAGTGGAAGGCTTGAGCGACAAAGTAGACCTACCAGCCCTGAAGCGAGCACTCCGGTTCAACTCTGATTTTCGTAAAGAAATCGCGCTGAACGCCCCACGACGATACAAGATGCAATGCATCGAGCTGCAGATTTCATCACCGAAGAAGAATAAATGAAGATCCTAACCGAGAAGTATGGGAAAACAAAGACAACAAACCACTCTCCCCAAGTTTCAACCCCCTCTAACGCTAAGAGGAATAGTTAAAGTTCCGGCTATGTGCAACACGAGGGAGGCTTTCGAGGAGCTCATAACTATCAAATTGACCCCTTGGCTTCGGTCGAGGAAGGGGTCGAGGCCATGGAAGAAGTTCATGGAGCACATGAACCAAAAGCGACAGTTCCTATGACAAAACAGCTTACTGTGAATACCACCACATCTATGGGCATTCCACTGCAAACTGCCGAATCCTAGGCTTGAAGCTTGCTAAAAAATTAGCAGCCGGCGAGCTTGGAGGGAACATCAGCCTTAAGGATTTTGAGATGGATGTGAACGCACATAGACCCGACCCGACAAAAGAAGATCACACCAAGCGTGATAGAAGGGATGACGAAGCGCCGTATTTCCATTGTAATGTCTGCAAGAAAACTTAGGCCGTATTTCCAGTCTCACTCAATCGTCGTCCTAAGTACCTTCCCTCCGTTCTGCATAGCCCGAGTCAGCCAGGAAGGCTAGCAAACTGGGCAATAGAACTCAGCGAATATGACATTAAATATCGCGGATGCACATGCGCAAAATCCCAAGTCTTGGCTGATTTTTTGAGATCCGGTTGAATTCCATGCCCGCCACCATTTCAACATACCATCTCTGCCTCAAGTTCCCTACACCAAACGGAGTGAAAACGATTCGACGAAACCAAAAAGAGTCTCGTCTCTGCTTTCTCGCTGCACTCAAGCTCAGAAACCTGGTGACCGATCCAACGGCAAGTTCAAAGCGCAAGAAGATAAAGACCGACAGAGAACCGGTGAAAGAGCTTTCCAAACTGTTATAGCAGTTACAGATTGCAGAGGATCGCAAAAAAGAAATGTCTAAACCAACTTGTGACCCTGTCATATCAGTTTGCATCGACAATAAACATCCAGCGCGATGCGTAGAAATTGGAGCAATGTTAGATGAAAAGATCAGAGAAGAACTCATTGCATTCTTGAGGAAAAATATAAACACTTTCGCATGGGAAACAGAAGACATTCCTGGCATCGATATCAGCATAAAGGGCCACGAACTGAATGTTGTCCCAACGTTCAAACCGGTAAAGCAGAAAAGGAGAAACCTTGGGCCAGACAGAGCTAAAGTAGTGAATGACGAGGTGGAAAGACTCGTGCGTCTCGGTTCAATAACTGAGGTGAAATACCCGGATTGGCTAGCTAACCCAGTAGTGGTCAAGAAGAAGAATGGAAAATTGCGCGTATGCGTAGATTTCAGCGATCTGAATAAAGCTTGCCCAAAAGACAGCTTCCCCCTTCCACACATCGATCACCTAGTCGAAGCAACGGCAGGAAATGCACTCCTATCTTTCATGGATGCCTTCCCAGGTTACAACCATATCTTGATGAACCCGGATGATCGTGGGAAGACCGCCTTTATATCGGATCAGGAATATACTGCTACAAGGTGATGTCATTCGGCCTGAAAAATGCCGGAGCAACGTTCCAGCGACTGGTAAACAAAATATTCGCTAATCAACTCAGCAAGACAATGGAGGTGTACATAGACGATATGCTGGTCAAATCACTAAGAGAGGAGGATCACGTTGCTCATCTTGAGGATTGCTTCTCACAGCTGAACTTTCACAACATGAAGTTAAACCCGACCAAGTGCAGATTCGCAGTCACCTCGGGAGAATTCCCCGGGTACCTAGTGACTCACCGTGGCATTGAGGCAAACCCTAAGAAAATCGATGCACTCATCCATATGGCTTCACCAAAGACAAAAAGGGAAGTGCAAAGACTTACTGGGAGGGTTGCTGCACTTAGCAGATTCGTTTCACGATCCACCGACAAATGCTTGCCTTTCTACGATACGTTGCATGGGAACAAGAAGTTCGAATGGACAGAGAAATGCGAGGAGGCTTTCCAACAACTGAAGACTTACTTGGCTACACCTCCAGTCCTCACAAAACCAGAAGCAGGGGAGCCACTTTTTCTGTACACCGCGGTTTCCGCCACAGCAGTAAGCGGCGTATTTATCCGAGATGAGCATGGATAACAGAAGCCGATATTTTACGTCAGCAAAATCCTTACAAATGCCGAGACAAGGTACTCGCAGATGGAAAAATTGGCGCTATCCATTGTAATGTCTACAAGAAAACTTAGGCCGTATTTCCAGTCTTACTCAATCGTCGTCCTAAGTACGTTCCCGATAAGGTCCGTTCTGCACAGCCCGAGTCAGTCAAGAAGGCTAGCAAACTGGGCAATAGAACTCAACGAATATGACATTGAATATCGCGGACGCACATGCGCGAAATCCCAAGTCTTGGCTGATTTTTTGAGATCCGGTTGAATTCCATGCACGCCGCCGATTCAACCTACCATCTCTGCCTCAAGTTCCCTACACCAAATGGAGTGAAAACGATTCGAGAAAACCAAAAAGAGTCTCGTGTCTGCTTCCTCGCTGCACACAAGCTCAGAAACCCGGTGACCGATCCAACGGCAAGTTCAAAGTGCAAGAAGATAAAGACCGACAGAGAACCGGTGAAAGAGCTTTCCAAAATGTTATAGCAGTTAAAGATTGCGGAGGATCGCGAAGAAGAAATATCTAAACCAACTTGCGACCCTATCATATCAGTTTGAATCGACAATAAACATCCAGAGCGATGCGTAGAAATTGGAGCAATGGTAGATGAAAAGATTAGAGAAAACTCATTGCATTCTTGAGGAAAAATATCAACACTTTCGCATGGGAAGCAGAAGACATGCCTGGCATCGATATCAGCATAACGAGCCACGAACTGAACGTTGACCCAACGTTCAAACCGGTAAAGCAGAAAAGGAGAAAGCTTGGGCCATACAGAGCTAAAGCAGTGAATGACGAGGTGGAAAGACTCTTGCGTGTCTGTTCAATAACTGAGGTAAAATACTCGGATTGGCTAGCTAACCAAGTAGTGGTCAAGAAGAAGAATGGCAAATAGCGCGTATGCGTGGATTTCACCGATCTGAATAAAGCTTGCCCAAAAGATAGCTTCCCCCTTCCACACATCGATCGCCTAGTCGAAGCAACGGCAAGGAATGCACTCCTATCTTTCATGGATGCCTTCTCAGGTTACAACAAGATCTTGATGAACCCCGATGATCGTGAGAAGACCGCCTTCATAACGGATAGTGGAATATACTCCTACAAGGTGATGCCATTCGGCCTGAAAAATGCCGGAGCAATGTACCAGCGAGTGGTAAACAAGATGTTCGCGAATCAACTCGGAAAGACAATGGAGGTGTACATAGAGGATATGCTGGTCAAATCACTAAGAGAGCAGGATCACGTCGCTCATCTTGAGGAATGATTCTCACAGCTGAACTTTCACAACATGAAGTTAACCCGACCAAGTGCAGATTCGCGGTCACCTCGGGAGAATTCCCCGAGTACCTAGTGACTCACCGTGGCATTGAGGCAAACCCTAAGCAAATCAATGCACTCATCCATATGGCTTCACCAAAGACAAAAAGGGAAGTGCAAAGACTTACCGGAGGGTTGCTACACTTAACAGATTCATTTCACGATCCACCGACAAATGCTTGCCTTTCTACGATACGTTGCATTGGAACAAGAAGTTCGAATAGACGGAGAAATGCGAGAAGGCTTTCCAACAACTAAAGACTTACCTGGCTACCCCTCCAGTCCTCACAAAACCAGAAGGAGGGGAACCGCTTTTTCTGTACACCGCGGTTTCCGCCACAGCAGTAAGTGGCGTATTGATCCAAGATGAGCGTGGAGAACAGAAGCCGATAATTTACGTCAGCAAAATCCTTACAGACGCCGAGACAAGCTACTCACAGATGGAAAAATTGGCGCTATCCATTGTAATGTCTGCAAGAAAACTTAGGCCATATTTCCAATCGCACTCAGTCGTCGTCCTAAGTACCTTCCCGATAAGGACCGTTCTGCACAGTCCGAGTCAGTCAGGAAGGCTAGCAAACTGGGCAATAGAACTCAGCAAATATGACATTGAATATCGCGGACGCACATGCACGAAATCCCAAGTCCTGGCTGATTTTTTGAGATTCGGTTGAATTCCATGCGTGCCACCGTTTCAACCTACCATCTCTGCCTCAAGTTCCCTACACCAAACGGAGTGAAAACAGTTCAAGGAAACCAAAAAGAGTCTCGTGTCTGCTTCCTCGCTGCACACAAGCTCAGAAACCCGGTGACCGATCCAACGGCAAGTTCAAAGCGCAAGAAGATAAAGACCGACAGAGAACCAGTGAAAGAGCTTTCCAAACTGTTATAGCAGTTACAGATTGCGGAGGATCGCGAAGAAGAAATGTCTAAACCAACTTGCGACCTTGCCATATCAGTTTGCATCGACAATAAACATCCAGCGCGATGCGTAGAAATTGGAGCAATGTTAGATGAAAAGATCAGAGAAGAACTCATTGCATTCTTAAGGAAAAATATCAACACTTTCGCATGGAAAGCAGAAGATATGCCTGGCATCGATATCAGCATAACGAGCCACGAACTGAACGTTGACCCAACGTTCAAACCGGTAAGCAGAAAAGGAGAAAGCTTGGGCCAGACAGAGCAAAAGAAGTGAATGACGAGGTGGAAAGACTCTTGCGTGTCGGTTCAATAACTGAGGTGAAATACCCGGATTCGCTAGCTAACCCAGTAGTGGTCAAGAAGAAGAATGGCCAATGGCGCATAAGCGTGGATTTCACCGATCTGAATAAAGCTTGCCCAAAACATAGCTTCCCCCTTCCACACATCGATCGCCTAGTCGAAGCAACGGCAGGGAATGCACTCCTATCTTTCATGGATGCCTTCTCAGGTTACAACCAGATCTTGATGAACCCCGATAATCGTGGGAAGACCGCCTTCATAACGGATCGTGGAATATACTTCTATAAGGTGATGCCATTCGGCCTGAAAAATGCCGGAGCAACGTACCAGCGACTGGTAAACAAAATGTTCGCGAATAAACTCGGAAAGACAATGGAGGTGTACATAAACGATATGCTGGTCAAATCACTAAGAGAGTAGGATCACGTCGCTCTTCTTAAGGAATGCTTCTCACAGCTGAACTTTCACAACATGAAGTTAAACCCGACCAGGTGCATATTCGCGGTCACCTCAGGAGAATTCCCCGGGTACCTAGTGACTCACCGTGGCATTGAGGCAAACCCTAAGCAAATCGATGCACTCATCCATATGGCTTCACCAAAGACAGAAAGGGAAGTGCAAAGACTTACCGGGAGGGTTGCTGCACCTAACAGATTCATTTCACGATCCACCAACAAATGCTTGCCTTTCTACGATACATTGTATGGGAACAAGAAGTTCGAATGGACGGAGAAACGCTAGGAGGCTTTCCAACAACTCAAGACTTACCTCGCTACCCCTCTAGTCCTCACAAAACCAGAAGCAGGGGAGCCGCTTTTTCTGTACAGCGTGGTTTTCGCCACAGTAGTAAGCGGCGTATTGATCCGAGATGAGCGTGGAGAACAGAAGCCGATATTTTACGTCAGCAAAATCCTTACAAATGCCGAGACAAGGTACTCGCAGATGGAAAAATTGGCGCTATCCATTGTAATTTCTGCAAGAAAACTTAGGCCATATTTCCAGTCTCACTCAATCGTCGTCCTAAGTATCTTCCCGATAAGGTCCGTTCTGCACAGCCCGAGTCAGTCAGGAAGGCTAGCAAACTGGGCAATAGAACTCAGCGAATATGACATTGAATATCGCGGACGCACATGCGCGAAATCCCATGTCTTGGCTGATTTTTTGAGATCCGGTTGAATTCCATGCACGCCGCCGTTTCAACCTACCATCTCTGCTTCAAGTTCCCTACACCAAACGGAGTGAAAACGATTCGAGGATACCAAAAAGAGTCTAGTATCTGCTTCCTCGCTGCACACAAGCTCAGAAACCCGGTGACCGATCCAACGGCAAGTTCAAAGCGCAAGAAGATAAAGACCGACAGAGAACCGGTGAAAGAGCTTTCCAAACTGTTATAGCAGTTACAGATTGCGGAGGATCGCGAAGAAGAAATGTCTAAACCAACTTGCGACCTTGTCATATCAGTTTGCATCGACAATAAACATCCAGAGCGATGCGTAGAAATTGGAGCAATGTTAGATGAAAAGATCAGGGAAGAACTCATTCCATTCTTGAGGAAAAATATCAACACTTTCGCATGGGAAACAGAAGACATGCCAGGCATCGATATCAGCATAACGAGCCACAAACTGAACGTTGACCCAACGTTCAAACCGGTAAAACAGAAAAGGAGAAAGCTTGGGCCAGACAGAGCAAAAGAAGTGAATGACGAGGTGGAAAGACTCTTGCGTGTCGGTTCAATAACTGAGGTGAAATACCCAGATTCGCTAGCTAACCCCTTCCACACATCGATCGCCTAGTCGAAGCAACGGCAGGGAATGCACTCCTATCTTTCATGGATGCCTTCTCAGGTTACAACCAGATCTTGATGAACCCCGATGAACGTGGGAAGACCGCCTTCATAACGGATCGTGGAATATACTGCTATAAGGTGATGCCATTCGGCCTGAAAAACGCCGGAGCAACGTACCATCGACTGGTAAACAAGATGTTCGCGAATCAACTCGGAAAGACAATGGAGGTGGACATAGACGATATGCTGGTCAAATCACTAAGAGAGCAGGATCACGTCGCTAATCTAAACCAACTTGCAACCCCGTCATATCACTTTACATCGACAATAAACATCCAGAGCTATGCGTGGAGATTGGAGCAACATTGGATGAAAAGATCAGAGACGAACTCGTTGCATTTTTAAGGAAAAATATCCACACGTTCGCATGGGAAGCAGAAGATATGCTCGGCATCGATATTAGTGTAACAAGCCACGAACTGAACATTGACCCAACATTCAAACCGCTGAAGCAGAAAAGGAGAAAGCTTGGACCAGACAGAGCTAAAGCAGTCAATCATGAAGTAGAGAGACTCCTACCCGTCGGATCGATAACTGAAGTGAAATACCCGGATTGTCTGGCTAACCAGTGGTGGTCAAGAAGAAGAATGGAAAATGGCGTGTATGCGTGGACTTCACTGATCTGAATAAAGCTTGTCCAAAAGACAGCTTCCCCCTTCCGCATATCGATCGCCTAGTCGAAGCAACGGCAGGGAATGCACTATTGTCCTTCATGGATGCCTTCTCAGGATATAACCAGATCTTGATGAACCCCGATGATCGCGAGAAGACCGCTTTCATAATAAATCGTGGAATATATTGCTACAAGGTGATGCCATTCGGTCTGAAAAATGCCAGAGCAACGTACCAGCGACTCGTGAACAAGATGTTCGCCGATCAACTCGGAAAGACAATGGAGGTTTATATAAACGATTTGCTGGTGAAATCACTAAGAGAGCAGGATCACATCACTCATCTCAAGGAATGCTTCTCACAGCTGAACTTTCACAACATGAAGTTAAACCCGACCAAGTTCAGATTCGCAATCACCTCGGGGGAATTCCTTGGGTACCTAGTAACTCATCGCGGCGTTGAGGCTAACCCTAAGAAAATTGATGCACTCATCCATATGACTTCACCAAAAACGAAAAGAGAAGTGCAAAGACTTACCGGGAGGGTAGCTGCACTTAACAGATTCATCTCACGGTCCACCGACAAATGCTTGCCTTTTAACGATACATTGCGAGGGAGAGCATAAGCCAATCTTTTACGTTAGCAAAACCCTTACAGACGCCGAGACAAGGTACTCACAGATGGAAAAATTGGCGTTGTCCATTGACATGTCCGCAAGAAAGCTAAGGCCGTACTTCAAGTCTCACTCGATCGTCGTCCTAAGTACCTTCCCGATTAGGTCTGTTCTGCACAGCCCAAATCAGTCAGGAAGGCTAGCAAACTGGGCAATAGAACTGAGCGAATATGACATTGAGTATCGCGGACGCACATGCGCGAAATCCCAAGTCTTGGCTGATTTCCTTATCGAACTACCTGAAGAAAGCATTGATAACGAAACACATAGCCAGCCCTGTAAACTCCACGTTGACGGCTCATCCTCCAAAAATGGCTCGGGAGTAGGAATACGATTAACCTCTCCAACCGGCGAACTGCTAGAACAGTCATTTCACCTTGGCTTCCACGCATCCAACAATCAAGCAGAGTACGAAGCCCTGATTGTCGGGATGAAACTTGCTGGTGGCCTAAAGATCAAGGAGCTTCACGCATTTTGCGATTCCCAACTAGTCGCAAATCAGTTCAGTGGCGAGTGTGCGACAAAGGACGATCGAATGGAAGCTTATCTGAAGATCGTCAAAGAATTGGATGTGCAATTCAAAGAATTCATCCTTACACGCATCCCACGAGGAGAGAACACTTCGGCTTACGCACTTGCAGCCCTTGCATCAACTTCTGATCCAGATCTAAAGAGAATTATCCCGGTAGAATTCATCCAGCACCCAAGCATTAATCTGACCGGCGCAGTGAATGTTGTAACCCGTTCCCAAGCAGCTAAGCAAACAACAGAAGTCACAATCAGAAAGGAGGAGACAACTGAAGTGCTGGAAGAACCGGAACACCCAACACCCACCCAAGATAACGATCCAATGGACGAGGATTTTATCAAAGAATCGGCAGTCGAAGAATTCAACAACGAACCTATCATTGAATCCCAAACCAGAGACGGAGCAAGCACAATCCACGATGAAACAGAGTACGGCTGCGACAAGGAGTGGCTCGGCGCAATCAGAGAATACATATATGACGGAGTCTTACCAACCGAAAAGTGGGCAGCTCGTAAGCTTCGAGCTCAGGCAGCTCGTTACGTGTTACTCGATGGAAATGTCTTCAAATGGAGGGTCTCAGGACCACTGCTAAACTGCGTAGAAGGAAAAGACGCAAGGAAGATTATGGAGGAAGTTCACAACGGTTCATGTGGCAATCACTCTTGAGGGAGAGGACTAGCCATAAAGGTCAAATGTCATGGTTATTATTGGCCAACAATGATCAAAGATTGCAAGGAGTTTTCAGCCAAATGCGAGAAATGTCAACGCCTCGCTCCAATGATTCACCAACCAACGGAAATGCTCTCATTAATCTAATCACCATATCCATTCATGCGATGGTCTATGGACATCATCGGGCCGCTGCATCCCTCAAAACAGAAACGTTTCCTCCTGGTTCTGATAGATTATTTTTCAAAATGGGTCGAAGCCGACTTATATGCTAACATTAAAGATGCACAAGTGGAAGCCTTTATCTGGAAGAACATCATATGTCGCCATGGAGTGCCTTACGAGATCGTGATGGACAATGGATCATAGTTCATCTCAAATCATTTTGAAGGTTTCTGCAACAAATGGAAAATCAGACTCAGCAAGTCTACTCCAAGATATCCACAAGGGAACGGACAGGCCGAAGTAATCAACAAAACAATCCTCGACGGCCTGAAAAAGCATGTTGATGAGAAAAAGGGACGTTGGGCTGAAGAACTGAAAGGAGTACTTTGGTCTCACCGCACCACCCCAAAATGAGCAATGGGAGAAACATTTCCCAGGAATTCGCCGCAGACTACTACCAGAACAAGAAAGGCTCAATCACCTATTGATGCTTAACGAATTGGATTTGATCAACCAAAAAAGGGATCAAGCCTTGATCAGAATCCAGAACTATCAGAACGCGGCAGCAAAGTACTACAATTCCAATGTTCAAGAAAGACGTTTCTACGAAGGCGAGTTAGTTTTACGAAAGGTTTTCCAAAATACAGCAGAAACGAATGCCGAAAAATTAGGAGCACACTGGGAAGGACCTTACAAAATCACGGAGATAGTCAAACCCGGCGTTTACAAACTTGCCAGCAGAACGGACATTCCAGTACCAAGATCATGGAATGCAATGCATCTCAAAAAGTAATATCACTAAGCTACTTTACATGAACTACGGGTGCCTTGATCCCTGCAAAGGATACGTAGGCAGCTCGTCTTCGGATGGGTTCAGTTGCCCCCTCCTTTAAAAAGGGGGGGGGGAGTGGGTACGTATACATACACTTGTATACTCCCATCTTTGTAATAGATTCTACGATCTATCAAAGCAAAGCTTTCAAAGACAAGTTTTACCTAAACATCCTTCAAGGATCATAAAGTCTTAACAAAACAGACATATTCGAACGAATTAAGCTACGATAGGCATCTCGCCACATCTTCACTACTGCTGGCCACAGTAGTGACCTCTTGCATCCATCTCGGATCTAAAACTGTCACATCCGCCCAGGATTAAAAGCGCGCTATACAAATACTTTGTTCATTGTCAGAGCGGATATGTTTACGGTAACGTATCCGTAAACCGAAATGTTCATTCTAAACCATACAAGCATATGTCCATTATCGGAGCGAATACACTTATGGTAGTGCATCCGTAAACCAAAATGTTCAAACTAAACTATGCAGTTTTATGATCAATTTCGGAGCAGGCAAGTTTACGATAACGCATCTGTAAGCAAAAATCGTTCATCTTAAACATAACTACTGACTATGGAAGCCCATACTCAGATGCATATCGTATCAAAGACGATACAAGCAGAACATTCAGACTCGTCATCAAACAAGAAAGGCATACTTAAGATTTCTTCGTGAACACATTCATCAAAGACAAAAGGCGTTTTTCTATAACCAACAAGTTCGAAAGATCACAGAACGAAGAATACCATCCAAGCATAAAAAGAAAAAAAAATACTATAGTTTGAATAAAGCCGTCCAGGCGTTAAACAAAAAAGAGAAGAAACGTAATCAAACAAAGAAAAGAGGATCATAATCCTCTGTTATCTCAAGGGTCCTGATCACCCTTTGCTCCGGCTCCACCGGCTGCTCAGCTATGTCACCTCCCAGCACCTTGTTATCTTCAGGCATCATCTGGATGAACTCCTCAACTTTCTCCTCCAAAGCGGCCTTTTCCTCTTTCTTAGGAAATGGTTCGGGAACTGGCTCCTCAGAAATAGCCTTTTCATCTTTTTGTGGAGACGGTTCGGGAGTTGGTTCCTCAGCGACCACCTTCGAACTAAATTCAGCTAGGCTGGGCGTTCCCTTGTTTGAACCAGAGAAATCCTGAATGCCAATGCTTGCGGCAGTCGTCTCCACGGGTTCATCTGTATTAAGTTCCTTCAAGATGTCAGAACAAACAGGGGACACCTTCAAAAGTCCAGTCCCCTCGGCCACGAGCTTAGCAAATTTCTCGTGGGCTCCGTCTAGGTCGATCTTTTGCTCAGCCAGACTTTTTGCCTTAGAATCAAGTGCGGCGGCTCGTCGCTTTGGAGCAATTCTATGAACTGAAGGTTACCTTCGATCTGAGCTAGATCAAGCATATTTTCCTTCGATTTGCCGGCAATCCTGTCAAGGATTTTACTTGCTCGGGAGAATTTGTCTTTAAACTTGGACGACATCTCCTGCTTGGCCTCGAGCATAGCTTGCTCAATCTTGCTCTCCCGCAGTTCATTCGCCACCTCCAGTTGTCTCGTTAGGCTATCGATGTGAGCGTCCCGCTTTGATCTGCCAGATTCCAGCCTGAGAATCCGTTCGTCGGCTTCTTTGATGTATTTCTTGTGCCCCTCTGCTTCGACCTCAAAGGCCTTTATTTTCTTAAGGGTTTTTTCCCGATCAGAAGCATGACTGGCCTCAACATCCTTGAGCTTCTCGTCTAACTCAATGGCCCTTTTTCGGGCATCCTCGACCCTCTCCCTATCTTTGCGGGCGTCAGATTCATACCTGAGAACCATCCTATTAAGATGGGATATGAACTGTGCAAACAATAGAGAAGGCAGTTCATCAGCAAACGAAACATCGAACAAAAACGTTCGGTAAAAACAAAAGATAGAAACGTACTTTGACGCCTCGAAGGGACACCTCGTTGTAAGCTTTCTCTCTAAGTAAGGTGTCCGGAGGAGGAAACTGATCACCAGGACAAGTAATCTTGGAGAGGATGGCAGCAGACGCCGCAGCATCATTATAAGCCCCTTCGGCATTAAGGAGCACGGCAGACAATGGGATTACCTCGAGGATAAGTCGAGGAGCTTCAGTACGACGCCTCCGCTTCACTATTTCGGCTAGCCCTTCGCCTCTGTCATCTGCCTGGCGTTTTTAGCTCGGCCCTTTCTTTTCTTTAGCTTTCCCCTTGCCTATGTGCAGCACCAGCTGCGACTTCGCGGGACGAAGCCTTAGTACGGCCCCTTCTGAATTTAGGCTGGGACTTGGTTCGGGAAGATTGCTAGGAGTTGGATCGGGGACAGTAGTGGCAGAGATCTGGGGGTTCGGGAGGCGAAGTTTACCCAATGCTTCGGCCTGCTTAGCTCTCTCCTTCGCTTCGGCCTCCGCCCTTGCTTTGGCTGCGGCTCTGTCGCTAAAGGTGGGTCTTTCCATCTTATGGTCTGAATCGTAAGAAGACGACGAACAAACAGATTGACCGTCAAGCAAGGCTCTGGCTCTTTCCACTCTCTGGAGGCTGAAACCCCTTGTCCAGTTGCAATTCCGAGCTAAGAGCATTTCGTGAATCTCAGACAGGTCGGGAGGCAACAAGAGTTGAAAGTGTCGCGCTGCAAAAGACGGAAATAATATAAATAAACCTAAAACAAGATCAACATAAAAGGAAACTGAGCCGTAGCCCAAAAAGAAGCCACGGGCCGGCTACCAAATTCTCCCCAGCTTGTCTTGACTAAGTCAAGGCATCTTGGCCCCACTGACGCCTCGGTAATTGGGATAAAAAAGAAGTAATTCTCCCAGTTGTCATCCTTGCTCGAGAATCCGGATATGAACTTCCGCTTGGCCTTTCCCGATATATAATATTTTAATTCCCTTTTGTTGCGACACCGGAACTCGAGAAGACTTCTCAAATGTTCGACCCCAACGTCTACTTTGCACTCATAACTCCTTACGAGAATACCGATCAAATGTCTAATTCCCCTAGTGTTGATCTGGGCAATTGCCAGATTATGTTTCCAAAGGAATCGCGAAATCACTTCGAGGATCGGGAGCCACAGCAAGCAGCGGTAGAAGAAGCTGTCGTAAAGGGTGAAGTGCCCTGGGGGAGGTTTGTTGGCTCGGTCAATCGGAGACGGAAGAACAAATTCGATTTCCTTCGAAATATTGAATCTCTGCCTAACGGCTGATAATGAATCTAGGGTGGAAAGGGTCGATCCCGGCAGATCGGGTCTCTTTTTACTTTTCCTCTTCGTTGGGGCCGGATAGGTCCCATCAACCTCTCTAACTCCTGTCTCGCTACGACTGGATCGTAGAACCAATCCTGCGGTTCAATCTATGCCGGCTCGTAATTTATGATGTCCGTAAAGGGATTCGCCGTCTCGTTAAATGGAGAATCGTGAAGATGGGGAATTTCGAATTCCACAAGAGCCCCGACATTGCAGTCAGCCCTTGAAAAGTCAGAGATGACCATTTTTCTACCAAGGAGAGAAGGTCCTATCGCCGAACCGGTTGAATCATCCAAATCCTCTAGGTTGTTCGCACCAGATGAATATGCTCGGTTGCAACTTTGAGCAGAGAGTGGATCGGGGGAAATGAAGATTTGAGAAATGATTGGTCCGGGTCAACTAATAATCTAGATTTTGGATCGGGTGATGTAGAAGCAGATAGCCGAGACATCCTTTGTTAAAAATGGATCGGTCTTTTGGACGCGAGAACAAACATATCGGGATTCCCAGGAGCTCGGAAGAAAGAATCTAGGTTTCAGGAAACAGATCGGATTTATCAACAAACTTGTCAAAATGGATCGAAGCTTTTTAATAATCGAAGAACAGGGCGGGATCTTCGAAATGAATTTGAGATCAGATCCAAATCTTCACGCGAACTACCGGAAAACTCAAGGATAGTGGCAGAGCTGCTTGAAGATAGATCGAGAAACTTGAGGGGCTCGGCAGAACGGAAGAAATAACGGAGGAGCAAAAAAAAACTTAAGAGAGAGAAAGAAGAGAGAAGTTACCTGCTCGAAGGAATTCCTAAAGAAATGAAGTAGTGAAAGAAAAATGAGAAGCATCACAAGTTATATAGGCGAAAAAGGCGATGTCACGTACCTCGGGAATCGGTGGAAATGTTTACACTCCCCGATAAAGGTGATAGCTTCCTAGCATTCCCCAAGGTGAGTCCAAACTCTTAACTACGGGTCAAGGTGATAACTAAAAATGGATCGGGATAAAGGTGAAAAAGAGTTCGATGTCATGAAGAGAAGTGGTTCGGGGTAATTGCGAGAAACGGCTCGGTATTACAGAGAAATTTGGTTTGGAGCATATTAACTTCAGATTGCTTTTTACCTCGACACTTTCAATATTAAAACTGACGAGCTGGGGGGCTAACTGTTGGGGTTGATATTCACCCGCTTCAAGTTAACTATTCAAGACAAACGGGTCGGGTGTCACGACCCAGGGTGAAAAAGGTTGGGTCGTGTACCCCGATCCATGACAAGACAAACGGATCGGGTGTCACGACCCAGGGTGAAGAAGGTTGGGTCGTGTACCCCGATCCATGCCAAAACAAACGGATCGGGTGTCACGACCCAGGGTGAAGAAGTTTGGGTCGTGTACCCCGATCCATGACAAGACAAACGGATCGGGTGTTACGACCCAGGGTGAAGAAGTTTGGGTCGTGTACCCCGATCCATGACAAGACAAACGGATCGGGTGTCACGACCCAGGGTGAAGAAGTTTGGGTCGTGTACCCCGATCCATGACAAGACAAACGGATCGGGTGTCACGACCCAGGGTGAAGAAGTTTGGGTCGTGTACCCCCGATCCATGACAAGACAAACGGATCAGGTATCACGACCCAGGGTGAAGAAGTTTGGGTCGTTGATGCGGGAGTAGATGTACAAGTCAAGGAAACAACCTAAGGAAAAGAGAAGCAAAATGGGTTGGTTGTCACATTGTTGTTTTTGGTTAAGTAATCATCAGTTTGCTATTGGGCTGCTGGTTTTTTATTCGCCATTGCTCTGCCAATTTTCTGCTGATAATCTGCCAAAAAACAACACATGAAGAGTTATTTTCGTCCACAGTCAACACATCATTTATTTCAGTATGTTTCTCTCTCTTTCATGCAGATTCGAGTTTGAATTTATTTCTTCTATGTCTTCTGCATGTAGAGTAGCTTTTATGAACGTTTTTTATTGTATTTCCTCTATATATTGAGGCTCATATTGATCAATGAAAATCAGAAAACGAGTTTAAGAAATTGGAGTGTCTTTGTGACCCCTTGGATCTCTTTAGATCTTTTACCTTTTGTCCTTTGATTTCTGGAAGAGTCATTGGTGGTGGTTTTGAGCGTCTTTATCACTTGGTGGTGGCAACTTTATCCAGGTGTGGTGCTAGCTCAGCGGGTTTCTTTATCAGCTCCGGTGCTTCGACTTTACGAGTTGTGGTGATCTCGTATCTTCCTATCTATCCGGTTACGTTCGTCTTGTGTTCAGACTGGTTTTAGGAACCTTCACAGCCAAAACACGTGTTAATTCGGTGTCAAACCTGTCCTGTTACAGTCTCATCTTATTTCACTCCCAACGCTTCCTGCTACACGCATCAAAGTGGTATCAGAGCGACCCAGGTTGCTGGAGTGAAAGGTTATCATTTATCCTCTGTTTTATATTTTTTATCATGAATGCTCCTAGAGGATTGACTCTCGACCAAGCATACGTTGAGCGTATTGGCAGAGAGATGGCGGATTTAAGGAAGCAGATGCGGGAGATGGTTCAGGCCTTCAATGGCGTGAATATGCAAGAGCAGCCAAGGAGACGAAGTGTTGTGGAAGATATTTCGTCTTCTGATGAAAGTGGGGGTTCTTCTCATGGTTCTGATTATGATGATGGTATTCAGATAGAACGTGGGAAAAGGAGAAGAGACAACCGTCCGCAGCAGCAGCAGCATCGTCGTGAAGAAGACTTCAAAGTGGATTTCCCTGATTTTGAAGGTAATCTGAATCCAGATGACTTTCTTGATTGGTTGAGATCTATGGAGAGGGCATTTGAATATAATACATATGACGACGAGAAGAAGTTTAAAGTGGGTACCTTGAGGTTTAAAGGTTATGCTAGCCTTTGGTGGGATACTCTTAAGTCTCAGCGTGTTAGAGAAGGCAAGACTCGTATCAGGTCTTGGGAGAAACTAAAGAGGCTTTTGAAGAGGAGATTCTTACCTGATGATTACTAGCAAGATCTGTACCTAAAACTTACACACTTACAGCAAGAGAAGCGTACTGTTGAAGAGTATACAAGGGAGTTTGATCTTCTACAGTTAAGGTGTGATGTTCAAGAGCCACCAGAAAGAACCATTGTGCATTTTGTGCATAGTTTAAATGAAGAGATTGTATCTAAGGTGGAGCTGCAACCTTTCTGGACTCTTGATGATGTTAAGAAGCTTGCTATCAAGATGGAGAAGCAGATTAAGACGGGAAAGAAACCATACACCAGATCATACAATTCTGGTTCTTCTTTCAATCCAAAGGTGACTGTTAAGGGTGAAGCTAGCAGCAGCAGTAAGAAGGGTGATTCAAAGGCTACAACAGCACCTACAGACCTTAATATGAAGAAGAAGTGCTTTAAGTGTCAAGGTTTTGGGCATTTCCAAGTTGAGTGTCCTAATCCAAGAGTTATGACAATTTAAGAAATTCAGGAGATTGAAGAAGAGATGAAGCATGAATCTCTTGATTTGGCAAAGGTAGATCAGAAAGTTCAAGATGAAGAGAAAGAGGTCGTTGAACAACCTGATCATGGAGAATTGTTGGTGATTCAATTGGCTTTGCATTCTGTTCCTATTATAGAAAAAGCACAACGAGAGAATATATTTCAGTCTCGTTGCACAGTTCAAGGGAAGTTTGCAATCTGATAATTGACAGTGAGAGTTGTGAAAATGTGGCATCTAGTACTCTAGTGGAAAAGCTGAGTTTACCTACAACAAAGCATAAGCAGCCATAAAAGCTGAATTGGTTGAATGACAGCAAACTGCAGGTATCAAAACAAGTTTTGGTTCATTTTCTATTGGAAAGAACTATGAAGATAAGGTACTCTTCGATGTTATTCCAATGGATGCTTGTCATCTGTTACTTGGGAGGCCTTGGGAGTTTGATAGAAGAGCTATGCACGATGGGTACAAGAACACTTATTATTTTTACAAGGATAAGAAGCATATCACGTTGGCACCATTGGTACCTACTCTGTTTGATAAAACAGAACCAGAAAAGAGCTGTAGGGAAAGTCTTTTCTTGGGAGAATCACGGGTTGTGAGGAAGCTTAACGGGGGAAAGGAAGTTTTTGCACTTCTGGTGGTTGAGAAAAATGACAAAATAGAAGTGATGAGTACACATCCAATGATGCAGCAGTTGATAAAAGAATACAACGATGTGTTTCCTGAAGATTTACCACCTGGTTTGCCTCATATTAGAGGTATTGAGCACCAAATTGATTTGTTGCCTGGTGCACCTTTACCAAACCGTCAAGCTTATAGATGTAACCCAGAGGAAGCTAAGGAATTGCAGAAACAAGTTTAGGAGCTGATTCCTAGAGGTTATGTAAGGGAAAGCATGAGCCCTGGTTCTGTTCCAGCTCTGCTTGTTCCAAAGAAGGATGGCTCAATGAGGATGTGTATGGACAGTCGAGCTATCAACAAGATAACCATCAAGTATCGTTATCCTAATCCAAGATTGGATGATATGCTGGATGAGCTTAATGGATCAAAGGTATTTTCGAACATTGATTTAAGAAGTGGTTATCACCAGATCAGAATGAAGGAAGAAGATGAATGGAAGACTGCATTCAAGACGAAGAATGGGCTGTTTGAATGGTTAGTCATGCCATTTGGTTTATCTAATGCACCTAGCACATTCATGAGGCTGATAAACCAGGTACTACGAAACTTTATTGGGAAGTTTGTGGTAGTGTACTTTGATGATATACTGGTGTAGAACAAAAACGAAGAAGATAATTCACAGCATTTACGAGAGGTTTTTGAGGTATTACGCAGAAACCAACTCTATCCTAAGCCTGAGAAGTGTTCATTCTTCACTTCTGGTGTTGTGTTTTTGGGATATATTATTTCTTGTGAAGGAGTTTCAGTGGATGAAAGCAAAGTGGAAGCAATGAAGAGTTGGCCAGTTCCAACTATACAATCTGATGTGAGAAGCTTTCATGGCCTTGCTTCTTTTTTATAGACGGTTTGTGAAGAATTTCAGTACTATCATGGCTCCAATAACTGATTATTTTAAGAAGGATAAATTTGAATGGAGCGTGGCTGCACAAAAGGCATTTGAAGTCGTGGAACAGAAACTGTGTGAAGCACCTATTTTGGCACTTCCAGATTTTAATCAGGTGTTTGAGGTGGAATGTGGTGCTAGTGGAGTTGGGATATGGCCTGTTCTTGTCCAAGGACAACGTCCTATTGCTTATTTCATCGAGAAGCTTATGGGAGCTAGAAAGAATTACTCAACATATGATAAGGAGTTTTATGCGATTGTGAGAGCTCTTGATCATTGGAAATATTACTTGAGGCCAAGACAGTTTGTTCTCTATTCTGATCATGATGCGTTGAAGTTCATCAACAACCAGCACAAACTTAACAGTAGGCATGCTAAATGGGTGGAGTTTCTACAATCTTTCTCATTTGTGTCAAAATACAAAGCTGGAAAAGTAAATGTGGTGGCAGATGCACTCTCAAGGAGGTATTCTTTGATCTCTATTATGGATTCTCGGATTATGGGTTTTGAGTTGATAAAGGAAATGTACGATGGAGATCTGGACTTTACACAAGTCTATAATGAGTGCAAGAAGGGAGTTTCAAATCAGTACCGATTGCAAGATGGGTTTCTTTTCAAAGGAAACAAGCTGTGTGTTCCTATGAGTTCTATAAGGGAGTTGTTGATTCGTGAGGCACATGGTGGAGGCTTATCTGGTCATTTTGGAATTAATAAGATGTTGGACATATTGCAGGAGCATTTCTTTTGGTCGAAGATGGCAAAGGATGTTTATACTATTGTGGAGAGGTGTACAACTTGTCAAAAGATGAAAAGTCATTTCCAACCTGGACTTTACACTCCTTTGCCTGTTCCTGAACAGCCTTGGGATGATGTAAGCATGGATTTCATTGTTGGATTGCCTAGAACTCAGAGGGGGAAAGATTCTATCATGGTAGTGGTTGATCGTTTCAGTAAGATGGCACCTTTTATACCTTGCCACAAGATGGATGATGCAAGTCAGGTTGCTGATTTGTATTTCAAAGAGGTTGTGCGTCTTCATGGAGTTCCAAAGACCATTGTTTCTTATCGTGATTCAAAGTTTCTAAGTATTTTTGGAAGACTCTGTGGAGATTACTTGGTACTAAGCAACTTCTTGTCATCCACAAACTGATGGACAAACTAAGGTAACCAACAGAATTTTGACTACACTTTTAAGGGGTTTAATTAAGAAAAACTTGAAGGAATGGGATCTGAAGTTGGCTTAGGCGGAGTTTGCTTACAATCGTTCAGCTAGTTACACTACAAAATGTTCACCTTTTGAGAAAGTGTATGGTATGAATCCTCTTACTCCTATTGATATGATTCCGTTGCCTTGTGAGTTCAAAGCAAATTTTGAAGTAGCAGAACGTGTTAAGACTATGAAAAAGCTGCACGAGAATGTTCGGGTTGAGATTGAGAAGGTGAACAAGAGGATATTGTCTGGTTGCATTTAAGAAAAGAAAGGTTTCCAGGCAAACGCAAGTCAAAGCTCATGCCGAGATCAGAAGGTCCTTATAAGGTACTTGAAAAGTTTGGTGAAAATGCTTATAAACTTGAACTTCCAGGTGATTATGGAGTTTCAGCTACTTTCAATGTGGGAGATCTTTCTCCATACTTTGAGGATAAAGAGTTGCTGGATTTGAGGACAAATTCTTTTGAACCCGGAGGGAATGATGCGGGAGCAAATGTGCAAGTCAAGGAAACAACAGAAGAAAAGAGAAGCAAAATGGGTTGGCTGTCACATTATTGTTTCTGGTTCAGTAATCATCAGTTTGCTATTGGTCTGCCATTGGTCTGCTGTTTCTTTATCTGCCATTGCTCTGCCAATTTTCTGCTGATAATCTGCCAAAAAACAACACATGAAGAGTTATTTTCGTCCACAGTCAACACATCATTTATTTATGTCTGTTTCTCTCTCCTTCATGCAGATTCGAGTTTGAATTTATTTCTTTTATGTCTTCTGCATGTAGAGTAGCTTTTATGAACGTTTTTATTGTATTTCTTCTATATATTGAGGCTCATATTGATCAATGAAAATCAGAAAACGAGTTTAGAAATTGGAGTGTCTTTGTGACCCCTTGGATCTCTTTAGATATTTTACCTTTATCCTTTGATTTCTGGAAGAGTCATTGGTGGTGGTTTTGAGCGTCTTTATCACTTGGTGGTGGCAACTTTATCCAGGTGTGGTGTTAGCTCAGCGGGTTTCTTTATCAGCTTTGGTGCTTCGGCTTTATGAGTTGTGGTGATCTCGTATCTTCTTATCTATCCGGTTACGTTCGTCTTGTGTTCAGATTTGTTTTAGAAAACTTCGCAGCCAAAACACGCGTTAATTCGGTGTCAAAGCTGTCCTGTTACAATCTCATCTTATTTCACTCCTAACGCTTCCTGCTACACGCATCAGTCGTGTACCCCGATCCATGACAAGACAAATGGATCGGGTGTCACGACCCAGGGTGAAGAAGTTTGGGTCGTATACCCCGATCCATGACAAGACAAACAGATCGGGTGTCACGACCCAGGGTGAAGAAGTTTGGGTCGTGTGCCCCAACCCATGACAAGACAAACGGATCGGATGTTACAACCTGTAATAGGGCAAGTGGATCGGTATCGAAGCGAGAGTCACCTGTCATCACCCGAACCGTTTGTATGGAGGCACCCGAGCTGTTTAGATGATGTCACCCAAGCCGTTTGTATGGTGTCACTCGAGCTGTTTGGATGATGTCACCCGAGCCATTTGGATGACATCACCCGAACCATGAACCGTGGTGCCACCCGAGCTGATCAACCACCGCCATCCGAGCCGAAGCCCAAGGATAAGAAGTTGGGCCGAGCCGAGCGAACGAATGGATGGGCCGAGGTAATGAGCCCATGAATCAAAGCCCAACGCGGCGATAGGTTTTGCTAAAAGGAAATCCCGACAAATTAGGTAATCTTCCTTATCCTTTTAGGAGTCGCCCTAGCCGACTGAGAATGATATATGTACTCATGTAAACCCTCTGAAAAGTGGATCCAAAAAATTGACCTAGCAAAACTCTGTACTTTTGCTCTCATACAAAAAACTTTCTAAGCAGCTCAATAAAAGGACCATCTTTGGATCTCTGTTTGTGTTTTTGGTGGTTTTTACTCAGAAGTTTCGGATCTCTCTAAAAGACTCGACGAATTTAATTGGCGTGGATTTACACTCCCACAACATCCTCCAAGGATCACTAAGTAGTGATGGCCACAGTAGTGAACTTTTGCATCCATCTCGGATACAAACTATCACATCCATCTCAGTATTAAAAGCGCGCTATACAAATGTTTGTTCATTATCGGAGCGGATATGTTTACGGTAACGTATCTGTAAACCGAAATGTTCATCTTAAACTATACAAAGCATATGTCCATTATCAGAGTGGAGACGTTCGCGGTAACGCATCCGTAAACCAAAATGTTCAAACTAAACTATGCAAATATATGTTCTTTATCGGAGCAGATAAGTTTATGTTAACCTATCTGTAAACCGAAATGATCATCCCGAGACTGATCATCTCATAACTACGCAAAGCAACCCCTTGTATCCGTTCGTCGGAACAACTACTTCTCAACTAAGACAACGCAAGCAAGGCATTGACAAATTTATCGCATGAAACTTAGAAATTTGTCGAACAAAAGACAAATATATTCATCGACCGCAAGGGTTAACTAAAATCAACAACCAAGCCATAACAATAATTCTAATGAAGATTACAACTTGGATAAAGCCGTCCAGGCATTAAATAAAAAAGAACGGAGTTTTAAACTAAACAAAGAAAAGAGAATCATAATCCTCTGTTATCTCAGGAGTCGTGATCATCCTCTGCTCCGGCTCTGCCGTTTGCTCAGCTACATCACCTCCCGGTGCTTTTTCTTTTTCGGGTACCGACTGGGCAAACTCTATGATGGTTTCCTCAAGAACAGCCTCATTTTCTTTCTCAGAAGATGGTTTGGGAGTCGGTTCCTTGGCAACCTCCGTCAACCTTAACTCAGCTAAGCCCGGCGGTCCCCTATTTGAGCCAGAAAATTCCTGGATGCCAATGCTTGCAGCAGCCATCTCCATGGGTTCACCATCATTGAGCTCCTTCAGTATTTCAGAACGAACAGGAGACAACCTCAGGGTTCCCCTTATTTTTGCCACAAGCTGAGCAAACACCTCGTGAGCTCCCCTCAGATCCTCCTTTTGCTCAGCTAGACTTTTCGCCTCGGCATCGAGAGATGGCGGCTCGTCACCTTGAAGCAACTCAATGAATTGAAGATTGCCTTCAATCTAAGCAAGGTCCAGCATGTTCTCCTTTGGCTCACCGTCAATCTGGCCAAGGAGCTTTTCATCTCGAGAAACCTTGGCTTCAAGCATCATCATCGTCTCACGCTTGGCCTCTAGAACGGCTCGCTCGACCTTACTCTTGTGAAGGTCGTTCGCTGCTTTTAACTGCCTTGTCAAGCTAGCTATGTGAGCATCCCGTCTCAGTTTGCCATATTCCAGCCGCATGATCCGCTCGTCGGCTTCTTTGATGTGCTTCCTATACTCTTCTGCGTCAGCTTCAAGATCTTTCATCCTCTTGACAGCTTTTTCGTGTTCAGCAGCTTGGTTCACCTCGGCCTCTTTGAGCTTCCCATCCAGCTCAATGGTTTTCCGCCTAGCATCTTTGACCCGCTCGCGGTCCTTACGGACGTCAGATTCGTACCCCATAACCATCCTGTTAAGATGGGATATGAACTACACGATAACAAGAATGTTGTTAACTGAGCTTAACTGGTTCGAGTAACGAAAACAAAACAAACGACATCACATATACCTTGACGCCCCAAAGAGACATCTTGCTGTAGGCCTTGTCCCTAAGAAGGGTGTCGGATGGCGGAAAACGATCCCCTGGACAAGTGATCTTTGAGAAGATAGCCGCAGACGCTGAGGCATCAGGGATAGCTCGAGTTAATTCAGTGCGTCGCAGTCGCTTCGACGCTTCTTCACCCTTGTCATCTACCGATGACTGGCTTTTTTTGCTCAGGGCCTTCTTCTCCTTGGCCTTTCCTTTGCCTTTGTCCTTGTGCGGCAAAATCTGAGAATCAGTCGGACAAAGCCCTAGGATGACCCCTTGAGGAGCCAAGGAGGAAAAAGTTGTTTCAGGAAGATTGTCAGCGGAGTTTGGTTCGGGGACGAAAGTAGTGGCAAGCTGGGGGATAGGGGGACGAGACTGGCTCAACGCCTTTGCCTGTTTTTCTCTCTCTTTAGCCTCTGCCTCAACTTTGGCTTTCGTAGTAACCTGATCCCTGAAAGTAGGTCTTCCCATGGTATCCCTTGAAGAGTGAGAAGGAGATGATTGCTCAACTGACTGTCCCTCGGAAAGGGCTCGGGCTCTCTCCACTCGTCGAAGATTGAAATCTCTGGACCAATTACACTTGTGAGCTGAAAGCACTTCGTGAACCTCAGACAGATCGGGAGGCAACGAAAGGCGGAGATGACGCACTACAAAACAAAAATATTTATGCAAGGTCAGAAAAACCTAAAAAGGAAAATTGCTAAATTATAAAAACCTGAGCCATGGTCCAAGTCGAGCAACGGATCGGCTACCAATTTCTCCCCAGCCAGATTTGACAAATTGAAGGCACTTCGGATCCACCGACACTTCGGTAATAGGGAAAAAAAAGAAGTAGTCTTCCCAATTGTCGTCTTTGGTCGGGAAACCTCTTATAATATTTCTCCTGGCTTTACCCGACACATAATACTTCAGCTCTCTCTTGTTACGACGCCTGAATTCGAGCAAGTGTATCAGGTGTTCGACGCCAACTTCTACATTGCATTCATAGCTCCTGGTCAGAATGCCAACCATATGCCTGATTCCCCGAGCATTGATTTGAGAAATGGCCAAGTTGTACTTCCAAAGAAATTGCAGAATAACTTCAGGGATCGGGAACCACAACAGGCAGCAGTAGAAGAAGCTTTCGTAGAGAGTGAAATGGTTAGGGGGAGGATTGCTGGCTCGGTCTGATGGAGAGGGAAGAACAAGCTCGACTTCCTCCGAAACGCCAAACCTATGCCTAAGGGCTGATAACGAATCCAGGGTTGAACCAGGTGGATCGGGCCGTCTCTTGATTTTCTTCTTCCTTGGAGTTCGACGGTTAGGGCCCATTAACCGCTTCAATTCCTATCTGGCCACAGTTGGATCAAAGAACCAATCTTCTGGTTCAACTTTTGGTAGATCGAGATCCATTACCTCAGTGAAAGGGTTCACCGCCTCATCAAAAGGAGAGTCATTAAGGTGAGACACTTCCAATTTCGAAGGATCCCCGGAATTACTGCCAGCTCTCGAGGATTCGGAAAGCACTATTTCCCTACCAAGGACAGAGGGTCTTACCCCCGAACCACTTGAATCATCCAGATCCTCTGAAATGAATGCACCAGATGAATCTTCCCGGATCTGGAGACGCAGGAACAGATGACTGAGACATCCTTTGAATTTGAAGACAGATCGGGGTCCTTAGAAGATATAACAGATCGAGATCCCTAACAGCTAGCAAAAGAAAATTTAGGGTTTCTAAGATTCAGAGGACGGATCGGGGTTCTCAACAGCCTATCAAAACTGATCAAAGCCTTTAAAAAATTGAAGAACAAGTTGAGATCCTTCAAAAAGATTGAGAGTTAGATCAAAATCTTCGAACAAACTGATGGAAATTCAAAGATAGCGGCGGAGCCAGTTGAAGACAGATCGGGAAATTCAAACGGATCGGCGGCTAAGGAAGAACAACGGAGCCTCAACTAAAAATTAAAACTTGAGCAAAAGAGACTAGAGAGAGAAAGAAGAGAGAAGTTACCTGCTTGGAGAGGTTTTCGGGGAAATGAAGTAGTGAGGAAATGGGAAGTATCGCAAATTATTTAGGCAAAATTGTGACATCATTCGCCTCGGGAATCAGCAAAAATGCTTGCACTCCCCAATAAAGGTGATGACGTATCATATTAACGAAAACCCCAAGCCAAGTTTATGTGACATAGCAAACCCGAACTGGATCCTTCCAAACTGATAATACTACAAATACGGCGATACCACTTAGTGACAGTTTGGGGTCATCCGCAAGTGACGGTTCGGGGTCACTATAAAAGAAATGGTTCGGGATTACCCGCAAGTCACGCGTCGGGATCACCATCAAACAGACAGTTTGGGGTAATTAGGAGAATCGTTGATCTCATACTCGACCACTTACAGCTCGGCAATAACATCACTAATACTGCCAAGCTGGGGGGCTAACTGTTGGTGTCAGATTTCACCCCTTGAGAATCAACGATTGAAAAATGGCTAAGTATGAAAGAATATTGGCAACTGGATCCCTAACCATGGTTCGGGTACCCGTAACCGCGATAGAGTGAGTTGGATCGGGTCCCCTTAACCATGAAAGGAGGAGTTGGATCGGGTACCCCTAACCGTGAACGGAGGAGTTGGATCGGGTACCCCTAACCGTGAACTGAGGAGTTGGTTCGGGTACCCCTAACCGTGAAAGCAGGTGTTGGTTAAGGTACCTTTAACTGCGACAGAGTGAGTTGGATCGGGTCCCCCTAACCATGAAAAGGAAGAGTTGGATCGGTTCCCCCTAACCATGAAAAGAGGAGTTGGTTCGGGTACCCCTAACTGCGACAAAGTAAGTTGGATCGGGTACCCCTAACCGTGAGTGGAGGAGTTGGTTCGGGTACCCCTAACCATGAAAGGAGGAGTTGGTTCGGGTGTCCCCTAACCGTGGCAAGGTGAATTGGTTCGGGTGCCCCCTAACCGTGACATGATAAGTTTGTGCGAGAACCCCTGAACCATGGATGGTTAGTTTGGGTATCGTGACCTCAACGGAAGACAAGACGGATCGGGATCAAAGACAAGACGGATCGGGGTCAGAGACATAGACAACCATAGACACCCGAACCGTGATACAAGGCAGCCCGAGCCGTGAACCATGGTGTCACCCGAGCCGTGGACCATGGTGGCACTCGAGCCGTGAACCATGGTGTCGCCCGAGCCGTGAACCATGGTGTTGACCGAGTCGTGAACCATGGTGTCCCCTGAGCCGTGAACCATGGTGTCGCCCGAGCCGTGAACCATGGTGTCACCCGAGCCGTGAACCATGGGGTCGCTTGAGCCGTGAACCATGGTGTCACCCGAGCCGTGAACCATGGCGTCACCCGAGCCGTGAACCATGACGTCACCCGAGCCGTGAACCATGGCATCACCCGAGCTAAGGCTCAACGATAGGAAGTTGGGCCGAACTAACGGTCATATGGGCCGAGATAACGAGCCCATGAATTCAAGCCCATAAAAGAGATACGACAAGGTTAAAGCCCATGGTGGTAGCCGGCTTTGCTAAAAGGAAATCCCGAGGAATTATGAAATCTTTCTTATCTCTTTAGACATTAACTTAGACGACTTAAACTTGTATATATACTCATGTATACCCTCTGAAAAGGGGATCCGCACTTTACCTACCAAAACTCTGTACTTTTGCTCTCATACAAAAAGCTTTCTAAGCAGCTTAATAAAATACGATCTTTGGATCTCTGTTTTGTGTTTTTGGTGGTTTTTACTCAGAAGTTTCGGATCTCTCTAAAAGACGTGACAAATTGAATTGGCATGGATTTACACTCCCACAATCAGTCTCATACCTGCGGAAGCCATTCCCAAGAAGACAGCTACTCAACCTTTGGTACCAAGCTCTCAGAGATTGTTTTAGACCATAGATTGCTTTCTTGAGTTTACAAACCTTGCTACTATTGGCTGCATCATGAAACCCTTCAGGAGGCACCATATAGACTTCTTCTTCCAAGTCCCCTTGGAGAAGAGCATTCTTAACGTTCATCTGCCATAGAGAGAAGAACATGTACTGAGTGAAGCTTTGCTACTGGAGCAAACGTTTCTTTATAGTCACCTCCATATTTTTGAGTGTATCCCTGGGCAACTAGTCGTGCTTTGTACCTCTCAATCTCTCTGCTGCTTGTATACTTTATTTTATACACCCATCTGCTACCTACCAACTTCTTATCATCAGGTAGATCAGCCATGTCCCAACTACCATCCCTCTTATGTGAGTAAATTTCCTCATTTATGGCCCGAACCCAAACTTTGCTCTTGCATGCTTCTTCATAGGTAGTTGGCACCGTTTCCTTGTCAATCTTGCTAAGGAATCCTTGGTGTTCTTCCAGAAGATGTGCAACATAGCAATATCCTTGAATAGGATGAGCAAAAGCCTTGTTGTTGTGGTACACTCTTGTGTTTTTCCAATTCTCAGGTCCAACCTTCACTCTCTCACTTCTTCTTAGAGGAGGAGCTGATTCCTCATCAGACTCTGTTTCTTCTGAATCGGTAACTACAACATTTTCCAATGAATATGAAGCTGAATTCTCAGCTAGAGATTCCCCCTCTCCTATAGTTCCCTCTGAACCTAGTGTAGGCACCACTTCTTCAAGGTTACTTTCACCACTACTTTCATCATTCAGAACTCCATCAGTACCACCATCATTTGTTGGTGCTTCCTGACTACTTTCTTCACTAGTAGTTGGCGATTCTTTTGGACCAACAAGTGTAGTTAGACCATCAAGTATAAACCTCAAGGTAGAAGCACTATCTTTTGAGGATGCAAGGTCCTTCAAGCTGTCCCAATTCTTATCACCAAAGAAACTTTTTTCTTCATCAAACTTGACTTCACAAGCTACATACACACGCTTGGTGTCTGGATTGTAGCACTTGTATCCTTTTTGAGTAGATGAATACCCAATAAACATACACTTTGTACTATTAGGCTCTAGCTTATTTCTTTGAGCTTATGGTACAAACACATCCAAATACTTTAAGATGCTCAATACTAGGTTTAACTTTGTTTCATACCTCGTATGGAGACACATCCCCAAGACTCTTAGTGGGCAGCTGGTTGATCAGATAGCATGCTGTCATAACTGCATCTCCTAAATATTGCTTCGGTACGTTTATGTCAAACATCATTGTCCTAGCAACCTCCATTAGATGCCTGTTCTTTCACTCGGCAACTCCATTTTGCTGAGGAGTATAGGCACATGATGTTTGATGAACAATCCTCTGGTTTTTTAAGAAACCTTTGAACTGATTACTCAGGTACTCTCCTCCATTGTCACTCCTCAAGATTTTGATCTTAGCTCCAAACTATGTGGATACATACTTATGGAACTTTGATTTAAAATCTGATTCCACCTCTCTTATTCCACACGGTTTCAGGTCTGATAATTTGAATGGATGATGAGTGAAGATAGAGATGATGGTGAAAGGCTGCTGATTGATTCCAGAAGCAGCAATCTGAACAGGACAGCTTGATTCCACAAGCAATCTGAAGGAGATGGATCGAAGGAACCACATAGATGATGGAAGGATCTCTGATACAGCAGGGGATCTCAGTCTTATGTGAATCACACACACTAAGAATAGAGAAGAAGCTCTCTCAAGCTGCGGTTGAAGAAGAAACAGAATACGACGTTTTATTGATCAGAAAAAGGTTAAAAAATACAAGGCTGCAAGGGAACCTTATATAATGGTTCTTTAGCTTAGACCTAGGGTTTAGGTCGACACAAAAATAGCAAAAGACTCTAAAAACGACATGACTTGTAAAGGAAAACTACAAAGCGTTCAAAATACCAAAAAATGAAAGTTTGCCAAAATAAAAAGAAAACTACTTAAACTACTGAAGATGTGGCTGAGGCTTGAACTGTGGTTTCTTGCAGCCCTAAGTACCATTGAGATACTCTGGATTACCTGCACAAATTCATAATAAATAGAAGTTACCTTGTTTGCGCTCGTATTGGTTGGTTTTGAAGCTGAAGTCTTCAAGATTGATACTGGTCCGTCCAGCTTCAAGTCTTCGATGAATTCTTCCTCTTGAAGACCTTTGAAGTCGAAATAGTTGAGATCTTCAAGTGTTTCCTTGTGCTTAGTTTCATAATCCTCTTCTTGCTCTATTTGTTCTCTATCGACTAAA
Organism: Pseudoturritis turrita; assembly: GCA_900406555.1. Classification (NCBI taxonomy): domain Eukaryota; kingdom Viridiplantae; phylum Streptophyta; class Magnoliopsida; order Brassicales; family Brassicaceae; genus Pseudoturritis; species Pseudoturritis turrita. Next base: position 95,572 of record OVBL01000845.1, read on the forward strand.
TAACTTGTTTTTATGGTATATTGCAGCTCCGAGTGATCCCGGTCAGATTCTTGATGTTCTGAGCTCCATTTCTTGCCAAGTAAATACTCTTACCTTGGTTGATTTGAGGCTGACCTTTCTTGATGCTCAAAAGTGCAACATCTTCCATGAAGTCTAAATCGGGTACCTTTGAGCTTTGTTGAATATTTGCTATTTCTGGAGAGTTTCGGAGTGAGGTTGCTGGATTCTTTGTGTTTAGGAGGAACTCTGCTGCCTTATAGGCTTCTTCCTTTAGCCTCCTAGCCTTGGAATATGTTATTGTGGCTCTCTTGACCTCGGGCACTTGATTTTGGTAGATGCTTGGTTTGATGACCGCATCATACTCTCCCTCTTCAAAAAGTTTTGCCCTCAAAACTGTTTGACATGTACCAGTAGAAAGCAAGTTAGGCTTCATTCATTTTTGGGAGTCTAGATAATTATCTCGATTTCGTTGCTTTGGATTTTGTTGGTATGTATTTGGTGGGTTCTCCTTGATCTGAATGGAACATGCGAGTTCTTCTCCTATGTCCTTATGCTCTTCCATGGCACATGTTCCTTTATGAGCACTCAAGGGAAGGAACAAGTGCATTATAATTGAAATGGAGACTTCAAAAACTGATGCGTGTAGCAGGAAGCGTTAGGAGTGAAAATGAGATGAGACTGTAACAGGACAGCTTTGACACCGAATTAACGGTGACGAGCCAACATGTTGGCAAACCACCAAACGGTGAGGAGCCAACATGTTGGCAAACCACCAAACGGTGACGAGCCAACATGTTGGCGAACCAGCAAACGGTGACAAGCCAACATATTGGCAGACCAACAAACGGTGACGAGCCAACATATTGGCAAACCACCAAACGGTGACGAGCCAATATTGGTAAACCAACAAACGGTCACAAGCCAACATGTTGGCAGACCAACAAACGGTGATGAGGCAACATGTTGGCGAACCAGCAAACGGTGACGAGCCAACATGTTGGCAGACCAAAAAACGGTGACTCGCCAACATGTTGGCGAACGAGCAAACGGTGACGAGCCAACATGTTGGAAGACCAACAAACGGTGAAGAGCCAACATGTTGGCGAACAACCAAACGGTGACGAGCCAACATATTGGCAAACCAACAAACAGTGACGAGCCAACATATTGGCAGACCAATAGACTGTGACGAGCCAACATGTTGGCAGACCAACAAACGGTGACAAGCCTACATGTTGGCAAACCACAAAACGGTGAGGAGCCAACATGTTGGCAGACCACCAAACGGTGACGAGCCAACATGTTGGCAGACCAACAAACGGTGACGAGCCAACATGTTGGCAAACCAGCAAACGGTGACGAGCCAACCAACAAACGGTGACGAGCCAACATGTTGGCGAACCAGCAAACCATGACGAGCTAATATATTGGCTGACCAACAAACGGTGATGAGCCAACATATTGGCAAACCACCAAACGGTAACGAGCCAACATGTTGGCAAACCACCAAACGGTGATGAGCCAAGATGTTGGCGAACCAGCAAACGGTGACGAGCCAACATGTTGGCAGACCAACAAACGGTGACGAGCGAACATGTATGCAAACAAGAAAATGGTGACGAGCAAACATATTGCCAGACCAACAAACGGTGACGAGCCAACATATTGGCAAACCACCAAACGGTGATGAGCCAACATGTTGGCAAACCACTAACATCTGACGAGCCAACATGTTGGCAGACCAACAAACGGTGATAAGCCAACATTGGCGAACCACCAAACGGTGAGGAGCCAACATGTTGGCAAACCACCAAAGGGTGACGAGCGAACATGTTGGCAGACCAACAAACGGTGACGAGCCAACATGTTGGCGAACCAGCAAACGGTAACGAGCCAACATGTTAGCAAACCAACAAACGGTGACGAGCCAACATGTTGGCGAACTAGCAAACGGTGACAAGCCAACATATTAGCAGACAAACAAACGGTGACGAGCCAACATATTGGCAAACGAACAAACGGTGACGAGCCAAAATTTTGGTAAACCACCAAACGGTCACGAGCCAACATGTTGGCAGACCAACAAATGGTGACGACCAACATGTTGGCGAACCAGCAAACGGTGACGAGCCAACATTTTGGCAGACAAAAAAATGGTGACGAGCCAACATGTTGGCGAACGAGCAAACGGTGACGAGCCAACATGTTGGAAGACCAACAAACGGTGAAGAGCCAACATATTGGCGAACCAACAAATGGTGACGAGCCAACATATTGGCAGACCAACAAACGGTGACGAGCCAACATATTGGAGACCAACAAACGGTGACGAGCCAACATGTTGGCAGACCAACAAACTGTGACAAGCCAACATGTTGGCGAACCAGCAAACTATGACGAGCCAACATGTTGGCAGACCAACAAACGGTGACGAGCCAACATGTATGCAAACAAGAAAATGGTGACGAGCCAACATATTGCCAGACCAACAAACGGTGACGAGCCAACATATTGGCAAAAAACCAAACGGTGAGGAGCCAACATGTTGGCAAACCAACAAACGGTGACGACCCAACATGTTGGCAAACCACCAAACGGTGAGGAGCCAACATGTTGGCAAACCACCAAACGGTGACGAGCCAACATGTTGGCAAACCAGCAAACGGTGACAAGCCAACATATTGGCAGACCAACAAACGGTGACGAGCCAACATATTAGCAAACCACCAAACGGTGACGAGCCAAAATGTTGGTAAACCAACAAACGGTCACGAGCCAACATGTTGGCAGACCAACAAACGGTGATGAGCCAACATGTTGGCGAACCAGCAAATGGTGACGAGCCAACATGTTGGCAGACCAAAAAATGGTGACTCGCCAACATGTTGGCGAACGAGCAAACGGTGACGAGCCAACATGTTGGCAGACCAAGAAACGGTGACGAGCCAACATGTTGGCAAACCAGCAAACGGTGACGAGCCAACCAACAAACGATGACGAGCCAACATGTTGGCGAACCAGCAAACGGTGACGAGCTAATATATTGGCTGACCAACAAACGGTGATGAGCCAACATATTGGCAAACCACCAAACGGTGACGAGCCAACATGTTGGCAAACCACCAAATGGTGATAAGCCAACATGTTGGCGAACCACCAAACGGTGACGAGCCAACATGTTGGCAGACCAACAAACGGTGACGAGCCAACATGTATGCAAACAAGAATATGGTGACGAGCCAACATATTGCCAGACCAACAAACGGTGACGAGCCAACATATTGGCAGCCACCAAATGGTGACGAGCCAACATGTTGGCAGACCACCAAAGAACCGATGAACTAAAACCCTTGGCTCGGCATCGAGGAGGAAACTACGAGCCAAAGGCCGAGGTGACGAACCAAACTCTTGGCTCGGCAACAAGGAAGAGCCTACGAGCTAAAGGCCGATGTGACAAACCAAACACTCGGTGGTACGCCAAGATAACGGTGACGAGCCAACCAACAAACGGTGACGAGCCAACAAGCAAATGGTGACGAGCCAACCAACAAACGGTGACGAGCCAACCAACAAACGGTGACGAGCCAACATGTTGGTGAACCAGCAAACGGTGACGAGCTAATATATTGGCTGACCACCAAACGGTGACGAGCCAACATGTTGGCAAACGACCAAACGGTGATGAGCCAACATGTTGGCGAACCAACAAACGGTGACGAGCCAACATGTTGGCAGACCAACAAACGGTGACGAGCCAACATGTATGCAAACAAGAAAATTATGACGAGCCAACATATTGCCAGACCAACAAACGGTGACGAGCCAACATATTGGCAAACCACCAAATGGTGAGGAGCCAACATGTTGGCAGACCAACAACCGGTGATGAGCCAACATGTTGGCAAACCACCAAACGGTGACGAGCGAACATGTTGGCAAACCACCAACTGTGATGAGCCAACATGTTGGCAGACCAAAAAATGGTGACGAGGCAACATGTTGGCGAACGAGCAAACGGTGACGAGCCAACATGTTGGAAGACCAACAAACGGTGAAGAGCCAACATGTTGGCGAACAACCAAACGGTGACGAGCCAACATATTGGCAAACCAACAAACAGTGACGAGCCAACATATTGGCAGACCAATAGACTGTGACGAGCCAACATGTTGGCAGACCAACAAACGGTGACAAGCCTACATGTTGGCAAACCACCAAACGGTGAGGAGCCAACATGTTGGCAGACCACCAAACGGTGACGAGCCAACATGTTGGCAGACCAACAAACGGTGACGAGCCAACATGTTGGCAAACCAGCAAACGGTGACGAGCCAACCAACAAACGGTGACGAGCCAACATGTTGGCGAACCAGCAAACCATGACGAGCTAATATATTGGCTGACCAACAAACGGTGATGAGCCAACATATTGGCAAACCACCAAACGGTAACGAGCCAACATGTTGGCAAACCACCAAACGGTGATGAGCCAAGATGTTGGCGAACCAGCAAACGGTGACGAGCCAACATGTTGGCAGACCAACAAACGGTGACGAGCGAACATGTATGCAAACAAGAAAATGGTGACGAGCAAACATATTGCCAGACCAACAAACGGTGACGAGCCAACATATTGGCAAACCACCAAACGGTGATGAGCCAACATGTTGGCAAACCACTAACATCTGACGAGCCAACATGTTGGCAGACCAACAAACGGTGACAAGCCAACATTGGCGAACCACCAAACGGTGAGGAGCCAACATGTTGGCAAACCACCAAACGGTGACGAGCGAACATGTTGGCAGACCAAAAAACGGTGACGAGCCAACATGTTGGCGAACCAGCAAACGGTAACGAGCCAACATGTTAGCAAACCAACAAACGGTGACGAGCCAACATGTTGGCGAACTAGCAAACGGTGACAAGCCAACATATTAGCAGACAAACAAACGGTGACGAGCCAACATATTGGCAAACGAACAAACGGTGACGAGCCAAAATTTTGGTAAACCACCAAACGGTCACGAGCCAACATGTTGGCAGACCAACAAATGGTGACGACCAACATGTTGGCGAACCAGCAAACGGTGACGAGCCAACATTTTGGCAGACAAAAAAATGGTGACGAGCCAACATGTTGGCGAACGAGCAAACGGTGACGAGCCAACATGTTGGAAGACCAACAAACGGTGAAGAGCCAACATGTTGGCGAACCAACAAATGGTGACGAGCCAACATATTGGCAGACCAATAAACGGTGACGAGCCAACATATTGGAGACCAACATACGGTGACGAGCCAACATGTTGGCAGACCAACAAACTGTGACAAGCCAACATGTTGGCGAACCAGCAAACTGTGACGAGCCAACATGTTGGCAGACCAACAAACGGTGACGAGCCAACATGTATGCAAACAAGAAAATGGTGACGAGCCAACATATTGCCAGACCAACAAACGGTGACGAGCCAACATATTGGCAAAAAACCAAACGGTGAGGAGCCAACATGTTGGCAAACCAACAAACGGTGACGACCCAACATGTTGGCAAACCACCAAACGGTGAGGAGCCAACATGTTGGCAAACCACCAAACGGTGACGAGCCAACATGTTGGCAAACCAGCAAACGGTGACAAGCCAACATATTGGCAGACCAACAAACGGTGACGAGCCAACATATTAGCAAACCACCAAACGGTGACGAGCCAAAATGTTGGTAAACCAACAAACGGTCACAAGCCAACATGTTGGCAGACCAACAAACGGTGATGAGCCAACATGTTGGCGAACCAGCAAATGGTGACGAGCCAACATGTTGGCAGACCAAAAAATGGTGACTCGCCAACATGTTGGCGAACGAGCAAACGGTGACGAGCCAACATGTTGGCAGACCAACAAACGGTGACGAGCCAACATGTTGGCAAACCAGCAAACGGTGACGAGCCAACCAACAAACGATGACGAGCCAACATGTTGGCGAACCAGCAAACGGTGACGAGCTAATATATTGGCTGACCAACAAACGGTGATGAGCCAACATATTGGCAAACCACCAAACGGTGACGAGCCAACATGTTGGCAAACCACCAAATGGTGATGAGCCAACATGTTGGCGAACCACCAAACGGTGACGAGCCAACATGTTGGCAGACCAACAAACGGTGACGAGCCAACATGTATGCAAACAAGAATATGGTGACGAGCCAACATATTGCCAGACCAACAAACGGTGACGAGCCAACATATTGGCAGCCACCAAATGGTGACGAGCCAACATGTTGGCAGACCACCAAAGAACCGATGAACTAAAACCCTTGGCTCGGCATCGAGGAGGAAACTACGAGCCAAAGGCCGAGGTGACGAACCAAACTCTTGGCTCGGCAACAAGGAAGAGCCTACGAGCTAAAGGCCGATGTGACAAACCAAACACTCGGTGGTACGCCAAGATAACGGTGACGAGCCAACCAACAAACGGTGACGAGCCAACAAGCAAATGGTGACGAGCCAACCAACAAACGGTGACGAGCCAACCAACAAACGGTGACGAGCCAACATGTTGGCGAACCAGCAAACGGTGACGAGCTAATATATTGGCTGACCACCAAACGGTGACGAGCCAACATGTTGGCAAACGACCAAACGGTGATGAGCCAACATGTTGGCGAACCAACAAACGATGACGAGCCAACATGTTGGCAGACCAACAAACGGTGACGAGCCAACATGTATGCAAACAAGAAAATTATGACGAGCCAACATATTGCCAGACCAACAAATGGTGACGAGCCAACATATTGGCAAACCACCAAATGGTGAGGAGCCAACATGTTGGCAGACCAACAACCGGTGACGAGCCAACATGTTGGCAAACCACCAAACGGTGACGAGCGAACATGTTGGCAAACCACCAACTGTGATGAGCCAACATGTTGGCAGACCAAAAAATGGTGACGAGCCAACATGTTGGCGAACGAGCAAACGGTTACGAGCCAACAAGTTGGAAGACCAACAAACGGTGAAGAGCCAACATCTTGGCGAACTAACAAACCGTGAGGAGCCAACATATTGGCAAACCAACAAACAGTGACGAGCCAACATATTGGCAGACCAAAAAACGGTGACGAGCCAACATGTTGGCGAACGAGCAAACGGTGACGAGCCAACATGTTGGAAGAACAACAAACGGTGAAGAGCCAACATGTTGGCGAACTAACAAACGGTGACGAGCCAACATATTGGCCAACCAACAAACGGTGACGAGCCAACATATTGGCAGACCAACAAACGGTGACGAGCCAACATGTTGGCAGACCAACAAACGGTGACGAGCCAACATGTTGGCAAACCACGAAATGGTGAGGAGCCAACATGTTGGAAACCAACAAACGGTGACGAGCCAACATGTTGGCAAACCACCAAACGGTGAGGAGCCAACATGTTGGCAAACCACCAAACGGTGACGAGCCAACATGTTGGCGAACCAGCAAACAGTGACAAGCCGACATATTGGCAGACCAACAAACGGTGACGAGCCAACATATGGCAAACCACCAAATGTTGACGAGCCACGGTGATGAGCCACCATGTTGGCAGACCAAAAAATGGTGACTCGCCAACATGTTGGCGAACGAGCAAACGGTGACGAGCCAACATGTTGGAAGACCAACAAACGGTGAAGAGCCAACATGTTGGCGAACAACCAAACTGTGACGAGCCAACATATTGGCAAACCAACAAACAGTGACGAGCCAACATATTGGCAGACCAACAGCCTGTGACGAGCCAACATGTTGGCAGACCAACAAACGGTGACAAGCCTACATGTTGGCAAACCACCAAACTGTGAGGAGCCAACATGTTGGCAAACCACCAAACGGTGACGAGCCAACATGTTGGCAGACCAACAAACGGTGACGAGCCAACATGTTGGCAAACTAGCAAACGGTGACGAGCCAACCAACAAACGATGACGAGCCAACATGTTGGCGAACCAGCAAACGGTGACGAGCTAATATATTGGCTGACCAAAAAATGGTGACGAGCCAACATGTTGGCGAACGAGCAAACGGTGACGAGCCAACATGTTGGAAGAACAACAAACGGTGAAGAGCCAACATGTTGGCGAACCAACAAACGGTGACGAGCCAACATATTGGCCAACCAACAAATGGTGACGAGCCAACATATTGGCAGACCAACAAACGGTGACGAGCCAACATGTTGGCAGACCAACAAACGGTGACGAGCCAACATGTTGGCAAACCACAAAATGGTGAGGAGCCAACATGTTGGCAAACCAATAAACGGTGACGAGCCAACATGTTGGCAAACCACCAAACGGTGAGGAGCCAACATGTTGGCAAACCACCAAACGGTGACGAGCCAACATGTTGGCGAACCAGCAAACAGTGACAAGCCAACATATTGGCAGACCAACAAACGGTGACGAGCCAACATATTGGCAAACCACCAAATGTTGACGAGCCACGGTGATGAGCCACCATGTTGGCAGACCAAAAAAATGGTGACTCGCCAACATGTTGGCGAACGAGCAAACGGTGACGAGCCAACATGTTGGAAGACCAACAAACGGTGAAGAGCCAACATGTTGGCGAACAACCAAACTGTGACGAGCCAACATATTGGCAAACCAACAAACAGTGACGAGCCAACATATTGGCAGACCAACAGCCTGTGACGAGCCAACATGTTGGCAGACCAACAAACGGTGACAAGCCTACATGTTGGCAAACCACCAAACTGTGAGGAGCCAACATGTTGGCAAACCACCAAACGGTGACGAGCCAACATGTTGGCAGACCAACAAACGGTGACGAGCCAACATGTTGGCAAACTAGCAAACGGTGACGAGCCAACCAACAAACGATGACGAGCCAACATGTTGGCGAACCAGCAAACGGTGACGAGCTAATATATTGGCTGACCAAAAAATGGTGACGAGCCAACATGTTGGCGAACGAGCAAACGGTGACGAGCCAACATGTTGGAAGAACAACAAACGGTGAAGAGCCAACATGTTGGCGAACCAACAAACGGTGACGAGCCAACATATTGGCCAACCAACAAATGGTGACGAGCCAACATATTGGCAGACCAACAAACGGTGACGAGCCAACATGTTGGCAGACCAACAAACGGTGACGAGCCAACATGTTGGCAAACCACAAAATCGTGAGGAGCCAACATGTTGGCAAACCAATAAACGGTGACGAGCCAACATGTTGGCAAACCACCAAACGGTGAGGAGCCAACATGTTGGCAAACCACCAAACGGTGACGAGCCAACATGTTGGCGAACCAGCAAACAGTGACAAGCCAACATATTGGCAGACCAACAAACGGTGACGAGCCAACATATTGGCAAACCACCAAATGTTGACGAGCCACGGTGATGAGCCACCATGTTGGCAGACCAAAAAATGGTGACTCGCCAACATGTTGGCGAACGAGCAAACGGTGACGAGCCAACATGTTGGAAGACCAACAAACGGTGAAGAGCCAACATGTTGGCGAACAACCAAACTGTGACGAGCCAACATATTGGCAAACCAACAAACAGTGACGAGCCAACATATTGGCAGTGACGAGCCAACATGTTGGCAGACCAGCAAACGGTGACAAGCCTACATGTTGGCAAACCACCAAACTGTGAGGAGCCAACATGTTGGCAAACCACCAAACGGTGACGAGCCAACATGTTGGCAGACCAACAAACGGTGACGAGCCAACATGTTGGCAAACCAGCAAACGGTGACGAGCCAACCAACAAACGATGACGAGCCAACATGTTGGCGAACCAGCAAACGGTGACGAGCTAATATATTGGCTGACCAACAAACGGTGATGAGCCAACATATTGGCAAACCACCAAACGGTGACGAGCCAACATGTTGGCAAACCACCAAATGGTGATGAGCCAACATGTTGGCGAACCACCAAACGGTGACGAGCCAACATGTTGGCAGACCAACAAACGGTGACGAGCCAACATGTATGCAAACAAGAATATGGTGACGAGCCAACATATTGCCAGACCAACAAACGGTGACGAGCCAACATGTTGGCAGACCACCAAAGAACCGATGAACTAAAACCCTTGGCTCGGCATCGAGGAGGAAACTACGAGCCAAAGGCCGAGGTGACGAACCAAACTCTTGGCTCGGCAACAAGGAAGAGCCTACGAGCTAAAGGCCGATGTGACAAACCAAACACTCGGTGGTACGCCAAGATAACGGTGACGAGCCAACCAACAAACGGTGACGAGCCAACAAGCAAATGGTGACGAGCCAACCAACAAACGGTGACGAGCCAACCAACAAACGGTGACGAGCCAACATGTTGGCGAACCAGCAAACGGTGACGAGCTAATATATTGGCTGACCACCAAACGGTGACGAGCCAACATGTTGGCAAACGACCAAACGGTGATGAGCCAACATGTTGGCGAACCAGCAAACGGTGACGAGCCAACATGTTGGCAGACCAACAAACGGTGACGAGCCAACATGTATGCAAACAAGAAAATTATGACGAGCCAACATATTGCCAGACCAACAAACGGTGACGAGCCAACATATTGGCAAACCACCAAATGGTGAGGAGCCAACATGTTGGCAGACCAACAACCGGTGACGAGCCAACATGTTGGCAAACCACCAAACGGTGACGAGCGAACATGTTGGCAAACCACCAACTGTGATGAGCCAACATGTTGGCAGACCAAAAAATGGTGACGAGCCAACATGTTGGCGAACGAGCAAACGGTTACGAGCCAACATGTTGGAAGACCAACAAACGGTGAAGAGCCAACATCTTGGCGAACCAACAAACCCTGAGGAGCCAACATATTGGCAAACCAACAAACAGTGACGAGCCAACATATTGGCAGACCAAAAACGGTGACGAGCCAACATGTTGGAAGAACAACAAACGGTGAAGAGCCAACATGTTGGCGAACCAACAAACGGTGACGAGCCAACATATTGGCCAACCAACAAACGGTGACGAGCCAACATATTGGTAGACCAACAAACGGTGACGAGCCAACATGTTGGCAGACCAACAAACGGTGACGAGCCAACATGTTGGCAAACCACGAAATGGTGAGGAGCCAACATGTTGGCAAACCAACAAACGGTGACGAGCCAACATGTTGGCAAACCACCAAACGGTGAGGAGCCAACATGTTGGCAAACCACCAAACGGTGACGAGCCAACATGTTGGCGAACCAGCAAACAGTGACAAGCCAACATATTGGCAGACCAACAAACGGTGACGAGCCAACATATTTGCAAACCACCAAACGTTGACGAGCCACGGTGATGAGCCACCATGTTGGCAGACCAAAAAATGGTGACTCGCCAACATGTTGGCGAACGAGCAAACGGTGACGAGCCAACATGTTGGAAGACCAACAAACGGTGAAGAGCCAACATGTTGGCGAACAACCAAACTGTAACGAGCCAACATATTGGCAAGCCAACAAACAGTGACGAGCCAACATATTGGCAGACCAACAGACTGTGACGAGCCAACATGTTGGCAGACCAACAAACGGTGACAAGCCTACATGTTGGCAAACCACCAAACTGTGAGGAGCCAACATGTTGGCAAACTACCAAACGGTGACGAGCCAACATGTTGGCAGACCAACAAACGGTGACGAGCCAACATGTTGGCAAACCAGCAAACGGTGACGAGCCAACCAACAAACGCTGACGAGCCAACATGTTGGCGAACCAGCAAACGGTGACGAGCTAATATATTGGCTGACAACCAAACGGTGATGAGCCAACATATTGGCAAACCACCAAACGGTGACGAGCCAACATGTTGGCAAACCACCAAATGGTGATGAGCCAACATGTTGGCGAACCACCAAACGGTGACGAGCCAACATGTTGGGAGACCAACAAACGGTGACGAGCCAACATGTATGCAAACAAGAATATGGTGACGAGCCAACATATTGCCAGACCAACAAACGGTGACGCGCCAACATATTGGCAGCCACCAAATGGTGACGAGCCAACATGTTGGCAGACCACCAAAGAACCGATAAACTAAAACTCTTGGCTCGGCATCGAGGAGGAAACTACGAGCCAAAGGCCGAGGTGACGAACCAAACTCTTGACTTGGCAACAAGGAAGAGCCTACGAGCTAAAGGCCGATGTGACAAACCAAACACTCGGTGGTACGCCAAGATAACGGTGACGAGCAATCCAACAAACGGTGACGAGCCAACCAGCAAATGGTGACGAGCCAACCAACAAACGGTGATGAGCCAACCAACAAACGGTGATGAGCCAACATGTTGGCGAATCAGCAAACGGTGACGAGCTAATATATTGGCTGACCACCAAACGGTGACGAGCCAACATGTTGGCAAACCACCAAACGGTGATGAGCCAACATGTTGGCGAACCAGCAAACAGTGACGAGCCAACATGTTGGTAGACCAACAAACGGTGACGAGCCAACATGTATGCAAACAAGAAAATTATGACGAGCCAACATATTGCCAGACCAACAAATGGTGAGGAGCCAACATGTTGGCAGACCAACAAACGGTAACGAGCCAACATGTTGGCAAACCACCAAACGGTAACGAGCCAACATGTTGGCAAACCACCAAACTGTGACGAGCCAACATGATGGCAGACCAAAAAATGGTGACGAGCCAACATGTTGGCGAACGAGCAAACGGTTACGAGCCAACATGTTGGAAGACCAACAAACGGTGAAGAGCCAACATCTTGGCGAACCAACAAATGGTGAGGAGCCAACATATTTGCAAACCAACAAACCGTGACGAGCCAACATATTGGCAGACCAAAAAACAGTGACGAGCCAACATGTTGGCGAACGAGCAAACGGTGACGAGCCAACATGTTCGAAGAACAACAAACGGTGAAGAGCCAACATGTTGGCGAACCAACAAACGGTGGCGAGCCAACATATTGGCCAACCAACAAACGGTGACGAGCCAACATGTTGGCAGACCAACAAACGGTGACGAGCTAACATGTTGGCAAACCACTAAACGGTGAGGAGCCAACATGTTGGCAAACCACCAAACGGTGACGAGCCAACATATTGGCAAACCACCAAATGGTGAGGAGCCAACATGTTGGCAGACCAACAACTGGTGACGAGCCAACATGTTGGCAAACCACCAAACGGTGATGAGCGAACATGTTGGCAAACCACCAACTGTGATGAGCCAACATGTTGGCAGACCAAAAAATGGTGACGAGCCAACATGTTGGCGAACGAGCAAACGGTTACGAGCCAACATGTTGGAAGACCAACAAACGGTGAAGAGCCAACATCTTGGCGAACCAACAAACCGTGAGGAGCCAACATATTGGCAAACCAACAAACAGTGACGAGCCAACATATTGGCAGACCAAAATACGGTGACGAGCCAACATGTTGGCGAACGAGCAAACAGTGACGAGCCAACATGTTGGAAGAACAACAAACGGTGAAGAGCCAACATGTTGGCGAACCAACAAACGGTGACGAGCCAACATATTGGCCAACCAACAAACGGTGACGAGCCAACATATTGGCAGACCAACAAACGGTGACGAGCCAACATGTTGACAGACCAACAAACGGTGACGAGCCAACATGTTGGCAAACCACGAAATGGTGAGGAGCCAACATGTTGGCAAACCAACAAACGGTGACGAGCCAACATGTTGGCAATCCACCAAACGGTGAGGAGCCAACATGTTGGCAAACCACCAAACGGTGACGAGCCAACATGTTGGCGAACCAGCAAACAGTGACAAGCCAACATATTGGCAGACCAACAAACGGTGACGAGCCAACATATTGGCAAACCACCAAACGTTGACGAGCCACGGTGATGAGCCACCATGTTGGCAGACCAAAAAATGGTGACTCGCCAACATGTTGGCGAACGAGCAAACGGTGACGAGCCAACATGTTGGAAGACCAACAAACGGTGAAGAGCCAACATGTTGGCGAACAACCAAACTGTGACGAGCCAACATATTGGCAAACCAACAAACAGTGACGAGCCAACGTATTGGCAGACCAACAGACTGTGACGAGCCAACATGTTGGCGAACCAGCAAACAGTGACAAGCCAACATATTGGCAGACCAACAAACGGTGACGAGCCAACATATTGGCAAACCACCAAATGTTGACGAGCCACGGTGATGAGCCACCATGTTGGCAGACCAAAAAATGGTGACTCGCCAACATGTTGGCGAACGAGCAAATGGTGACGAGCCAACATGTTGGAAGACCAACAAACGGTGAAGAGCCAACATGTAGGCGAACAACCAAACTGTGACGAGCCAACATATTGGCAAACCAACAAACAGTGACGAGCCAACATATTGGCAGACCAACAGACTGTGACGAGCCAACATGTTGGCAGACCAGCAAACGGTGACAAGCCTACATGTTGGCAAACCACCAAACTGTGAGGAGCCAACATGTTGGCAAACCACCAAACGGTGACGAGCCAACATGTTGGCAGACCAACAAACGGTGACGAGCCAACATGTTGGCAAACCAGCAAACGGTGACGAGCCAACCAACAAACGATGACGAGCCAACATGTTGGCGAACCAGCAAATGGTGACGAGCTAATATATTGGCTGACCAACAAACGGTGATGAGCCAACATATTGGCAAACCACCAAACGGTGACGAGCCAACATGTTGGCAAACCACCAAATGGTGATGAGCCAACATGTTGGCGAACCACCAAACGGTGACGAGCCAACATGTTGGCAGACCAACAAACGGTGACGAGCCAACATGTATGCAAACAAGAATATGGTGACGAGCCAACATATTGCCAGACCAACAAACGGTGACGAGCCACCATATTGGCAGCCACCAAATGGTGACGAGCCAACATGTTGGCAGACCACCAAAGAACCGATGAACTAAAACCCTTGGCTCGGCATCGAGGAGGAAACTACGAGCCAAAGGCCGAGGTGACGAACCAAACTCTTGGCTCGGCAACAAGGAAGAGCCTACGAGCTAAAGGCCGATGTGACAAACCAAACACTCGGTGGTACGCCAAGATAACGGTGACGAGCCAACCAACAAACGGTGACGAGCCAACAAGCAAATGGTGACGAGCCAACCAACAAACGGTGACGAGCCAACCAACAAACGGTGACGAGCCAACATGTTGGCGAACCAGCAAATGGTGACGAGCTAATATATTGGCTGACCACCAAACGGTGACGAGCCAACATGTTGGCAAACGACCAAACGGTGATGAGCCAACATGTTGGCGAACCAGCAAACGGTGACGAGCCAACATGTTGGCAGACCAACAAACGGTGACGAGCCAACATGTATGCAAACAAGAAAATTATGACGAGCCAACATATTGCCAGACCAACAAACGGTGACGAGCCAACATATTGGCAAACCACCAAATGGTGAGGAGCCAACATGTTGGCAGACCAACAACCGGTGACGAGCCAACATGTTGGCAAACCACCAAACGGTAACGAGCCAACATGTTGGCAAACCACCAACTGTGATGAGCCAACATGTTGGCAGACCAAAAAATGGTGACGAGCCAACATGTTGGCGAACGAGCAAACGGTTACGAGCCAACATGTTGGAAGACCAACAAACGGTGAAGAGCCAACATCTTGGCGAACCAACAAACCGTGAGGAGCCAACATATTGGCAAACCAACAAACAGTGACGAGCCAACATATTGGCAGACCAAAAAACGGTGACGAGCCAACATGTTGGAAGAACAACAAACGGTGAAGAGCCAACATGTTGGCGAACCAACAAACGGTGACGAGCCAACATATTGGCCAACCAACAAACGGTGACGAGCCAACATATTGGTAGACCAACAAACGGTGACGAGCCAACATGTTGGCCGACCAACAAACGGTGACGAGCCAACATGTTGGCAAACCACGAAATGGTGAGGAGCCAACATGTTGGCAAACCAACAAACGGTGACGAGCCAACATGTTGGCAAACCACCAAACGGTGAGGAGCCAACATGTTGGCAAACCACCAAACGGTGACGAGCCAACATGTTGGCGAACCAGCAAACAGTGACAAGCCAACATATTGGCAGACCAACAAACGGTGACGAGCCAACATATTGGCAAACCACCAAACGTTGACGAGCCACGGTGATGATCCACCATGTTGGCAGACCAAAAAATGGTGACTCGCCAACATGTTGGCGAACGAGCAAACGGTGACGAGCCAACATGTTGGAAGACCAACAAACGGTGAAGAGCCAACATGTTGGCGAACAACCAAACTGTGACGAGCCAACATATTGGCAAACCAACAAACAGTGACGAGCCAACATATTGGCAGACCAACAGACTGTGACGAGCCAACATGTTGGCAGACCAGCAAACGGTGACAAGCTTACATGTTGGCAAACCACCAAACTGTGAGGAGCCAACATGTTGGCAAACCACCAAACGGTGACGAGCCAACATGTTGGCAGACCAACAAACGGTGACGAGCCAACATGTTGGCAAACCAGCAAACGGTGACGAGCCAACCAACAAACGCTGACGAGCCAACATGTTGGCGAACCAGCAAACGGTGACGAGCTAATATATTGGCTGACAACCAAACGGTGATGAGCCAACATATTGGCAAACCACCAAACGGTGACGAGCCAACATGTTGGCAAACCACCAAATGGTGATGAGCCAACATGTTGGCGAACCACCAAACGGTGACGAGCCAACATATTGGCAAACCACCAAATGGTGAGGAGCCAACATGTTGGCAGACCAACAACCGGTGACGAGCCAACATGTTGGCAAACCACCAAACGGTAACGAGCCAACATGTTGGCAAACCACCAACTGTGATGAGCCAACATGTTGGCAGACCAAAAAATGGTGACGAGCCAACATGTTGGCGAACGAGCAAACGGTTACGAGCCAACATGTTGGAAGACCAACAAACGGTGAAGAGCCAACATCTTGGCGAACCAACAAACCGTGAGGAGCCAACATATTGGCAAACCAACAAACAGTGACGAGCCAACATATTGGCAGACCAAAAAACGGTGACGAGCCAACATGTTGGAAGAACAACAAACGGTGAAGAGCCAACATGTTGGCGAACCAACAAACGGTGACGAGCCAACATATTGGCCAACCAACAAACGGTGACGAGCCAACATATTGGTAGACCAACAAACGGTGACGAGCCAACATGTTGGCCGACCAACAAACGGTGACGAGCCAACATGTTGGCAAACCACGAAATGGTGAGGAGCCAACATGTTGGCAAACCAACAAACGGTGACGAGCCAACATGTTGGCAAACCACCAAACGGTGAGGAGCCAACATGTTGGCAAACCACCAAACGGTGACGAGCCAACATGTTGGCGAACCAGCAAACAGTGACAAGCCAACATATTGGCAGACCAACAAACGGTGACGAGCCAACATATTGGCAAACCACCAAACGTTGACGAGCCACGGTGATGATCCACCATGTTGGCAGACCAAAAAATGGTGACTCGCCAACATGTTGGCGAACGAGCAAACGGTGACGAGCCAACATGTTGGAAGACCAACAAACGGTGAAGAGCCAACATGTTGGCGAACAACCAAACTGTGACGAGCCAACATATTGGCAAACCAACAAACAGTGACGAGCCAACATATTGGCAGACCAACAGACTGTGACGAGCCAACATGTTGGCAGACCAGCAAACGGTGACAAGCTTACATGTTGGCAAACCACCAAACTGTGAGGAGCCAACATGTTGGCAAACCACCAAACGGTGACGAGCCAACATGTTGGCAGACCAACAAACGGTGACGAGCCAACATGTTGGCAAACCAGCAAACGGTGACGAGCCAACCAACAAACGCTGACGAGCCAACATGTTGGCGAACCAGCAAACGGTGACGAACTAATATATTGGCTGACAACCAAACGGTGATGAGCCAACATATTGGCAAACCACCAAACGGTGACGAGCCAACATGTTGGCAAACCACCAAATGGTGATGAGCCAACATGTTGGCGAACCACCAAACGGTGACGAGCCAACATGTTGGGAGACCAACAAACGGTGACGAGCCAACATGTATGCAAACAAGAATATGGTGACGAGCCAACATATTGCCAGACCAACAAACGGTGACGAGCCAACATATTTGCAGCCACCAAATGGTGACGAGCCAACATGTTGGCAGACCACCAAAGAACCGATAAACTAAAACTCTTGGCTCGGCATCGAGGAGGAAACTACGAGCCAAAGGCCGAGGTGACGAACCAAACTCTTGGCTTGGCAACAAGGAAGAGCCTACGAGCTAAAGGCCGATGTGACAAACCAAACACTCGGTGGTACGCCAAGATAACGGTGACGAGCAATCCAACAAACGGTGACGAGCCAACCAGCAAATGGTGACGAGCCAACCAACAAACGGTGATGAGCCAACCAACAAACGGTGATGAGCCAACATGTTGGCGAATCAGCAAACGGTGACGAGCTAATATATTGGCTGACCACCAAACGGTGACGAGCCAACATGTTGGCAAACCACCAAACGGTGATGAGCCAACATGTTGGCGAACCAGCAAACAGTGACGAGCCAACATGTTGGTAGACCAACAAACGGTGACGAGCCAACATGTATGCAAACAAGAAAATTATGACGAGCCAACATATTGCCAGACCAACAAATGGTGAGGAGCCAACATGTTGGCAGACCAACAAACGGTAACGAGCCAACATGTTGGCAAACCACCAAACGGTAACGAGCCAACATGTTGGCAAACCACCAAACTGTGACGAGCCAACATGATGGCAGACCAAAAAATGGTGACGAGCCAACATGTTGGCGAACGAGCAAACGGTTACGAGCCAACATGTTGGAAGACCAACAAACGGTGAAGAGCCAACATCTTGGCGAACCAACAAATGGTGAGGAGCCAACATATTTGCAAACCAACAAACCGTGACGAGCCAACATATTGGCAGACCAAAAAACAGTGACGAGCCAACATGTTGGCGAACGAGCAAACGGTGACGAGCCAACATGTTCGAAGAACAACAAACGGTGAAGAGCCAACATGTTGGCGAACCAACAAACGGTGGCGAGCCAACATATTGGCCAACCAACAAACGGTGACGAGCCAACATGTTGGCAGACCAACAAACGGTGACGAGCTAACATGTTGGCAAACCACTAAACGGTGAGGAGCCAACATGTTGGCAAACCACCAAACGGTGACGAGCCAACATATTGGCAAACCACCAAATGGTGAGGAGCCAACATGTTGGCAGACCAACAACTGGTGACGAGCCAACATGTTGGCAAACCACCAAACGGTGACGAGCGAACATGTTGGCAAACCACCAACTGTGATGAGCCAACATGTTGGCAGACCAAAAAATGGTGACGAGCCAACATGTTGGCGAACGAGCAAACGGTTACGAGCCAACATGTTGGAAGACCAACAAACGGTGAAGAGCCAACATCTTGGCGAACCAACAAACCGTGAGGAGCCAACATATTGGCAAACCAACAAACAGTGACGAGCCAACATATTGGCAGACCAAAAAACGGTGACGAGCCAACATGTTGGCGAACGAGCAAACAGTGACGAGCCAACATGTTGGAAGAACAACAAACGGTGAAGAGCCAACATGTTGGCGAACCAACAAACGGTGACGAGCCAACATATTGGCCAACCAACAAACGGTGACGAGCCAACATATTGGCAGACCAACAAACGGTGACGAGCCAACATGTTGACAGACCAACAAACGGTGACGAGCCAACATGTTGGCAAACCACGAAATGGTGAGGAGCCAACATGTTGGCAAACCAACAAACGGTGACGAGCCAACATGTTGGCAATCCACCAAACGGTGAGGAGCCAACATGTTGGCAAACCACCAAACGGTGACGAGCCAACATGTTGGCGAACCAGCAAACAGTGACAAGCCAACATATTGGCAGACCAACAAACGGTGACGAGCCAACATATTGGCAAACCACCAAACGTTGACGAGCCACGGTGATGAGCCACCATGTTGGCAGACCAAAAAATGGTGACTCGCCAACATGTTGGCGAACGAGCAAACGGTGACGAGCCAACATGTTGGAAGACCAACAAACGGTGAAGAGCCAACATGTTGGCGAACAACCAAACTGTGACGAGCCAACATATTGGCAAACCAACAAACAGTGACGAGCCAACGTATTGGCAGACCAACAGACTGTGACGAGCCAACATGTTGGCGAACCAGCAAACAGTGACAAGCCAACATATTGGCAGACCAACAAACGGTGACGAGCCAACATATTGGCAAACCACCAAATGTTGACGAGCCACGGTGATGAGCCACCATGTTGGCAGACCAAAAAATGGTGACTCGCCAACATGTTGGCGAACGAGCAAATGGTGACGAGCCAACATGTTGGAAGACCAACAAACGGTGAAGAGCCAACATGTAGGCGAACAACCAAACTGTGACGAGCCAACATATTGGCAAACCAACAAACAGTGACGAGCCAACATATTGGCAGACCAACAGACTGTGACGAGCCAACATGTTGGCAGACCAGCAAACGGTGACAAGCCTACATGTTGGCAAACCACCAAACTGTGAGGAGCCAACATGTTGGCAAACCACCAAACGGTGACGAGCCAACATGTTGGCAGACCAACAAACGGTGACGAGCCAACATGTTGGCAAACCAGCAAACGGTGACGAGCCAACCAACAAACGATGACGAGCCAACATGTTGGCGAACCAGCAAACGGTGACGAGCTAATATATTGGCTGACCAACAAACGGTGATGAGCCAACATATTGGCAAACCACCAAACGGTGACGAGCCAACATGTTGGCAAACCACCAAATGGTGATGAGCCAACATGTTGGCGAACCACCAAACGGTGACGAGCCAACATGTTGGCAGACCAACAAACGGTGACGAGCCAACATGTATGCAAACAAGAATATGGTGACGAGCCAACATATTGCCAGACCAACAAACGGTGACGAGCCACCATATTGGCAGCCACCAAATGGTGACGAGCCAACATGTTGGCAGACCACCAAAGAACCGATGAACTAAAACCCTTGGCTCGGCATCGAGGAGGAAACTACGAGCCAAAGGCCGAGGTGACGAACCAAACTCTTGGCTCGGCAACAAGGAAGAGCCTACGAGCTAAAGGCCGATGTGACAAACCAAACACTCGGTGGTACGCCAAGATAACGGTGACGAGCCAACCAACAAACGGTGACGAGCCAACAAGCAAATGGTGACGAGCCAACCAACAAACGGTGACGAGCCAACCAATAAACGGTGACGAGCCAACATGTTGGCGAACCAGCAAATGGTGACGAGCTAATATATTGGCTGACCACCAAACGGTGACGAGCCAACATGTTGGCAAACGACCAAACGGTGATGAGCCAACATGTTGGCGAACCAGCAAACGGTGACGAGCCAACATGTTGGCAGACCAACAAACGGTGACGAGCCAACATGTATGCAAACAAAAAAATTATGACGAGCCAACATATTGCCAGACCAACAAACGGTGACGAGCCAACATATTGGCAAACCACCAAATGGTGAGGAGCCAACATGTTGGCAGACCAACAACCGGTGACGAGCCAACATGTTGGCAAACCACCAAACGGTAACGAGCCAACATGTTGGCAAACCACCAACTGTGATGAGCCAACATGTTGGCAGACCAAAAAATGGTGACGAGCCAACATGTTGGCGAACGAGCAAACGGTTACGAGCCAACATGTTGGAAGACCAACAAACGGTGAAGAGCCAACATCTTGGCGAACCAACAAACCGTGAGGAGCCAACATATTGGCAAACCAACAAACAGTGACGAGCCAACATATTGGCAGACCAAAAAACGGTGACGAGCCAACATGTTGGAAGAACAACAAACGGTGAAGAGCCAACATGTTGGCGAACCAACAAACGGTGACGAGCCAACATATTGGCCAACCAACAAACGGTGACGAGCCAACATATTGGTAGACCAACAAACGGTGACGAGCCAACATGTTGGCCGACCAACAAACGGTGACGAGCCAACATGTTGGCAAACCACGAAATGGTGAGGAGCCAACATGTTGGCAAACCAACAAACGGTGACGAGCCAACATGTTGGCAAACCACCAAACGGTGAGGAGCCAACATGTTGGCAAACCACCAAACGGTGACGAGCCAACATGTTGGCGAACCAGCAAACAGTGACAAGCCAACATATTGGCAGACCAACAAACGGTGACGAGCCAACATATTGGCAAACCACCAAACGTTGACGAGCCACGGTGATGATCCACCATGTTGGCAGACCAAAAAATGGTGACTCGCCAACATGTTGGCGAACGAGCAAACGGTGACGAGCCAACATGTTGGAAGACCAACAAACGGTGAAGAGCCAACATGTTGGCGAACAACCAAACTGTGACGAGCCAACATATTGGCAAACCAACAAACAGTGACGAGCCAACATATTGGCAGACCAACAGACTGTGACGAGCCAACATGTTGGCAGACCAGCAAACGGTGACAAGCTTACATGTTGGCAAACCACCAAACTGTGAGGAGCCAACATGTTGGCAAACCACCAAACGGTGACGAGCCAACATGTTGGCAGACCAACAAACGGTGACGAGCCAACATGTTGGCAAACCAGCAAACGGTGACGAGCCAACCAACAAACGCTGACGAGCCAACATGTTGGCGAACCAGCAAACGGTGACGAGCTAATATATTGGCTGACAACCAAACGGTGATGAGCCAACATATTGGCAAACCACCAAACGGTGACGAGCCAACATGTTGGCAAACCACCAAATGGTGATGAGCCAACATGTTGGCGAACCACCAAACGGTGACGAGCCAACATGTTGGGAGACCAACAAACGGTGACGAGCCAACATGTATGCAGACAAGAATATGGTGACGAGCCAACATATTGCCAGACCAACAAACGGTGACGAGCCAACATATTTGCAGCCACCAAATGGTGACGAGCCAACATGTTGGCAGACCACCAAAGAACCGATAAACTAAAACTCTTGGCTCGGCATCGAGGAGGAAACTACGAGCCAAAGGCCGAGGTGACGAACCAAACTCTTGGCTTGGCAACAAGGAAGAGCCTACGAGCTAAAGGCCGATGTGACAAACCAAACACTCGGTGGTACGCCAAGATAACGATGACGAGCCAACCAACAAACGGTGACGAGCCAACCAGCAAATGGTGACGAGCCAACCAACAAACGGTGATGAGCCAACCAACAAACGGTGATGAGCCAACATGTTGGCGAATCAGCAAACGGTGACGAGCTAATATATTGGCTGACCACCAAACGGTGACGAGCCAACATGTTGGCAAACCACCAAACGGTGATGAGCCAACATGTTGGCGAACCAGCAAACGGTGACGAGCCAACATGTTGGTAGACCAACAAACGGTGACGAGCCAACATGTATGCAAACAAGAAAATTATGACGAGCCAACATATTGCCAGACCAACAAATGGTGAGGAGCCAACATGTTGGCAGACCAACAAACGGTAACGAGCCAACATGTTGGCAAACCACAAACGGTAACGAGCCAACATGTTGGCAAACCACCAAACTGTGACGAGCCAACATGATGGCAGACCAAAAAATGGTGACGAGCCAACATGTTGGCGAACGAGCAAACGGTTACGAGCCAACATGTTGGAAGACCAACAAACGGTGAAGAGCCAACATCTTGGCGAACCAACAAATGGTGAGGAGCCAACATATTGGCAAACCAACAAACCGTGACGAGCCAACATATTGGCAGACCAAAAAACAGTGACGAGCCAACATGTTGGCGAACGAGCAAACGGTGACGAGCCAACATGTTCGAAGAACAACAAACGGTGAAGAGCCAACATGTTGGCGAACCAACAAACGGTGGCGAGCCAACATATTGGCCAACCAACAAACGGTGACGAGCCAACATGTTGGCAGACCAACAAACGGTGACGAGCTAACATGTTGGCAAACCACTAAACGGTGAGGAGCCAACATGTTGGCAAACCACCAAACGATGACGAGCCAACATATTGGCAAACCACCAAATGGTGAGGAGCCAACATGTTGGCAGACCAACAACCGGTGACGAGCCAACATGTTGGCAAACCACTAAACGGTGACGAGCGAACATGTTGGCAAACCACCAACTGTGATGAGCCAACATGTTGGCAGACCAAAAAATGGTGACGAGCCAACATGTTGGCGAACGAGCAAACGGTTACGAGCCAACATGTTGGAAGACCAACAAACGGTGAAGAGCCAACATCTTGGCGAACCAACAAACCGTGAGGAGCCAACATATTGGCAAACCAACAAACAGTGACGAGCCAACATATTGGCAGACCAAAAAACGGTGACGAGCCAACATGTTGGCGAACGAGCAAACAGTGACGAGCCAACATGTTGGAAGAACAACAAACGGTGAAGAGCCAACATGTTGGCGAACCAACAAACGGTGACGAGCCAACATATTGGCCAACCAACAAACGGTGACGAGCCAACATATTGGCAGATCAACAAACGGTGACGAGCCAACATGTTGGCAGACCAACAAACGGTGACGAGCCAACATGTTGGCAAACCACGAAATGGTGAGGAGCCAACATGTTGGCAAACCAACAAATGGTGACGAGCCAACATGTTGGCAATCCACCAAACGGTGAGGAGCCAACATGTTGGCAAACCACCAAACGGTGACGAGCCAACATGTTGGCGAACCAGCAAACAGTGACAAGCCAAAATATTGGCAGACCAACAAACGGTGACGAGCCAACATATTGGCAAACCACCAAACGTTGACGAGCCACGGTGATGAGCCACCATGTTGGCAGACCAAAAAATGGTGACTCGCCAACATGTTGGCGAACGAGCAAACGGTGACGAGCCAACATGTTGGAAGACCAACAAACGGTGAAGAGCCAACATGTTGGCGAACAACCAAACTGTGACGAGCCAACATATTGGCAAACCAACAAACAGTGACGAGCCAACGTATTGGCAGACCAACAGACTGTGACGAGCCAACATGTTGGCAGACCAACAAACGGTGACAAGCCTACATGTTGGCAAACCACCAAACTGTGAGGAGCCAACATGTTGGCAAACCACCAAACGGTGACGAGCCAACATGTTGGCAGACCAACAAACGGTGACGAGCCAATATGTTGGCAAACCAGCAAACGGTGACGAGCCAACCAACAAACGCTGACGAGCCAACATGTTGGCGAACCAGCAAACGGTGACGAGCTAATATATTGGCTGACCAACAAACGGTGATGAGCCAACATATTGGCAAACCACCAAACGGTGACGAGCCAACATGTTGGCAAACCACCAAATGGTGATGAGCCAACATGTTGGCGAACCACCAAACGGTGACGAGCCAACATGTTGGGAGACCAACAAACGGTGACGAGCCAACATGTATGCAAACAAGAATATGGTGACGAGCCAACATATTGCCAGACCAACAAACGGTGACGAGCCAACATATTGGCAGCCACCAAATGGTGACGAGCCAACATGTTGGCAGACCACCAAAGAACCGATAAACTAAAACTCTTGGCTCGGCATCGAGGAGGAAACTACGAGCCAAAGGCCGAGGTGACGAACCAAACTCTTGGCTCGGCAACAAGGAAGAGCCTACGAGCTAAAGGCCGATGTGACAAACCAAACACTCGGTGGTACGCCAAGATAACGGTGACGAGCCAACCAACAAACGGTGACGAGCCAACCAGCAAATGGTGACGAGCCAACCAACAAACGGTGATGAGCCAACCAACAAACGGTGATGAGCCAACATGTTGGCGAATCAGCAAACGGTGACGAGCTAATATATTGGCTGACCACCAAACGGTGACGAGCCAACATGTTGGCAAACCACCAAACGGTGATGAGCCAACATGTTGGCGAACCAGCAAACGGTGACGAGCCAACAAGTTGGTAGACCAACAAACGGTGACGAGCCAACATGTATGCAAACAAGAAAATTATGACGAGCCAACATATTGCCAGACCAACAAACGGTGACGAGCCAACATATTGGCAAACCACCAAATGGTGAGGAGCCAACATGTTGGCAGACCAACAAACGGTAACGAGACAACATGTTGGCAAACCACCAAACGGTAACGAGCCAACATGTTGGCAAACCACCAAACTGTGACGAGCCAACATGTTGGCAGACCAAAAAATGGGTACGAGCCAACATGTTGGAAGACCAACAAACGGTGAAGAGCCAACATCTTGGCGAACCAACAAATGGTGAGGAGCCAACATATTGGCAAACCAACAAACCGTGACGAGCCAACATATTGGCAGACCAAAAAACAGTGACGAGCCAACATGTTGGCGAACGAGCAAACGGTGACGAGCCAACATGTTCGAAGAACAACAAACGGTGAAGAGCCAACATGTTGGCGAACCAACAAACGGTGGCGAGCCAACATATTGGCCAACCAACAAATGGTGACGAGCCAACATGTTGGCAGACCAACAAACGGTGACGAGCTAACATGTTGGCAAACCACTAAACGGTGAGGAGCCAACATGTTGGCAAACCACCAAACGGTGACGAGCCAACATGCTGGGGAACCAGCAAACGGTGACCAGCCAACATATTGGTAGACCAACTAACGGTGACGAGCCAACATATTGGCAAACCACCAAATGGTGACGAGCCAAAATGTTGGTAAACCACCAAACGGTCACGAGCCAACATGTTGGCAGACCAACAAACGGTGACGAGCCAACATGTTGGCGAACCAAAAAACGGTGACGAGCCAACATGTTGGTATACCAAAAACCGGTGACGAGCCAACATGTTGGCGAACGAGCAAACGGTTACGGGCCAACATGTTGGAAGACCAACAAACGGTGAAGAGCCAACATCTTGGCGAACCAACAAACGGTGACGAGCCAACATATTGGCAAACCAACAAACAGTGACGAGCCAATATATTGGCAGACCAACAAACTGTGACGAGCCAACATGTTGGCAGACCAACAAACGGTGACAAGCCAACATGTTAGCAAACCACCAAATGGTGAGGAGCCAACATGTTGGCAAACCACCAAACGGTGACGAGCCAACATGTTGGCAGACCAACAAACGGTGACGAGCCAACATGTTGGCGAACCAGCAAACGGTGACGAGCCAACATGTTGGCGAACCAGCAAACGGTGACGAGCCAAAGAACTGATTAACCAAAACCCTTGGCTCGGCATCGAGGAGGAAACTACGAGCCAAAGGCTGAGGTGACGAACCAAACCCTTGGCTCGGCATCAAGGAAGAGCCTACGAGCTAAAGGCCGAGGTGACAAACCAAACACTCGGTGGTACGCCAAGATAACGGTGACGAGCCAAACACTTGGTGGCATGCCAAAATGTCGGCGACAATCCAAATAGGTTACCAGCTAAACAAAGTTCTAGACAAGATGAAGAGATGGGAGCTGAATCTCCGGTTACCCAGCAAAGCAGCAAGCCCAACATCTTGTTGGGTCGAGGCAACAAGCCACAAGATGTTTGTGGGCTAATTTAACTGGTCAAAGTAAGAAGGCCACTCCCGAGCCGACTTAGGCAAACCAGAAAAAGGAAATCCTAAAGAATATAGAAGTTTCCTTTATCATTTAGGAAGAGGCCTAGCCGACTTATTTTTGTATAAACAGTTATGTACCTCCTTTGAAATAGGGGGGGAGCAATTTTACCTAGCAAAACACTTGTTACTTTCTCTGCAGACAGTTTTCTAATCAGTTTGAATAAAATCATTATCTTTAGATCTATGTTCTTGGTTTCTTTTCATAGAAGGTTTTCGAATCCCTAAATTTTCCTAACCAAGTTTAGTTGTGTGAGTTTCGACTCTCACAATTTGGCGCCGTCTGTGGGGAGTCTCAAACTTTCTGACACCTAAGAACCACCGAATACGAGATCTGAAACAATGACTACCGATGAAGACCGAAGCGGTGAAAACGCGAGCAACACTGGCATCGATCTTCTTGGAGCGAGAATCAATTCGCCGCCAGCAAACATTGAAGGCACCTTAGAAATGGTGACAGAGCTGAAGAATATTATGACCACATTGCTGAAGAAGGCGCAGGAGCAAGACAAGCTGAACAGCTCGCTTACGGAGAAAATCGAGACGTTGGCAACAGAGAGCCGAGCCAGAAACACATGACTCAGAGGCATGGGTTTGATGATGAACCCACCTGTCAGCAGAATCGCTAGGCGACTTGGCTTAAACCCAATGGCCGTAGATTTTTCAACACCACGTGATGCACCAAGGACTTTGGGAGGACTGCCACCGCCACATCCAACCAACGAACAAACCCCCACGGCGACCAGATCAAATATCACCAAGCCACCTCGACTAATCCAAGGAGGAAGAGGAGTCAGCGATGGACGTGACCTACGGACCGATGGTGGGTCGGCCGCAGCAATCGTTCTCGATGAAGAAGGAGACCACGACATAGAGAATATCGCCAACGAAGGATTCACACTAACAATAATGGAAGCTCGAACCAGCGAAGGTGACATCAACCTGAACCGAGCCAGAAACTTGGCAGAGGAAGAAGAAAATATCTTGTGGGTTCAATAGGCGCAATACGCTGGCGAACCATGAACGACGAGCCGAGCCCAGAGAGAAGAGTTGGACGAAATCCGAGCCTCCTTGGACCGTGCCACTGCTGAGATAAAAGCCGTCAGATCCCAGGTTCACAAGGCAACCAGTAAAGTCCCAGAGATTGACCGCATACTGGAAGAGGCACACAATACACCGTTTACAGCCCGGATTACCAAGGCCAGGATTTCTGACCCAGGAAAGATCAAAGTTCCAGTTTACAAAGGGATAACCGACCCAAAGGAGCACATAACGGCGTTCATCATAGCAATGGACCGAGCCAATTTCAGAGAAAAGGAGAGAGATGCCAATTTTTGCCTCCTTTTTGTGGCGCATTTAAAGGGTGCAGCCCTCAACTTATTTTTCAGACTGGAGCGGAACTCTATTGACGATTTCCAGCAGCTATCTGCCGTCTTTCTGAAGCATTACTCCATGTTTATGGATCAAGGAGCCTCTGATGCCGATCTCTGGACATTAAATCAAGGGCCTACGAATAAGAGATGAAGGTGTTGTCTCAGAAATATGGAGTTGCCAAAAAGACGAACCGTTCTTTCCAAACCTCAAACTCGCCACCTCATAAGAAGACTAACCAAAGAGGCGGATATGTACACCACGAGAAACCTAATTTCGGAGGAGCCCATAACTACTAAGTGGGAGTAGGCTGAGGCAAAACTCCATGGAATACGTGGACACGAAATCCGAGTTCTTACGACGAAAAAGCCTACAGCGAGTATCATCACATGCACGGGCGAATCAAAACAGTGACCCTCCCAAGCGAGGAAGGCGAGATGACGAGGCGACACAGTCGGGTTCTCGAAGAAGAATAAATATGATACTGGGAGGATCACAATATTGTTCAGACATGGTGTCTTCAATCAAAGCATTCCAGCGGCGAGCCGATACAAGCGTCACCTTCCAAACTTCCCAATGACGTCATCTCGTTCGAAGAAAGGGAAACCACCGGCATTGACCGACCACATAATGACCCCCTCGTGATAGAATTGATCGTGGATGATTGCGACGTCGCCCGAGTTCTGATAGACACGGGAAGCTCTGTAGACGTAATCTTCCGGGAAACTCTCAGAAGGATGAACATAGATCTATCCAAAATTATGGCTGCGCCAAAGCCCTCTAACCGGGTTCTCAGGAGAAACAACCATGACCCTTAGAACAATAAAGCTTCCCGTCCGAGCTGAAGAAGTAACCAAGATAGTGGAGTTTTCGGTTGCAGATCATCCTGCGATCTACAATGTGATTATGGGCACCCCTGGATAAACTCCATGCGTGCCATACCGTCGACCTATCATCTCTGCATCAAATTTCTGACCCCGGAGGAGTCAAAACAATTTGGGGAAACCAAAAGGAATCCCGCATTTGTTTTCTGCCCGAGCACAAAATCAGGAACCCCGTCACAGACACCACAACCAAGCGAAAGAAGATGAAGACTGATAGGGAACCCGAGAAGGAGTTGGCAAAACTCTTATAGCAATTATAGATCATGGAGGATCGTTAGAGGAAGAGCAAACCTACTTGCGACCCAGTTATTTCAGTAAACATTGACAGCAATCACCTAGAGCGCTGCGTTGAAATAGTGGCCGAGCTGAAAGACCCAATAAGGAAAGAGCTGATTTCTTTCCTCGAGAAGAATATAAACACTTCCGCATGGACAGCAGAAGACATGCCCGACATCAGTATCGATGTGACGTGCCACGAGCTAAACGTAAACCCGACCTTCAAATGAGTGAAACAAAAAAGAAGAAAACTTGGGCCAGAAGGAGCACAGGCGGTGAACGACGAGGTGGACAGGCTATTACGCGTCCGATCAATAGTAGAAGCAAAATATCCAGACAGGCTTGCTAATCCTGTAGTGGTAAAGAAGAAGAACGGAAAGTGGCGCGTATAGATTTAACTTCGGCCAGACAGTTTCATATAGAAATGACTTCGGCCAGGCAGCTTCGTATAGATTTGACTTCGGCCAGACAGTTTCGTATGGAAAATGAATTCGGCCAGACAGCTTGGCGGAAGTCTCCTCTCTTGCCAAAATGGCCTTCTCCGTGCCGAAGTGGCTTTGCCGAAGTGGGCGTCTCCATGCTGAAGTGGCCTTGTATCACGGCCGAAGTGAACTCGTATCATGCCTAAGTGGATTCGCATTACGGCCGAAGTGAGCTCGTATCGTGCCTAAGTAGATTCGTATTATGGCTGAAGTGAGCTCGTATCGTGCCTAAGTTGATCCATATCAAGGCCGAAGTGAGTTCGTATCGTGCCTAAGTGGACTCCTATAGAAACGACTTAGGCCACGACCTCGGCCTTGTCCGATTCCTCATACTTCCATACTTAGCCATTTTCCCATTGATCACAGCTGGGTGGATTTTGACCCAAACAATTATCCCCCAGCTCGGTAGTTTCAGTTATGATAGTGCCGAGGTAAAGGAAGTCTAATCTGGGATCAGTGTACTGTGCCGAAGTCGCCCTTTGCCGAAGTGGCGAAGTGGTGCCATCGCCGAAGTGGTCCTCTTCCCCGTCGAAGTCGTCCTTTGCCGAAGTGGCGAAGTGGAGCTCTCTCTTCGCCGAAGTCCCTGCTTGCCGAAATCTCCTTTCGCAGTTGCTGGGGTGATTTCCTTTGATGGATGGAATGGAGAATCATTTCAACGTGAAAATCGAAATGGAGAATTGGAGTTTCAACCATGCTAGGATGAAGAAAGATGCGAGTCTCCAAGCATGTTCTTCAAAGCGACGAGCTTCTAAGAGTGGATCCAAGCGTGAGGTACCCGATTCACCAGGGTCTACTCTTTCCACTGCAAAATCTTTGGAGAGTATTAGGCATCGGTTCAATATCTCCGAAGAGATTAAGCTTATCCTTCCGTCATCATTATATTGAGCCGATGAGAAGGTTAAGAGTTTGGGCGGGTCGTCAAAGAATAACGTGGTCGACCTTGCCAAAGTCGATGGTAACCTTGAACTTCTTGCACTGCTTCGTGGTGATGGACCGCCTTCGCTAGATGCCAAAATCGAGAAGCTCCAGGATGGAAAGCTAGGTATGCTGGCGCTGATGATGAGTTTGACAGGTTGGTTACTGCATTGGGCAACGATTTAGTGGTTTCACCGATTTCTGAAGATTCGGCCGACGTTATGCTTGGTAACGAATCTGTCGAAGCATTAGCGGCGAATGTCGGCGTTCGCGTTTTCTCTGGATCTAACAGGGGTTATCGCGGCTTGACTTTGCTTAGCCAGAAAGAAGCTTCTGAATCCAGGATGACAACCGACTCCTCCGATGATGATGGCGGTGTGTCTTCAAGGGGTAGGATATGATGATAATGGGGCGTGCTGAAGCCGTTGCAGCGAAGACTTTGCTTATCTTGTTTTATGTCGTTGTGTTTGACTTTATTTGGACTTGGTGCCTGGATGGCTTTATCCGTATCGACTTATTATGTTTGCCTAGTGGCTTTTGTTTTTGTTGTGTTGTTTCTTTGTTGTTGAAACTCGTTGCTTGAATGCTTTTTATCCAAATAGGATCGTTCTGTTTCACTATATCTTGTGTTAACGTTAATGCCAACGATTCGTTTGTTGGGTTTAAGATGATCAGTCTAATTCACGGATATGTTAACATAAACATATCCGCTCCGATAATGAGCACAGGTGTTTCGACCAACGATTTGTTTGTTGGGTTTTCAGATGAACATTTCGGTTTACGGATACGCTACCGTAAGCATATCCACTCCGACAATGGACACGTAGTACTGTTGCGACCAACGATTCGTTTGTTGGGTTTAGGATGAACATTTCAATTTACGGATACGCTACCGTAAGCATATCCACTCCGACAATGGACATGTAGTACTGTTATGACCAATGATTTGTTTGTTGGGTTTAAGATGAACATTTTGGTTTACGAATACGCTACCGTAAGCATATCCGCTCCGACAATGGACATGTAGTACTGTTGCGACCAACGATTCGTTTGTTGGGTTTTTGATGAGCATTTCGGTTTACAGATACGTTACCATAAATGTGTCCGCTCCGACAATGGACATCTAGTACTGTTGCGACCAACGATTCGTTTATTGGGTTTAAGATGCATATTTCGGTTTACGGATACGCTACCGTAAGCATATCCGCTCTGACAATGCACATAGACATTTATATAGCGCGCGCTTTTAATCCGCTAGGATGTAATAGTTAGATCCGTAAAGGATGTAGTAGTTCGTTGCTGTGGCCAGTAGCAACGAGAGTAAGATGAGGTGCCTGTTTAGTTAGGACTTTGAGTAATCCGTGAAGGATGCGAATGGGATACCTGTTTTTGTTAAGGCTTTAGTAACCCGTGAAGGATGTGGTATGATGATCTTATCTTCGAAAAGCTTGTATTAAGTAGACGTAACGCCTATTATGAAGGTGGGAGTATACGAGTATACGTACCCATTCCCCCCCTTTTTTAAAGAGGGGGCAGTTGAACCCATCCGAAGACAAGCTGCCTACGTACCCTTTATAGGGATCAAGCCGACCCGTAGTTCGTGTGAAGTGACTCAGTGATCCGTAAAACTTTGCTTTGATAGCTCGTTCTTAGGTTGCTGATCGAGCTTGGCTTTCTTTTCCTGCGTCTTCGTGTTAAGCTCTGCTACGGGATTTCTAAGCTTATGCTCGGCCATAACATAAATTTGGGACTCCTTCTGATTTCCACGAATGGTTTTGATTCCATTAGGCGTTGAGAACTTTATGCACATATGGTATGTTGAGGCCACGGTGCGCATCGTATTTAACCAAGGGGTTCCCATAATAACGTTGTAGATTGCTGGGTGATCGGCCACCGAAAACTCCACAATTTTGGTTATCTCTCCAGCCTGAACATGTAGCTTGATTGTTCCGATTATCATTGTCGTTTCTCCGGAGAATCCAGTCAATGGTTTTGGAGTTACCGTTACTTCGAATAAGTCAACGTTCATTCTTCTGAGAGTCTCTTTGAAGAATATGTCCACCATGCTTCCCGTGTCTACCAACACTTTGGCCACATCGCAATCGTTGATGATTAGCTCGATTACGAGAGGGTCATCGTGAGGTTTGTCGATTCCGGTAGTCTCCCTTTCTTCAAATGTGATTACGTCATTTGGGAACTTAGAAGGCTCGGACCAATTGACGCTGATGTCGGCTCGTTGTTGAAAAGCTTTAATCGACGAGACGGTGTCTGAGCAATAGGGAGATCCGCCCATTATCATATTTATTCTTCTTCTTGTCCCAGCTTGTGGGGCGTCGTCATCTTGCCTCCCTTGCTTAGGAAGGTCTTCATTCACCTACTCGAAGAGGTTCGCGTTGGTATCCATGTCAAAATCCTTGAGGCTAATATCACCTTTGAGTTTGCCAGCTGCCAACTTTAAAACGAGTTTTAAGCCCAGAATACGGCAATTTGCAGTCGAATGTCCGAAGATATGGTGATGTTTGCAATAAGCCGTTTCGTCGTAAGTTCATTGGCCCCTGGTCCACGTGCTACTCCATGTACCTCTTCCTCAGCCTTGGCCTCGTCCTTGACCATATCCTGACGAGTCAACTTGGTAATTATGGGCTCCTTTGAAACCTCCTTCGTGATGGACATATTCAGAATCTTGGTTGCCCTTTTTGTTGTTTTGTCAGTTCTGAGCAAAGGGAGGATAGTTCGTAGACCTCGCCTTTCCGTGCTTCTGGGCTAGGATCCTCACTTCTTCCTCATTGGAGGCGAAGTCCGTTGCTCGATGCAATGCATCCTGGATCATGGTTGGAGCGTTTAGCGCAATCTCCTTCTGAAAATCTGAGTCGAACCACATGGCTTTCTTTAATGCTTGCAACGTGGCTTCATCACTTATCCCTTCTACCTTCGACAGTACCGACTTGAATCGTTCGATGAAGTTTGTAACGTCTCGTTTTGTCCTTGCCCCATGGTCCATAGATCCGCATCGGATGTTTGACGTTCCATGAATATAGCATAATGTTTGAGGAATGCCGACGACAGCTGATTGAAATTGTCGATCGAATTTCTTCCCAGCCTAGAGAACCATTGGAGAGCTGGACCTTTAAGGTGCTCAACGAACAAGAGACACTGACCAGCGTCTTCCTCTCCTTCTCTGAAGTTTGCTTGTTCCATCACTATCGCGAAGGCGGTCAAGTGCTCCTTTGGATCAGCTTTTCCTTCGTAAACCGGTATCTTCATCTTCCCCGGATCGGAATGGGGTGTTCTGTGCTTCTTCAAGAACTCGGTCAAGTTTGGGAGCCTTGCTGGTAGCTCTATGCATCTGAGGTCGAACAAATCTCATCTCAGCGGCACCTCGTTCCATGCCGGCCCGAATTTCGGCCATCTCCTCCTTCTGGGCTCAGATTATCGCTTTTTGCTCATCTTCGATATGGGCTCGTTGGGCCCAAAAGATGTTCTCCTCTTCTTCGGTGAAGTCTTGGTCATGGCCGAGGTTGGCATCGCTTCGTTCGATTCGAGTTCGGGTTGCACCTGCGATTTCAGCTTGGCGGTGGTGTTCCAAGTCGTGTTCACCCTCCGGGTTATCCTCCAGGTCGATCACCGGATTCGTTCCGTCCACAGTCTGCGTGTTTGTCTCCTATGCTGCCGCATTTAGTTCGGCGATTGCAATTGGTTGGTTCGGAGGAAGTAGTCCGCCTTGGGTTCTCGGTGCGTGGTGAGGCGTCGAGAAATTGAGGGCCGTTGGATTGAGACGTCGAAGGGGGCACCTTATTAGGTCAACTCCTGAGCCCCTACCTCGGGTTTGGCTTGCCATCGCAAGGACTTCCAGCTTGTCGGTCATCGTCGTGTTCACCTTATCCTGCTCCTCCGCCTTTTTGAGCAGCGTCTCTAGCATCGTCTTTATCTGAGTCAGGGCCTCCGGGCTCGTCTCTAAAGCTGCAAGCACTGGTGCATCTTTCTCTCTAGATTCATCGGCCACGATGTCCTGAGGATCGTCAGTTCATCTTATTCCGTCGTCGGTTATCTTCTTCGGATTGTTCGTACGGTGGTTCCTTGGAGTAAGAAAGTTTCAACCCCCTCCTTCTAGCGCCAAATTGTGGGAGTCGAAATCAACACAATTAGATTTGTCAGAGGTTTGTTAAGAGGGATGAAATTTCTGCGTATGAACCACGAATGCGAAGATCCAAAGATGGTTTTTATTGATTTGTTTCGAAAAGTTTTTCGTACAAGTGTTTGTAGAGCAAACAGTCTAGGGTTTTTGCTAAGTAAATTACCGATCCTCTTTTTAAGAGATGTACATCGATATATATACTAATTTTAAGTCAGTCAGGTGAATCCTAAAGAGATAAGGAAAACTTCGTAATCCTTCGAAATTTCGGTTTTAGTAAGTCGGTTGACTTCGTGGGCCTTTGCATCGTTGTAGGCCGAAGATGGGCTTGTTGTCTTCGTATAGAAATAACTTCGGCCGCATCGTCTTCTGGCTTCGTATAGAAATGATTTTGGCCGCGTCGTCTTCTGTCTTCGTGTAGAATTGACTTCGGCCAGACAGCTCCGTATGGAAATGACTTCGGCCAGACGGCTTCGTATAGAAATGACTTCGGCCAGGCAGCTTCGTATGGAAATGACTTCGGCCAGACAGCTTCGTATAGAAATGACTTCGACCAGGCAGCTTCGTATAGATTTGACTTCGGCAAGACAGTTTCGTATAGAAATGACTTCGGCCAAGCAACTTCGTATAAATTTGACTTCGGCAAGACAGTTTCGTATAGAAATGACTTCGGCCGCGTCGTCTTTTGGCTTCGTGTAGAATTGACTTCGGCCAGAAAGCTCCGTAGGGAAATGACTTCGGCTAGACAGTTTCGTACAAAAATGGCTTCGGCCAGGCAGCTTCGTATAGATTTGACTTCGGCCAGACAGTTTCATATAGAAATGGCTTCGGCCAGGCAGCTTCGTATAGATTTGACTTCAGCCAGACAGTTTCGTATAGAAATGACTTCGGCCAGGCAGTTTCGTATAGATTTGACTTCGACCAGACAGTTTCGTATGGAAAATGACTTCGGCTAGATAGCTTGGCCGAAGTGGACAGTGGACAGCTTGGCCGAAGTAGACTGCTTGGCCGAAGTAGACTGCTTGGCCGAAGTGGACTGCTTGGCCGAAGTGGACTGCTTGGCCGAAGTGGATAGCTTGGCCGAAGTGGACAGCTTGGCCGAAGGGGACTGCTTGGCCGAAGTGGACTGCTTGGCCGAAGTGGACTGCTTGGCCGAATTGGATGGCTTGGCCGAAGTGGACTGCTTGGCCGAAGTGGCCTGCCTGGCTAAAGTGGACTGCTCGGCCGAAGTGGACAGCTTGGCCGAAGTGGACAGCTTGGCCGAAGTTGACTGCGTGGCCGAAGTGGACAGCTTGGTCGAAGTGCTTGCTGGCCGAAGTGCTTGCTGGCCGAACTGGAGGCGTTTGCCGAAGTGAAGGCCGTGCCGAAGTGAAGTTTTGTCGAAGTGGCATTCGGCCGAAGTGGACCCTTGCTGATGTGGGCTGCGCCGAAGTGGAGCTGGAGCTGTGCCGAAGTCTCCATGCCGATGTGGACTGTACCGAAGTGGAGCTTGTGCGTGTGCCGAAGTGGAGGCTTGTGCGTGAGCCGAAGTGGAGGCTTGGAGCTCTACCGAAGTCTCCTCTCTTGCCGAAGTGAAGCTCGCCGAGGTCTCCTCTATTGTCGAAGTGGAGCTGTGCCGAAGTCTCCTCCTTGCCGAAGTGGATATCGCGCGTGGTGCCGAAGTGGATCTTCTTCGCCGAAGTGGAGCTGTGCCGAAGCGGAGCTCGCCAAAGTCTCCTCTCTTGCCGAAGTGAAGCTCGCCGAGGTCTCCTCTTTTTCCGAAGTGGAGCTCGCCGAAGCCTCCTCCCTTGCCAAAATGGAGCTTGCCAAAGGCTCCTCTCTTGCCGAAATGGCCTTCTCCATGCCGAAGTGGCTTTGCCGAAGTGGGCTTCTCCATGCCGACGTGGCCTTGTATCACGGCCGAAGTGAGCTCGTATCGTGCCTAAGTGGATTTGCATTACGGCCGAAGTGAGCTTGTATCGTGCCTAAGTAGATTCGTATTACGGCCGAAGTGAGCTCGTATCGTGCCTAAGTGGATCCGTATCACGGTCGAAGTGAGCTCGTATCGTGCCTAAGTGGACTCGTATAGAAATGACTTCGGCCTTGTCCGATTCCTCATACTTCCATACTTAGCCATTTTCCCATTGATCACAGCTGGGTGGATTTTGACCGCAACAGCCACAGCGGGCAACAAACTCCTATCACTTATGGATGCTTTTTTCGGATATAACCAGATCTTGATGAACCCAGACGATCAAGAGAAGACAGCGTTCATCACGGACCGCGGAATATATTTCTACAAAGTGATGTCATTCGGGCTCAAAAATGTCGGAGCAACTTACCAGCGATTGGTGAATCGAATGTTCGCCGACCAACTCGGGAATACGATGGAAGTTTACGTAGACGACATGCTGGTGAAGTATTTGGATGAAAAGGATCACGTAGCTCATTTAGAATAATGTTTCGAGCAACTGAATCTGCATAACATGAAGCTTAACCCAACCAAGTGCAGATTTGCGGTGACATCCGGGGAGTTCCTTGGATATCTAGTCACTCATCATGGAATTGAAGCCAACCCAAAGTAGATTGATGTGCTCGTACAAATGGCATCGCCGAAAACAAAATGCGAAGTCCAGAGGTTAACAGGACGGGTCGCCGCACTGAATCGATTTATCCCTCGATCGACCGTAAGTGTTTGCCTTTCTACGATACACTGCACGGCAACTAGATGTTCGAGTGGACAGAAAAGTGCGAACAGGTGTTTCAACAGCGGAAATAATACCTAGCTAGCCCTCCAGTACTTATGAAACCGGTGGAAGGCGAGCCACTTTTTTTATACACTGTCGTTTCCGCAAAAGCAGTAAGTGGAGTACTCATCCGAGAAGAGCGCGGCGAGCAGAAACCTATTTTCTATATCAGCCAAACTCTCATCGACGCTGAAACCCGGTATCCGCACATGGAGAAGTGGGCGTTGTTTGTGATAATGTCCACCCGGAAGCTGAGACCATTCTTCCAATCACATTCAATTGTGGTTTTGACTACTTTCCCCCTGCGATCCATCCTCCATAGTCCTAGCCAGTCTGGAAGATTGGCGAAGTGGGCAATAGAGCTGAGCGAATACGACATCGAGTATTGAAGCCGAACCTGCGCGAAATCTCAAGTCCTTGCAGATTTCCTGATATAACTCCCATAAGAAGCAATAGAAGAGCCAGCTCCGAGCCCAATATGGAAGCTCCACGCAGATGGATCATCATCAAAATAAGGATCTGGAGTAGGAATATGGTTAACCTCCCCAACAGGAAAAATCCTCGAACAGTCATTCCCCTTGGGCTTTCACGCATCCAATAACGAAGCAGAGTACGAAGCCTTGATCGCAGGAATGAGACTCGCTATTGGACTCAAGGTTTCGCATGTCCAGGCCTACTGTGATTCGCAGCTGGTGGTCAACCAAGTCAGCAGCGAGTACACAACCAGAGACGACCGAATGGAA
This sequence comes from Pseudoturritis turrita, assembly GCA_900406555.1. NCBI lineage: Eukaryota > Viridiplantae > Streptophyta > Magnoliopsida > Brassicales > Brassicaceae > Pseudoturritis > Pseudoturritis turrita. The sequence goes on from OVBL01000845.1 coordinate 134,812, forward strand.
GCTTATCTGAATATTGTCAAAGCACTGGCTGCCCAGTTCGAAGAGTTCACATTGACACGGATACCATGCGGGGAAAACACTTCGGCATACGCACTAGCAGCACTCGCGTCCACCTCCGATCTTGACCTGAAAAGGATAATCCTAGTAGAATTCATCAAACATCCAAGCATCAACCTATCTGACTTCGTGAATACGATCACCCGCTCCCAAACAGCCAACCAGGCCGAAGATACATCCGGAGGCGCTGGTGCCACCACTGTAGAGGAAGACCAAAACATGTCACCTTCGGCGGAAGATGAGATAATCGAGATAGAGGAAGAACCCAAAACAGATCCTCCGGCCGAAGTTGAAGCAGTCGAAATGGAGGAAGACCCACAACTCACGAAAACAGATTACGGATGCGACAAAGAATGGATGGGGGCAATCTGCGTATACATCATGGACGGCGAGGTACCATCAGATAAGTGGGATGCTCGAAAACTCAAAGCTCAAGCTGCTCGATATGTTCTATTAGACAGAAACGTCTTCAAGTGGAGATTCTCAGGACCGCTGATCGCCTGTGTCGAAGGTGCCAAAGCTAGAAAAATCATGGAAAAGATCCACAGCGGTTCGTGTGGCAACCACTCCGGCGGGAGAGCTTTGGCAATCAAGATCAAGCGTCAAGGTTACTATTGGCCGACTATGGTGAAGGACTGCGAGAAGTTCTCCGCTAGGTGGGAAAAATGCCAGCGACATGCCCCGATGATTCACCAACCAACGGAGTTACTGTCGTCAATCTCAGCGCCCTACCCTTTTATGCGCTGGTCAATGGATATACTCGGACCTCTACATAAATCTAAGCAGAAGAGATTTTTGTTAGTCTTGACGGATTACTTCTCCAAATGGGTCGAGGCAGATTCTTACGCCAACATAAAAGACGCCCAAATTCAGCATTTCGTTTGGAAAAATATCTTATGCCGACATGGAGTTCCATATGAAATCGTCACCGATAACGGTTCCCAGTTTATCTCTACAAGGTTTGAAGCTTTCTGCAACAAAATGGAAGATACGACTTAGCAAGTCTACGCCACATTATCCACAAGGAAATGGACAAGCTGAAGCAGCAAATAAGACGATCCTTGATGGTTTAAAAAAGTGCATGGACACCAAAAAGGGACGTTAGGCGGATGAACCTAAAGAATGCCAAAAAGGGACGCTAGGAGTGCTATGGTCACACAGGACAACTCTGCGACGAGCAACCGGAGAAACACCTTTTTTCCTTGTCTACGGTGCGGAATGCGTCATTCCAGCTGAAGTGGAATTTTCCGGAGTCCGCCGCAGACTTCTTTCGGGGCAGGAGGGACTGAATCATCTCATGTTACTCGACGAATTAGACTTGATAAATGAACGACGAGACCAAGCGTTGATCTGAATTCAAAACAACCAACAGGCAATGGCTAAATATTATAATTCAAACGTCAGAAGTCGCAAGTTCAAAGAAGGCGATTTGATTCTCCGAAAAGTTTTTCAGAACACAGCTAAAACAAACGCTGGTAAACTAGGAGCAAACTGGGAAGGTCCTTACAAAATCACCAAGACCGTCCGACCAGGAGTTTACGAGCTCGTTAATATGTTTGACATTCCGATACCAAGCTCTTGGAATGCAATGCACCTAAAGAAGTACTATCACTAAGACACTTCACACGAACTATGGGACGGCTTGATCCCTGCGAAGGGTACGTAGGCAGCTCGTCTTCGGATGGGTTCAGCTGTCCCCCTCCTTTTTAAAAGTGGGGAGTGGGTACGTATACATGCATATTCCCACGTACATGCATACTCCCATGTCTCAAAAATGCAATCTTTCGCATGACACTTCTAAAGCAGAACGATTTCAAACTTTGTCAAACACAAACTCGTGTCACTCGACCTACGCAAGTCACAACTGTACATATTTCACGGATATTCTACCACCTCGTTTGTTGCTGGCCACAACAGATGAACTACTGCATCCTTTATGGATTTTAACCACTATTTCTATACGGAATAGGGTTCTCAACACCCTCTCACGGGTATAGAAGCGCGCTATATAAATTCTGACTGGGTATTTCCCGGTCTAATATCCGAAAGGTATAACCTGAATGATATTCTTACAAGTTTACCTTCCAGAGGGACCCGTAAGTCGAAAACTCGCAAGTCTTAAAACTCGAAGAAAACTCTTAAACCCAGTAAACAACTATTGGTACACTGGTCATAAACATCTCCGAAAAATGATACTAAACCCACCAGTTAGTATGAGATTTTAAACATGTTTCATTGTCAAAAAACTTGAATATAAGTCGGAACACCGCAAACCCTAAAACTGACAACAAAGCACTCAACACAAAGACAACAATACGTTTCCTAACACGATGGTTCGTGACATATCACATCAAAATGCAAACAAAACATCTAACAAAGATGAACAGTGTTACACCAACGGGCGGCAACTGTTACAAAACTTAGCATTAATTAAAAAAAAAGGAAAGAGAAAAGAGTGGATAAAGCCATCCAGGCAGTTGTTTTCAAATACTAGACAAAAGAGTTTCGAGTCAAAGAAACATAAGCAAAGGATCATTTGAGAGGATCCGGCTCGGAAGTCTACTCAGCAACGAGATCGGCGACCCCGGGAGAGCCGACATTGGAGCCCGCAAAGTCTGTAGTTCCGGCTTTTGCTGCTGCATTCTCCGTTGGTTCGGCACCAAGGGGAGAGCCTACAGAATCTGAGGAAATAGGTGAAAGCATCAGATATTTCTTCAGCTCGGCTTCGACCCTCTCAAATTCGTCATTCGCGTCGGCCAATTCGACCCTCCATCCCGCCAACTTTGTCGCCAATTCGACCCTGCAGAATCTCAAGCAACTGTAGGTTGCTGTCAACTTGGGCTAGATCGAGCTCCTTCTCTTTTTATACCTTCAGCTCGTCGATGCTCTTTTCAATCTTAGGAAGCCGCCCTTGAAACTTCTCCGCCATCTCTCGCCTCGCCGCCTTCTGGGCTTTTTTCACATTCGACTCATGCAAGGCATGAGTGGCGGCGAGTTACCTTTTAAGAGACTCAATTTCGGCAGCCTTCTTTTGCTTAGAGCGATCTAACCTCATAGCTAGGTCGCCAGCCTTGTTCCATTCATCCTTGAGGAACGCCTTGTCCTTCTCGAGAGCTTCAATCCGAGCTGAAGAAGTTGCCTGCTCGTCAGCATGTTTATTCTCCAGCTCGGCTACCTTGTCCTTGTAGAAGGATGCATATTTTTGGGCATCTTCGATCCGACGCCTGTCCTTTTGTACATCTTGTTCGAAGGCAGCCACAATCTTGTTGATGGACGCGACGAACTAGTCAAAGGGAAAAATAGTCAGTACTTAGTCTTTTTTTGACTCACCGAAGTATGTAATCTCCAAACATACATTGGTGCCTCGGAGCGACATATCAGTGTATAGATCGCCGTGAGACACACGTCAAGGGGAGGCAGCCTATCTCCAGAGCAGCGAACCTGTGTAAAAAGAGTCGCGGAGGCTCCCTCGTCATTACAGATCGGCTTGGATCCTTCATGTCTGAATGACGCTAGCGTTGGCTCGGCAGAAGTTGGGTCGGTAGGCTTTCGTCGTTTCCTTTTTTCTTGTTTTTCCTTGGCCTTTTCCTTGTCAGGCTCGGCGGCGGTACGTTTCTTCCTGCCATCATTGTGTTGAGATATCACCGAGGTAGAAGGCCTGGCAACTGGAACAAGAGCCGAAGCCACTTCCCAAGCTTCGGTATCAAGAGTTGGAGGCTCGGGAAGAGTTTTTTGCTCTGTCCCAGCGTTAACCTCACCAACCATTGCGGGGTTCAGCTCGATGATTTGATCGACATTATCAGCAGCTCGGCTAGCATTTTCGTTTGCCTTCTCCTTTAGAGTTTGTTTATCACGGATCGTCAGACACCTCAACACCGGCAAAGATGGCTCGGGCTTTTTCAACTCTCTTCAGGTAAAAATGATTTCCCAATGGCACTTTTCTTGCAGCAAGCGTGTTTCGAAGCGTAAGCGTGTCTTATGGGAATTGTGGGAGAATTTGCCGCACTGCAAACAAACAAAAAAAACAAAGGAAATTGGTCAGCTCGCTACAAGATAAACACCTGATAGATTTCCTGAAAAGTCTACGGCTCGCCCACCAATAGTTCCCCACTCCGTCTTGACATGACGGACGCATTCGGCTCCAACCGTAGCATCACTAACGGGAACAAAGAAAAAATAACCTCCCTAGTTGCTGTCTTTGCTTCGTAAGCCTTCGATAATCTTCCTCTTCTTCTTATCAGAGATATAGTTGGCTCGGGAGTTTTTAATCTTCTAAGCCTTCGATACCACGTCACATTCGTAACTCCGAACCAAAATGCCAACCAAGTGACGCTAACCCATGCTTGGACAGAAAATGGATGATCAGTCCGGGAATTGAAAACCAAAGCAGACTTTGGTAAAAGAAACTCTCATTGAGAGTAAAATGCCCAGGCGTTGGAAACTCAGCTCGGTATGTTGAGGCAGGAACGATCAAATCAACATCTTCTCAAACATTGAATCGGTGCCTCAATGCTTCCAAGGATTCAGCTGTGCACAAAGACGACAAGGTGGGTCGGCTTTTTTCTTAGGAGTTTTCCTCCTAGTCTTTCGCCTCGTCGATGTGCTAGCTTGGTAGCTCGCAAACAATCTCTCCAACCGCACCCTTTCAGCCTCGTCAAGAATGTATTCTGTTGGCTCGGCTTTGATTTCTTCAAGAGCCTTCTGTATCAAAATTACCTCGGCATCAAAAGCTTCGTGAACCAAAGTTGGGATATCAATCTGCAGCCGACCCGGCGGAGAACTAGGTTTGATTGGTTCGGTAACTTGAGGAGATAGCACCATCTTACGACCAAGCAGTGAAGCAGAGTTTGCCGACCCAATAGAATCTTCCAGCCGGTGGTAGGAGACATCAGATATTTCAGCTCGGAAGCACGTTGACACTTAGCAAAAATGGGAGGAATTTTGGCTCGGAGATACAGAAGATCAGGGCAGTACCGCGACCCAGATGAAGATGAATCGAAAAAATTCCAACACTCGCCGCAGATGTATGAAGATGGATCGGAAGATACAAGGAGTCTCCAGATGAATTTAAAGATGTATTGGATAAATTAAAGAACCGCCGAGCCACGTTTGAAGATGGGTCGAAAAACTCAAAGAGTCGGCCGCAGAAGAGGAGAAATCGATAAAAACCTAGCCAAAACTTGAAAATAAAAAGAGAGAAGAGAGCTACCTGTTTTTTTTGGAAATGTGGAGAAGTGAGTTATAAGGAGTGAGACAGGGATTTGAACTTATAGACACATGAGAGCATGGCGTGTGATGCCACGAGACCTTGGGAACATGCGAAAACGGTTACAGTTCCCAATAAAGTTATGGTTAAGAAAAATACTCCCTCATCAAACCAATATTGCTACCGAGCCAAAAACAAATCACTCAGCAAAATGGTTCGGCAACGTATTGCAACAGTTCAGCAGAATAAAGATGTCTCGGTAGTCAGACAACCCAGATGGCTCGGAAACGTCGGCTGTCAAGAAAATTCCTGACCATGCCGAACCAAAGATGGCTCGGCAGTCAGACAATTCAGACAGTGTGGCAATGACAGTTGCCGAGGCAATCCCTTATAACGCCGAACCAAAGACGGCTCGGCAACAGCTGCCAAGAAAATTCCTGACAATGCCAAACCAAAGACGGCTCGGCAGTCAGACAACTCAGACAGTGTGGCAATGACAGTTGCCGAGGCAATCCCTGATAATGCCGAATCATCTTATGATAGCTTAGAGTGACATCACGCGCCAAAACAGCTCGGCAACATGACAGCTTGGAGTGATATCATGAGCCAAAATAGCTCGGCAACAAGACACGCCAGTCTTGGCTTAGTAACAAACGCCTCAGCAATTATTCCCACCGAAGTGGTTCGGCAACATAAGGAAAGTTTCGGATGCCAATCTCGGAGATGACCAACTTTCTCCTTGTCATCATCATCACTGACTCTGACGAGATGGGGGGCTAACTGTTGGGGTCAATTTCCACCCCATCGAGATTGACCACCAAAAATGGCTAAGTAAAGATCTTGGGCCTAACCGACTTCGGTGGTGCAAAACAGCTCGGTAACACACGCGAGAAGATGGCTTGGCAGCATGTCAAAATAAATTGGCTCGGTGACATGACACGCCAGTGTTAGCTCGGCGACATGACACACCAGTGTTGGTTCAGTGACATGACACGCCAGTGTTGGCTCGGCGAAATGACACGCCAGTGTTGGCTCGGTAACAAGCGGTGGCGAGCCAACATGTTGGCGAATGAGCAAACGGTGGCGAGCCAACATATTGGCGAATCAGCAAACGGTGACGAGCCAACATATTAGCAAACCACCAAACGGTGACGAGCCAACATGTTGGCAGACCACCAAACGGTGATGAGCCAACATGTTGGCAGACCAACAAGCAGTGACGAGCTAACATGTTGGCGAACCAGCAAACGGTGATGAGCCAACATGTTGGCGGACCAACAAACGGTGACGAGCCAACATGTTGGCAAACCAGTAAACGGTGACGAGCCAACATGTTGGCAGACCAACAAACGGTGACGAGCCAATATGTTGGCGAACCAGCAAACGGTGACGAGCCAACATATTGGCAGACCAACAAATGCTAACGAGCCACCATATTGGCAAACCACCAAACGGTGATGAGCCAACATGTTGACAAACCACCAAACGGTGACGAGCCAACTTGTTGGCAGACCACCAAACGGTGACGAGCCAACATGTTGGCAGGCCACCAAACGGTGACGAGCCAACATGTTGGCAGACCAACAAATGGTGACGAGCCAACATGTTGGCGAACCAACAAACGGTGACGAGCCAACATGTTGGCAAACCAACAAACGGTGACGATCCAACATGTTGGCGAACCAGCAAACAGTGACGAGCCAACATATTGGCAGACCAACAAACGGTGATGAGCCAACATATTGGCAAAACACCAAACGGTGACAAGCCAACATGTTGGCAGACTTCCAAACGGTGACGAGCCAACATGCTAGCGAACCAGCAAACGGTGACGAGCCAACATGTTGGCGAACCAGCAAATGGTGACGAGTCAAAGAACATACAAACCGAAACCCTTGGCTCGGCATCGAGGAAGAAACTACGAGCCAAAGGCCAAGGTGACGAACCAAACCCTTGACTCGGTATGAAGGAAGAGCCTACGAGCTAAAGGCCGAGGTGACGAACTAAACACTCGGTGGCGCACCAAGATAACGGTGACGAGCCAAACATCTTGGCGACGAGCCAAACACTTGGCGGCATGCCAAAATGTCACCAATAATCCAAACAGGTAACCAACTAAACAGAGTTCCAGACAAGATGAAGAGACGGCGAGCTGGATCTCCGGTGACCAGCAAAGCAGCAAGCCCAACATCTTGTTGGGCCGAGGCAACAAGCTGCAAGAGGTTTGTAGGCTAAGTTAACAGGTCAAAGTAAGAAGCCCACACCCGAGCCGACTTAGGCAAACCAGAGAAAGGAAATACTGAAGAATATGGAAGTTTTCCTTTATCATTTAGGAAGAGGCCTAGCCGACTTATTTTGTATAAATATTTATGTACCTCCTTTGAAAAAGGGGGGAGCAATATTACCTAGCAAAACACTTGTTACTTTCTCTGCAGACAGCTTTCTAAATAGCTTGAATAAAATCATTATCCTTAGATCTCTGTTCTTGGTTTCTTTTCATAGAAGTTTTTCGAATCCCTAAATTTTCCTAACAAGTTTAGTTGTGCGAGTTTCGACTCCCACACATCCCTTTTAGCATAGGCAAGTATATGGATCAAGTTGTGTGTGATATGGTCCCTATGCAAGCTGGTCATCTTCTGCTGGGAAGACCATGGCAATTTGATAAGGATACCTTTCAAAATGGAAGAACTAACTTCTATTCCTTCACTCATGGCAATCGTAAGCACAATCTAGCTCCTCTTACTCCCCCCCCCCCCCAAGAAGTGCATGAAATGCAGAAAGCAATGAGCAAAGGAAATGAGCTAAGTAAAACCAATCTTTATGTATCACCTAATACTGTTTTGAAATCCATTGAATCAAAAGAAGACGTGCTACTAATGATCTTTAAGGAAGCTTTGTTTTCAGAATAAGAGGAGCAGGAGCTTCCACATGAGATGCATGAGCTATTGAAGAAGTACAAAGACATATTCCCTGAAGATATTCCACCAATCAGAGGAATAGAGCATGAGATTGACCTAGTCCCTGGTGCACCATTGCTAAACAGGTCAGCCTATAGAGGTAACCCAGAAGAGGCAAAGGAGCTGGAAACACAAGTTCAGGAGCTTATGTCAAAGGGGTACATAAGAGATAGTCTAAGCCCATGTGTTGTCCCTGTTTTACTAGTGCCAAAGAAGGACGAAACTTGGAGAATGTGTGTTGATTATAGGGCAATCAACAACATCACTATCAAGCACAGACATCCCATTCCCAGGTTGGACGACATGTTAGATGAGCTCAATGGAGCAACCATCTTCTCCAAAATAGATCTAAGTAGTGGTTATTATCAAGTGAGGATGAAGGAAGGAGACGAACGAAAGACTACCTTCAAGACCAAAAGAGGGTTATATGAGTGGCTAGTCATGCCATTTGGACTCACAAATGTACCAACACATTCATGAGACTCATGAATCACGTTCTACGAGCCTACATCTGTAAGTTTGTAGTGGTATATTTCGATGATATCCTGATCTATAGTACTTGTCTTTGGATCATCTAACCCATCTATAATGTGGGGGTATAAATCCACACCAATTGAATTTGTCGAGGGTTTATTAAGAGAGATGAAATTTCTGAGCAAAAACGACCAAAAACACAGACAGATCCAAAGATAGTATTTTATTAAGCTGCTTCGAAAACTTTTTGTATTAGAGCAAAAATATAGAGTTTAGCTAGGTTAAAATTGCGGACCCTTTTCCAGAGAGTACACATGAGTGTATATACTAGTTTAAGTCGGCTAAGTCAATATCTAAAGAGATAAGGAAGATTTCCTAATTCCTCGGGATTTCCTTTTAGCAAAGCCTGCCACCGCCATGGGCTTTGATTCATGGGCTCATTGTCTCAGCCCACACGGTCATTTTTCAGCTCGGCCCAACTCCTTATCCTTACGCTTTGGCTCGGATAGCAGTGGCTGAGTAGCTCGGGTGAAACCATGGTTCAAGGTTCGGGTGACACCATGGTTCACGGTTCGGGTGACACCATGGTTCACGGCTCGGGTGACACCATGGTTCATGGTTCGGGTGACACCATGGTTCACGGCTCGGGTGACACCATGGTTCACGGCTCGGGTGACACCATGGTTCATAGTTCGGGTGACACCATGGTTCACGGCTCGGATGACACCATGCTTCACGGCTCGGGTGACACCATGGTTCACGGCTCGGATGACACCATGGTTCACGGCTCGTACTATGGATCGTGACACCCGATCCGTTTGTTGTACCATGGATCGGGGTACATGACCCAACTTCTTCATCGTGGGTCGTAACACCCGATCCGTTTGTTGTACCATGGATCGGGATACACGACAAAGCTTCTTTAGCGTGGGCCATGACACCCGATCCGTTTGCTGTACTGTGGATCAGGGTACACAACCCAGCTTCTTCACCGTGGTTCGTGACACCCGATCTGTTTGTTGTACCTTGGATCGGGGTACACGACCCAACTTCTTCAGCATGGGTCGTGACACCCGATCCGTTTGCTGTACCGTGGATCGGGGTACACGACCCAGCTTCTTCACCGTGGGTCGTGACACCGAATCCATTTGCTGTACCATGGATCGGAGTAAACGACCCGGTTTCTTCACCGTGGGTCGTGACACCCGATCCGTTTGCTATACCATCGATCGGGGTACACGACCTAGCTTCTTCACCGTGGATCGTGACACCCGATCTGTTTGCTGTACAATGGATCAGGGTACACGACCCAGCTCCTTCACCGTTGTTGTACCATGGATTGGGGTACACGACCCAACTCTTTCACCATGGGTCGTGACACCCGATCCGTTTGTTGTACCATGGATCAGGGTACACGACCCAGCTCCTTCACTGTGGATCGTCACCTGATCTGTTTGCTGTACCATGGATCGGGGTACACGACCTAGCTTCTTCATCGTGGGTCATGACACCCGATCCGTTTGTTGTACCATGTATCGGGGTACACGACCCAACTTCTTCACTGTGGGTTATGACACCCGATCCATTTGTTGTACCATGGATCGGGGTACACGACCCAGCTTCTTCACGGTGGGTCGTGACACCGATCCGTTTGCTGTACCATGGATCGGGGTACACGACCCAGCTCCTTCACCGTGGGTCGTGACACCCGATCCGTTTGCCGTTAACTTCAAGTGGGTGAATATTGACCCCAACAGTTAGCCCCCCAGCTCATCAGTTTTAATATTGAAAGTGTCGAGGTAAAGAGTGGTCTGAAGTTAATTCGCCCCAGACCACTTCTTTTCGTGATATCGAGCTATTTTTCACTATCACCCCGAACTGTTTTTTAGCGGTCACCCTGAACCTGATGTTTTATTAAGAGTTTGGATTTTGTTCGGGGGACTTTGGCAAGCTATCACCTTTATCAGGGAGTCTAAACATTTTCTGCTGATCCCCGAGGTATATGAGGTCACAGTTTGTCTATATAACTTGTGATGTCTCCCATTTTCTTTCACTACTTCATTTCTTCAAAAACTTCTCCAAACAGGTAACCTCTCTCTATTTTCTCTCTCTAATTTTTGCTTAAGTTAATTCATGGTTGCGCCTCTGTTATTCTTCTTTTCCGCCGAGCCGTTCGAGTTTCCCAAACCATCTTTAATCAGCTATGCCGTTATCCTCGAGTTTTCCGATGATTTTATGAAGATTTGGATCTAATTTTAAACTTATTTTGAAGATCTTGACTTGTTCTTCGATTTCTAGAAAGCCTCGATCCATTTTGATAAGCTGTTGGTAACCCTGATCTATCTTCTGAATCTTCGAAAACTTAGATCTTTTCTTCTGAGCCTCTGGAGACCCCGATTTGTTTGTCTGCCTTCCAAAGACCCCGATCTGTTTTTAAACAAAGGATGTCTCAGTTATCCGCGTCTGCATCACCCGATCCATATGCTAGATTGTTTGTTAGTCCAGACCAATCTTCATTTCCCGAGCCATCATTATCTCCCGATCCATTCATTGCTCAAAGCTATAGCCGAGCAGATTTTTCTGGTGCGAATGTTTCAGAAGACTTGGATGATTCAAATGGTTCGGGGGGTAGGACCTTTCATTCTTGGTAGGAAAATGGTGCTCTACGAATCCTCGAAAGCTGATAGTAACGCTGGGATTCCTCTGGAATATTAAGTCCTCCACCTTCACGATTCTCCGTTTGACGAGACGGTGAACCCTTTTGCTGACATAGTGGATCCCGAGCTGCCAAAAATTGAGCCAGAGGATTGGTTCTACAACCCGGTTGTGGCTAGACAAGAGTTAGAACGTCTGATTGGACCTATCCAACGAGCGCCAAGGAGGAAGAAAACTAAGAAGCAACCCAATCCTCCTGGCTCAACTCTCTCTACTTTAGATTCGTTGGCAGTTCTTAGGCAGAGATTCAATATCTCGGAGGAAATTGAGTTTATTCTTCCCTCTTCGACAGACCGAGCTGATAAACTTCCTCCCGATCACTTTACTCCCTACGAGAGTTTCTTTTATCGCTGCCTACTATGGCTCCCGATCCCCGAAGTGATCCTGCGATTTTTATGGAAGCATAATCTGGCTATTGCCCAAATCAATTGTAGGGGGATCAGACCTCTGGTCGGCATCCTTGTCAGAAGTTATGAATGCGACGTTGAGGTTGGGGTCGAACATTTGAGAAGTTTTCTCGAATTCAGGCGTCGCAATAAAAGAGAGTTTAAATACTATGTATCGGGTAAATCTAAGAGGAAGATCATAAAAGGATTCCCGACCAAAGATGAGAACTGGGAGGATTACGTTTTCTTTGTTCCCATCACCGAGGCGTCAGTGGGATCAAGATGTCTTAGCTTAATCAAGACGAGCTGGGGAGAATTTGGTAGCCGACCCGTGGCTTATTTTCGGGCTACGGCTCTGTTTCCTTTTATATTGATTTTGTTTTAGGTTCATCATTGTTTTCTTCTTGCAGCACGCCACTTCCAACTTTCGTTGCCTCCTGATCTGTCTGTGATTCACGAAGCGCTATCCGCTCGAAAGTGTAGTTGAAGAAGGGATTTCAATCTCCAGCCGGTAGAGAAAGCTCGGGCCCTTTTCGAAGGTCAATCCGTTGGTCCGTCATTTCTTCTAACTCAGACGACACTATGGGAAGACCTACTTTCAAAGATAGAGCCACAGCCAAAGCAAAGGCGGAAGCCGAAGCTAAAGAGAAGGCAAAGCAGGTGGAAGCGTTAGGTCAGTCTCGCCTCCCAAACACTCAGATCCCCGCCCGCCTTTCATGTCCCCGAGCCAATCTCTTCTAGCCATTCCCCCGAACCGAATCTCATTTCAGCTTTCGAAGGGGTTGTGTTAGGGCTTTGGCCTGCAGATTTCCGGCTGTTGCCGCACAAGGACAAAGTCAAGGGAAAAGCCAAGGAGAAAAAAGGGCGAACCAAAAAAGCCAAAAAAGCCAAGGGATTGACCGAGGCGTCAAAACGACAGCGATGCGCTGAAATCCCTCCACTCATCCCCGAGGCGATTCATTTGTCTGCCGCGCCCATTAATGCCGAAGGGGCCTATAACGATGCTATGGCGTCTGCGGCTATCTTTTCTAAAATCACCTGCCCAGGTGATCGCTTCCCCCCATCTGACACCCTGCTCTGGGATAAGGCTTACAATGAAGTGTCTTTTCGGGGTGTTGAGGTATGTTTCCCCCTTTCTACGATAGTGGCCCGAGCCATTTTGGTCCGTCTTGCTTACTAAATAACCCTTTTTCTTATCTTCGCGCAGTTTATACCCCATCGCAACAGGATGGTTCTTGGGTATGAATCCGACGCTCGTAAAGACAGGGAAAGAGTCGAGGATGCCAGGAAGAAAACCATCAAACTGGATGGTAAGCTGAAAGAGATCGAAGCAAGTCACGCTTCTGACCGAGAGAAGACCCTCAAGAGAATCAAGAGTCTCGAGGCTGAGATGGAGGGGCATGAGAAGCGTCGAAAAGAAGCTGATAACCGAATCATGCGGCTAGAATTGGGTAAGGTGAAGCGTGATTCTCACATTGCCAGCTTGACGAGATAGCTTGAAGCAGCGAGCGAGCTTCACGAGGTCAAGGTGGAGTAGGCCGTTTTGGAGGCAAAATGTGAGATTATGTCAATGTTTGAGGAGAGGGTCTCCCGAGCCAAAAAGCTGCTTGGCAAGATCGATGGTGAGCCAAAAGAGAATATGCTTGATCTTGCCCAGATTGAAGGTAATCTTCAGTTCATAGGCATGCTTCAAAGCGGCAAACCGCCATCTCTTGATTCCGAGGCGAAAAGTTTGGCTGAACAAAAGGGGGATCTTGACGGAGCCCACGAGGTGTTCGCCAAACTCGTGGTTGAGATGAGGGAGACTTTGAAGTTGTCCCCCGTACGTTCTGACATTCTGAAGAAGCTTAACACAGGTGAGCCCATGGAGATGGCTGCTGCGAGCGTCGGTGTTCACGACTTTTCTTGTTCGAATAGAGGAACTCTAGGCTTAACTATTCAAAGTTCGAAGAGAACTTTGGAAGATCCAACATCCTCTGATTCAGGTGAAGGTAAACTCTCTCCAAAGACAAACCCCGAACTGCTTCCCGAGGGGAGCACCGAGCCGGAGAAAGTCAAACCCTGTTTCTGAAAAGTAATTAGCAGAGTGTGTCAAGACGGTGCCTGAAGGCGGAGGGGGTGAGGACAGGATCGAGCGTGTTACTGATCCAGAGCGAGAGGAGATCATAACCCCCGAACATACAGAGATTTATTATCCTCTTTTCTTTGTATAGTTAAACTTTTGTTTGTTGCCTGGACGGCTTTATCCCCGTTTGTAGTTTAATTTTAAGAACTATTTATTTTGCTTTGTTATCACTTGAACGTCTCTTTTGATAAGTGCGTTTTTGTTTTATGATAAGTTTTAATGCCTTGCTTGTAACTGTCTTGATAAAGATATAGCTGATTAGATGAATCTAAGTATTCGTTTGTATAGTAGTTATGTTTGGGATGAACAATTCGGCTTGCAGAAATGTTACCGTAAACTTCACTACTCTGAAATTGATCATAAGTGCATAGCTTTAGTTTGAACATTTTGGTTTACGGTTACATCACCATGAATGTATTCGCTCTGACAATGGTCGTATGCTTGTATAGTTTATGATGAACATTTTGATTTACGGATATGTTACCGTAAACATATCCGCTTCGACAATGAACAAATATTTGTATAGCACGCTTTTAATCCTGAGACGGATGTGATAGTTTGGATCTGAGATGGATGCAAGAGTTCATTACTGTGGCAAGCAGTAATGAAGATGTAGCGAGATGCCCGTAGTAGCTTAATTCGTTCAAATATGTCTATTTTGTTAAGACTTAGTGATCCTTGAAGGATGTTTTTAAAGCTTTCCTTTGATAGATCGTAGAATCTATTACAAAGATGGGAGTATACGAGTATACGTACCCACTCTCCCCCCCTCCCTTTTAAAGCAGGGGGCAACTGAACCCATCCAAAGACGAGCTGTCTACGTACCCTTTGCAGGGATCAAGTCGCCCCGTAGTTCATGTGAAGTAGCTTAGTAATAGTACTTTTTTAGATGCATTGCGTTCCATGATCTTGGAACTGGAACATTGGTCATGCTGGTGAGTTTGTAAACGCCGGGTTTGATTACCTCTGTGATCCTGTAAGGTCCTTCCTAGTTTGCGCCCAATTTTTTGACATTTGTCTCTACTGTGTTTTGGAAGACCTTTTGTAAAACTAGTTATCCTTCGTAGAATCTTCGTTCTCGAACATTGGAGTTGTAGTATTTTGCTGCCGTGTTCTGGTAGTTCTGGATCCTGATCAAGGCCTGATCCCATCTTTCGTTGACCAAGTCCAACTCGTCGAGCATCAATAGGTGGTTGAGCCCTTCTTGCTCTAGTAGCAGTCTGCGGTGAATTCCTGGAAAATGTATCTCCGGTGGGATGACACACTCCGTTCTATACACGAGGGCGAATGGGGTTTCCCCCGTTGCTCGTCTTGGGGTGGTGCGGTGAGACCAGAGTACTCCTTCCAGTTCTTCAGCCCAACGTCCCTTTTTCTCATCAAGACGCTTCTTTAGGCCGTCGAGGAGTGTTTTGTTGATTGCTTCCGCCTGTCCGTTTCCTTGCGGGTGTCTTGGAGTGGACTTGCTGATTCTGATTTTCCATTTTTCACAGAAAGCTTCGAAACGATTTGAGATGAACTGCGAGCCATTATCCATCACGATCTCGTATGGTACTCCATGTCGACATATGATGTTCTTCCAGACAAAGGCCTCCACTTGTGCATCTTTAATGTTAGCATAGGAGTCGGCTTCGGCCCACTTTGAGAAATAATATGTCAAAACCAAAAGGAATCACTTTTGCTTCGAGGGATACAGCAGCCCGACGATGTCCATGGACCATCGCATCAATGGCTATAGTGATGAGATTGATGAGAACACTTCCGTTGGTTGGTGAATCATTGAAGCGTGGCTTTGACATTTCTCGCATTTGGCTGAAAACATCTTCCAATCTTCGATCATCGTTGGCCAATAATAACCGTGACTATTGACTTTTATTGATAGTGCTCTCCCTCCGGAGTGATTGCCACAGGAACCGTTGTGAACCACCTCCATGATCTTCCTTGCGTCCTTTCCTTCCACGCAGTTTAGCAATGGTCCTGAGAATCTCCACTTAAAGACATTTCCGTCGAGTAAAACATAACGAGCCGATTGGGCTCGAAGCTTACGAGCTGCCCATTTTTCAGTTGGTAGGATTCCGTCGTATATGTATCCTCTGATTGCATCGAGCCACATCTTGTCGCAGCCATAATCTGTTCCATCGTGGATTGTGCTTGCTCCTTCACCAGGTTGGGAGTTAATGACAGGTTCGTTGTCGCTTTCTTCGATTGCTGATCCTTTGATAACATCCTCCTCCATTGGATCGGTATTGTGGATAGGTGGTGGATTTTCCGGTACTTCCAATATTTCAGCTGTTTCCTCCTGCCCGAATGTGACTTCTTTTTTTCCCTTAGATGCTTAGGAACAGGTTACGATATTCACTGTATCGGACAGATTGATGCTTGGGTGCTGGATGAATTCTACCGGGATAATTCTCTTTAGATCTGGATCGGAAGTTGATGCAAGGGCTACAAGTGCATCGGCCGAAGTGTTCTCTCCTCGTGGGATGTGTGTTAGGATGAATTCCTTGAATTGCGAAGCTAATTCTTTGACGATCTTCAGGTAAGCTTCCATTCGATCATCCTTTGCCGCATACTCGCCACTGAACTGATTTGCGACTAGTTGGGAATCGCAAAATGCGTGAAGCTGCTCGATCTTTAGGCCACCAGCAAGTTTCATCATGGCAATCAGGGCTTCATACTCCGCTTAGTTGTTGGATGCGCGAAAACCAAGGTGAAATGATTGTTCCAGCAGTTCGCCAGTTGGAGAGGTTAGTCGTATCCCTACTCCCGAGCCATTTTTGGGGGATGAGCCATCAACGTGGAGTTTCCAGGGCTGGCTTTTTATTTCGTCGTCAATGCTTTCTTCAGGTAGTTTGATAAGAAAATCGGCCAAGACTTGGGATTTCTCGCATGTGCGTCCGCGATACTCAATGTCGTATTCACTCAGTTCTATTGCCTAGTTTGCTAGCCTTCCTGACTAACTTGGGCTGTGCAGAACAGACTTTATTGGGAAGGTACTCAGGATGACGATCAAAATGAGATTGGAAGTACGGCCTTAGCTTTCTTGCAGTCATTACGATCGATAGCGCCAATTTTTTCATCTGCGAGTACCTTATCTCGGCGTCTGTAAGGGATTTACTGATGTAAAATAATTGTTTCTGTTCCCCGCGCTCATCTCGAATCAACACGCCGCTTACTGCTACGGCAGACACCGCGGTGTACAGAAAAAGTGGCTCCCCTGCTAATCGTTTTGCGAGAACTGGAGGGGTAGCCAAGTAAATCTTCAGTTGTTGAAAAGCTTCCTCGCATTTTTCAGTCCATTCGAACTTCTTGTTCCCTCGTAACGTATCGTAGAAAGGCAGGCATTTATCGGTGGATCGTGAGATGGATCTGTTGAGTGCAGCTACCCTCCCGGTAAGTCTTTGTACTTCCCTTTTTGTCTTTGGTGAAGTCATATGGATGAGCGTGTTGATTTGCTTAGGGTTTGCTTCAATGCCACGGTGTGTCACTAGGTACCCGAGGAATTCCCCCGATGTGACTGCGAATCTGCATTTCGTTGGATTTAACTTCATGTTGTGAAAGTTCAGCTGTGAAAAGCATTCCTCGAGGTGAGCTACGTGGTCCTGCTTCTTTAATGATTTCACCAGCATGTCATCTATATAGACCTCCATTGTCTTTTCGAGTTGATCAGCGAACATCTTGTTTACCAGTCGCTGATACGTTGCTCCGACATTTTTAGGCCGAATGGCATTACTTTGTAGTAGTATGTTCCACGATCCGTTATGAAAGCGGTCTTCTCACGATCGTCGGTGTTCATCAAGATCTGGTTGTAACCTGAGAAGGCATCCATGAAAGATAGGAGTGCATTCCCTGCTGTTGCTTCGACTAGGCGATCGATGTGTGGAAGAGGGAAGCTATCTTTTGGACAAGCTTTATTCAGATCAGTGAAGTCCACGCATACACGCCATTTTCCATTTTTCTTCTTGACCACCACTGGGTTAGCTAACCAGTCCGGGTACTTCACCTCGGTTATCGAACCGACGTGTAGGAGTCTTTCTACTTCGTCGTTGATTGCTTTGGCTCTGTCTGGTCTAAGTTTGCTCATTTTCTGTTTCACTGGTTTGAACGTTGGGTCTACATTCAGCTCGTGGCTAGTTATGCTTATATCGATACCGGGCATGTCTTCTGCTTTCCATGCGAAAGTGTTGATATTTTTCTTTAGAAACGCAACGAGTTCTTCTTTGATCTTTTCATCTAGCATTGCTCCAATCTCTACGCATCGCTCTGGATGTCCATTGTGGATGCAAACTGATACCACGGGATCGCAAGTTGGCTTAGATACTTTCTCTTCGCGATCCTCCGCAATCTGTAATTGCTATAAGAGTTTGGAAAGCTCATTTGACCGGTTCTATGTCGGTCTTTATTTTCTTGAGCTTTGAATTTGCCATCGGATCGGTCACCGGAT
The DNA here is from genome assembly GCA_900406555.1 of Pseudoturritis turrita. NCBI lineage: Eukaryota > Viridiplantae > Streptophyta > Magnoliopsida > Brassicales > Brassicaceae > Pseudoturritis > Pseudoturritis turrita. The sequence continues at coordinate 153,173 of OVBL01000845.1, forward strand.
TCCTGAGCTTATGTGCGGCGAGGAAACTGACACGAGACTCCTTTTGGTTTCCACGAATTGTTTTCACTCCGTTTGGTGTAGGGAACTTGAGGCAGAGATGGTAGGTTGGAACAGCAGCACGCATGGAATTCAACCAGGGGGTCCCCATAATGACGTTGTAGATTGCTGGGTGATCAACTACGGAGAATTCGACGATTTTTGTCACCTCGCCAGCTTGGACAGGAATTTTGACTGTCCCCGTAGTCATGGTGGTTTCTCCGGAGAATCCAGTCAATGGTTTCGGGGTAGATATCACTTCGGATAGGTCGACATTCATTCTTCTGAGAGTCTCAGGGAAGATTACGTCCACCATGCTCCCGGTGTCTACCAGTATGCGTGGTACATCGCAGTCGTTGATAATTAATTCGATCACGAGAGGGTCGTCATGTGGTCTGTTGATTTCGATCGTCTCCCTTTCCTCGAATGATATCACGTTGTTTGGAAACTTTGATGGTTTAGACCAGTTGATGCTGACGTACGCCCTTTGCTGGAATGCTTTGATTGATGAGACGGTGTCCGAGCAGTAGTGAGAGCCTCCCATTATCATACTTATTCTCCTTCTTGATCTGGGGGTGGCGCCTCGTCATCCCGTCTATCACGCTTGGAATGATCTTCCTTTGTCTGGTCGGATTTGTGTGCGTTCACATCCATCTCGAAATCCTTAAGGCTGATGTTCCCTCCAAGTTCGCCAGCTGCTAACTTTTTAGCAAGTTTCAAACCTAGAATTTGGCAGTTTGCAGTGGAATGCCCATAGATGTGATGGTGCTCGCAATAGGCTGCTTCATCGTAAGAACTATCGCTTTTGGTCCAAGTGCTCCATGAATTTCTTCCGCGGCCTCGGCCTCTTCCTCGACCGTACCCAGAGACGTCAATTTGATAGTTATGAGCTCCTCGAAAACCACCCTCATGCTGCACATAGCCGGAATTTTGGATATGCCTCTTCGCGTTAGAGGGGGTTGAAACTTGGGGAGAGTGGTTCACTGTCTTTGTCTTCCCATACTTCTCGGTTAGGATCTTCATCTCTTCTTCTTCGGTGATGAAATCTGCAGCTCGATGCATTGCGTCATGTATCGTTGTTGGGGCATTCCGCGCGATTTCTTTGCAAAAATCGGAGTTGAACCAGAGTGCTCGCTTCAGGGCTAGTAAGGCTGCTTTGTCGCTCAGGCCCTCCACTTTGGACATAATGACTTTGAATCTTCCGATGAAACTCCGGAGTGTTTCATTCTGCCCCTGAGTTAGGGTCCACAGGTCGGCATCAGATGTTCCTGGATCCATGAATATGGAGTAGTGCTTCAAGAATGCCGCAGACAGTTGGTTGTAGTTGTTGATGGAGTTCCGCTCGAGCCTGGAGAACCACTGGAGCGCGGGGCCCTTGAGATGCTCCACGAAGAGAATGCCGCATCTCTTTCGTTTTCTTTGAAGTTAGAGCGTCCCATGGCTATAACGAAAGCCGTTAGATGCTCTTTTGGATCGGTTTTTCCTTCGTAGATCGGAACTTTCATCTTTTCAGGATCTGGAATTCCTGTGCTGGTAATCCGTGTGGTGAACGGGGTATTCTGTGCTTCCTCCAGTACGCGATCTATCTCTAGCACTTTGCTAGTCGCTTTGTGCATCATGGATCGGACGGCTTTTATGTCGGCAGCTGCTCGGTCCATATCTGCTAGCATATGGCTATCTCTTCTTTCTGAGCTCGGACTCCTGCTCTTCGCTTTTCGTTGACCCGTGCTTGCTCAGCCCAGAGGATGTTCACTTCTTCTTCGGTTAGCTCTTGATCTCCTTCTGGGATGGCCTAGCATCTTTCAGTTCGGGTCCGACCAGCTGCTAGGGATTCGGGGTCATCGCGGCTCTCTGTGTTACGCTCCACTCGATTCTCCTCCTCCAGATAGATGATTGGGGCCGCCTCCTCCTCCGTCGGTGTGTCGCTTGCTCCTTGCATTCTGGAAGTCAGGTTTACTGAGCTTTGATGGAGTGGTGGCAATCTTCCACGGGTTCTCGGCGGATTGAGCGGGGTTGAGAAATCTAGGGCCGTTGGGTTGAGGCGCCTTCCGATTCATCTTGCTGGGTCCAAACCTGATCCCACCCCTCGGGTTCGACTCATCGTTGCCAAGGCCTTCAGCTCGCCCGTCATCGTGCTGTTTAGCTTGTCTTGTTCCTCCGCCTTCTTGAGTAGCATCTCCAGCATGGCCTTCATCTCCATGAGTGTTGTCGAAGTCTCCCGGTGTTTTCGGACTGGTTCGTCTGATCCTCCACGCCGGTGTTCCTAACATCAGTAGCGTCCTGCTCTCCATCATTGGCCATCGTCTTCGGATCGGTTTCCAGGTGGCTTTCTGGTGTAAGATAATTTCAGCCCCTCCTTCTAGCGCCAAATTGTGGGGGTGTAAATCCACACCAATTGAATTTGTCGAGGGTTTGTTAAGAGAGATGAAATTTCTGAGCAAAAACCACCAAAAACACAGACAGATCCAAAGATGGTATTTTATTAAGCTGCTTCGAAAGCTTTTCGTATTAGAGTAAAAGTATAGAGTTTAGCTAGGTTAAAATTGTGGATCCCTTTTTCAGAGAGTACACATGAGTATATAAACAAGTTTAAGTCAACTAAGTCAATATCTAAAGAGATAAGGAAGGTTTCCTAATTCCTTGGGATTTCCTTTTAGCAAAGCCTGCCACCGCCATGGGCTTTGATTCATTGGCTCATTGTCTCGGCCCACACGGTCATTTGCTCAGCTCAGCACAACTCCTTATCCTTAGGCTTTGGCTCGGATGGCAGTGGCTGAGCAGCTCGGGTGACATCATGGTTCACGGTTTGGGTGACACCATGGTTCACGGTTCGGGTGACACCATGGTTCACGGTTCGGGTGACCCCATGGTTCACGACTCGGGTGACACCATGGTTCACGGTTCGGGTGACACCATGGTTCACGGTTCGGGTGACACCATGGTTCACGGTTCGGGTGACACCATGGTTCACGGATCGGGTGACACCATGGTTCATGGATCGGGCGACACCATGGTTCACAATTCGGGTGACACCAAGGTTCACTGCTCGGGTAACACCATGGTTCACTGCTCGGGTGACACCATGGTTCACGGCTCGTACTATGGGTCGTGACACCCGATACGTTTGCTGTACCGTGGATCGGGGTACACGACCCAACTTCTTCACCATGGGTCGTGACACCCGATCCGTTTGTGGTACCATGGATCGGGGTACACGACCCATTTTCTTCACCGTGGGTCGTGACACCCGATCCGTTTGTTGTACCATGGATCGTGTACACGGCCCAACTTCTTCACCGTGGGTCGTGACACCCAATCCGTTTGTTGTACCATGGATCGGGGTACACGACCCAACTTCTTTACCATGGGTCGTGACACCCGATCCATTTGCTATACCATGGATCGGGGTACATGACCCAGCTTCTTCACCGTGGGTCATGACACCCAATCGGTATATACGACCCAGCTTCTTCACCGTAGGTCGTGACACCCGATCCGTTTGCTGTACCATGGATCAGGGTACACGATCCAGCTTCTTCACCGTGGGTCGTGACACCCGATCAATTTTTTGTACCATGGATCGGGTACACGACCCAGCTTCTTCACTGTGGGTCATGACACGCAATCTGTTTGTTGTACCATGGATCGGGGTACACGACCCAGCTCCTTCACCGTGGATCGTGACACCCGATTCATTTGCTGTACCATGGATCGGGGTACACGATCCAGCTCCTTCACCATGGGTCGTGACACCCGATCCGTTTGCTGTTAACTTCAAGTGGGTGAATATTGACCCCAACATATAACAAGGTCTGGGAACGCTTCGGCTAGAAAACCTTTATGCAAACCTAAAGAAATGTACCTTTTGCACTGATCAAGAGGTATTTTTAGGATTTGTTGTAAGTTCACAGGGATTGAAAGTCGACGAAGAGAAGATCAAAGCTATACAAGATTAGCCTACCCCATTAACCATTGGACATGTTAGGAGTTTCCATGGTCTGCGTAGCTTCTATAGGAGATTTGTGAAGGATTTCAGCACCAATGCTGCACCTCTAACATCTGTAAAGAAGAAGGACGTTGACTTTAAGTGGGAAAGGGCCCAAGAAGATGTATTCAAGAAGCTCAAAGATAGCCTCACACATGCGCCTGTTTTGGTACTTCCAAACTTTGGTAAAATGTTTGAGATTGAATGTGATGCTTCTGGTACAGGTATAAGAGCTGTTTTAACTCAAGGAGGGAAACCAGTAGCTTATTTCAATGAGAAACTCAATGGAGCCTCACTAAACTACCCTACATATGACAAGGAACTCTATGCATTGGTAAGGTCTCTAGAAACTTGGCAACACTATTTATTGTCAAAGGAGTTTGTTATTCATACAGATCATGAGATGATCAAGCACCTGAGAGGTCAGACTAAACTCAAGAAGAGACATGCGAAGTGGCTTGATTTCATAGAGACTTTTCCTTATATCATCAATTACAAGAAGGGTAAGGAGAACATTGTAGCTGATGCATTATCCAGAAGACATGCTCTAATCAGTACAATGGAGGCCAAAGTCATGGGATTTGAGCATATCAAGGTGATATATGCAACTGGCCCAGACTTCCAAGAAGTGTTCAAGGAGACTAGCAAAGCTACTTATGAGGCCTTTTATCAACAAGATGGGTTCTTGTTTAAGGACAGGAGGCTTTGCATTCCCCAAGGCTCAATGCAAGAGTTGTTAATCCGCAAAGCACATGTAGGAGGGCTCATGGGTCACTTTGGGCGAGACAAGACTCTAAGTGTGCTTATGGATCACTTCTACTGGCCACATATGAAGAGAGATGTAGAGCGGTTCTGTACGAAGTGCATTACATGTATTAAGGCAAAATCCAGGTCACATCCTTATGGTTTATATATGCCTTTGCCCATTCCTAACCTACCATGGGTAAATATCTCTATGGATTTTGTTTTAGGTCTGTCCAAGATCAACCACATGGATTCCATCTTTGTAGTTGTAGACATGTTCTCTAAGATGGCACATTTCATTCCATGCAACAAGACCAATGATACTACGCAAACAGCTAGCACTGATCTCTTTTTGAAAAAAAAAATGTGTCTACATGGAGTGCCAAGGACCATCGTGATACCAAGTTCTTGAGCCATTTCTGGAAGGCTTTGTGGAAGAAGTTGGGGACCAAACTTCTCTTTTCAACTACTTGTCATTCCCAAACCGATGGCCTAACTCAGGTAGTGAACCGTACACTCTCAACTCTATTGAGAGCGATGGTTTGTAAGAATTTAAGGAATTGGTTATCATTCTTACCTTACATTGAATTTGCTTATAATCATGCAAAGCACTCGGCTACTAAACTGTCTTCTTTTGAAGTTGTGTATGGATTTAACCCCTTGAGTCCACTAGATCTTTCACCACTGCCACAAGCTGTTTATTCTTGTGCTGAAGCTGAAACCAGAGCATATTTTGTGAAGAAGTTTCACCAAAAGGTCAAAGATAACCTAGAGAAGAAGACCAAGAAGTACAAGGAACAAGCAGATAGATGTCGCAAGGAGATCACGTTTGAACCAGTAGATTGGGTCTGGTTACACATGAGACATGAAAGATTTCCCAACTAGAGGAAGTCCAAGCTTTCGCCAAGAAGAGATGGACCATTACGCGTGCTAGAGAAAGTCAACAACAATGCCTACAAGCTAGAGCTGCCATGTGAGTTAAACATTTCTCCTACTTTTAATGTTACTGATTTAGCTCTTTTCCATACAGATGAATATGTTCTTGGGTCAGAACCTTCTCAAGGGGGAGGGAATGATGAGGACATCGATGCTAGCCTAACCGGATTCGAAGAGCAACCCATCACCATACCAGCCAAGAGGCACACACCAAGGACAAGGCCAGGATCCAAGAGCCTAAGAGAAGAATTTAACTAGTCTGTGGAGGGCTTAATCACACTATTGGAGCATGGAGAGCTCAAAGAGAAGCTGCTCACAGAGGAGATTATTCGAGACACTCCAGTAAAGCCAACGCACATTTTAAGCTCTTCTACTTTTCAAGACCTGGAGAATGCTCAAGAAGATAAGATCACCAAGGAATTGCAAGACTCTTCTCATGGACAGCTCGAGCTTCCAACAACTGCTTTCTTGCCAATTCTACAAGGATACAAGGCTACTACCGTGTTCATCATCTCAAAATAACACTAGGAAAGGACATGAGTTCAAAAACCAAGCGCAAGAACACTTCAAGAGTATGCTCCTAAGGTACACATTTGGTTATTGATTTATGACCAAACTTTCCTTTTCTGTTCTTGCGGCATATTTACTTTTAGACTACATGTTGTTTTTCCTTTCGTCTTAGAAGTCCCAGCGTTTTTATTTATTTAAAGAGTGTTGTTTTTCTACTTTCTTTATTCGGACAAAGAAAAGCCCTAAGCTGCTGAACTATTTATAAAGCTCCTTTCTCAGCTTGTAACACCACGTTTTATGAAATAAAAACCTAAGTTTTCTTCAGCAGAAAGCACAGCTCCCTCTTGTCTTCTCTGTGTGCGAATCCATAGAAGCATCTTGTAGTACTTGGCTCCTTGTAGTACCGGCGATCATCTTTTTCTTGTAACCACTATTTACAAGCATCTCATGTGAGTTGGCCAATTGCATAAGTTAATCTCTCCTCCTTCAGGATGCGGTTGTAGTAAAATCACTAGTCTATGTTTCTTTTCCACTCTAAGTAGTTTCTTTTTCCTGAAAATGTATAGAGTTGAATTTCATTAGCAGGTTGATAATCAGAATTAAAATTAACCATAGATTTGGGAGCGTGAGAAGTTTGATGTGGGTGGCTCCATGTTAAACTCCATGTGTTGTCTGGCTGCTTGGAATTCAGCTCTTCACAACTTGCAGCTTCTTCATATCCTCCTTGGGAGTTTTCATCTTCAGTCCATGACTCTTCTCTGGGGTCGTTTTCCTCCTGGTCTTGTTCTCCCCATTCATCTTCTTCCTCGTACCACTTCCTCTGGCTTGAACTGTATCGAAAATGATCTAGTAGTTCAGGCTCATGTTCTTCTCTGTCCAGTTCATGACCATAGTCATCATCTTCCTCAGACCATGGGTCTTCCATGTAAGTTGTATCCTCCTCACTCATGCTCTGGTCAGAATCAATCTCTTGATTCCAAGTGTCTTCTTCGACCATGTTGTTCCTCTGGTGCTTGTGGTTACTTGCATAGATTCAACAAATGGTTAACCACAAAAAATCAAAGAAGCAAAAAGTTCTAACTGAATAGTCCACTTACTTAGATCAAATAGCAATTAAACAAACTCTTTTTCTGGTTTTCGATTTATCAACAAAAAAAAAAAAAAAAAAACTAGCTACAACAAGCAAAAAGGAAAAAGAATAGAACAGCAAGGAAAAAGAAATTTAACATTTTTGATTTTCTGGTTTTAAAGGACACAAAAACAAGCAAAAAAAAACTTAAACATAACTGAAACACGAATTTTTATAGTTTTTTTTTAATGACAAAACGAAAACAGAAACAGAATACAGAAACAAAATGCAGAAACGAGACAGAACTAACTTCCTTTGTTTTTCTTTTGGGTTTTCGTTTTAGATGATGCAAACAGAAACATAATAAACTCTTTAGGGTTTTCGATTTTTAAGACACAAACAGAAGCAATCTAACCAACTTATGCAGCAGATAACAAAGCAGAACTGAAACAGAACAAACGCAGCAACAGGAATCAAACGAGAAAGTAACTGAGAAAAATCGAACTAAGCAAACAGAAGCAACTTTTAATGGTTTTTCTCTTAAGAATAAACTGAAACAAAAGAGCTAAACAAAACAGAACTAAAGGATAAAAGGGATATAAACCAAATGTAGGAATCTTTGGCTCTGATACCAGATGATATAAGATCGGATTCCACCTCTCTTATTCCACACGGTTTCAGGTCTGATAAATTGAATGGATGATTAGTAAAGATAGAGATGAGGGTGAAAGGCTGCTGATTGATTCCACAAACAGCAATCTGAACATGACAGCTTGATTCCAAAAGCAATCTGAACGAGATGGATCGAAGGCACCAGAGAGATGATGGAAGGATCTTTGATACCACAGGGGCTCTCAGTCTTATTTGAATCACACACACTAATAACAGAGAAGAAGCTCTCTCAAGCTGCGCTTGAAGAATAAACAGAAAACGGCGTTTTATTGATCAGAAAAAGGTTAAAATATACAAGGCTGCAGGGGAACCTTATATAATCGTCCTTCAGCTTAGACCTAGGGTTTAGGTCGACACAAAATCAGTAAAAGACTCTAAAAATGACATGACTTGTAAAGGAAAACTACAAAGCGTTCAAAATACCAAAAAAGGAATGTTTGCCAAAATAAAAAGAAAACTACTTAAACTACTGAAGACGTGGCTGTGGCTTGAACTGTGGTTTCTTGCAGCCCTTAATACCACCGAGATACTCTGGATTACCTGCAAAAATTCATAATAAATAGAAGTTACCTTGTTTGCGCTCGTATTGGCTGGTTTTGAAGCTGAAGTCTTCAAGGCTGATACTGGTCGGTCCAGCTTGAAGTCTTCGATGAATTCTTCCTCTTGAAGTCCTTTGAAGTCAAAATAGTTGAGATCTTCAAGTGTTTCCTCGTGCTTAGATTCAAAATCCTCTTCTTGCTCCATTTGTTCTCTATCGGCTAAACAACTTGTTTTGATGGTATCTTGCAGCTCCGACGTGATCCCGGTGAGATTCTTGATGTTCTGAGCTCCATTTCTTTCCAAGTAAATATTCTTACCTTGGTTGATTCGAGGCTGGCCTTTCTTGATGCTCAGAAGTATAACATCTTCCATGAAGTCTAAATCGGGTGCCTTGGAGCTTTGTTGAACGTTTGCTATTTCTGGAGAGTTTCTGAGTGAGGCTGCTGGATTCTTTGTGTTTAGGAGAATCTCTGCTACCTTATAAGCTTCTTCTTTTAGCCTCATAGCCTTGGAATATGTCATTGTGGCTCTCTTGACCTCGGGTACTTGATTTTGGTAGATGTTTGGTTTGATGACCGCATCAAACTTAGAGAATGCTTCCAACCCATTTCTTTTTGAAGATATTAGAGTGACCCACGTGTACTTGGAATTTTCATCAATGAATGAAACAAAGTACTTGTATTGATCACTATAAGCACATGGAGCAGTCCATATATCTAAGTGAGCTAGACTGAAGCATTCATCATAGATGGTAGATGAATCTGGAAACACAGTTCTACAGTGTTTTCCAAGAATACAAGCTTCACATTCTTGATGATCTTGAGTCAGGCTCGGTAAGGTGAGATGGAGAGTCTTGGAGTGAGGGTGACCCAGACGAGCATGCCAAAGAGAACTGGAACAAACAGAGCTTAAGGCTGTGTGAGGATCAGTAAGAGAATTTGGGTTATTCAGAACATACAGACCATCCTGAGCACATCCTTCTCTAATTTTCTTTCCCGACTTAATGTTCTGAAACAACACATCATTAGGTCCTTTGTTGCTTTTCTAAGAGACAACAAATTAGAGGTGAATTCAGGCATAAGTAGAGCTTTTGAACTCTTTTTGAATAACTCCAACTCCTCTAATTGGAATATCTGGTCCATTAGCTATAGTAACATTCCAGACTAAGGTTCAATGTTGGAAATGAGCTTGGCATCACTAATCATGTGATGTGTAGCATTATAATCAATGATAATAGGCTTATGAGATTTAGAGGTAGATAAACCTTTACCAGATTCTGTCAACTTGGCAATGTGTTTGATGAGAGCATCTAAATCAGACTTTCTCATAACATCATCATTAGATGCAGCAGCTACATCAGCGTGCTTGGGAGCCTAATCTAATCCCCTTAGCTTCATTGGCCTTAAATGAGAGTGGAGAGTCCAGCACTTGTCTTTGGTGTGCCCCTTCATCTTGCAATGGTCACACCAAACATTTCTTCTTTCTATCTGTTGATAAGCTCCATGGCTTACATGAGCAGTCTCACTTGTCCCTTGAAAGAGAATTTTTAATCTTTCTTCCTTCTGGATCATCATACATACTTCATTCAGAGTTGACAGCTTCTCAAAACTTTTGATCCTTTATTAGCTCTCTGTCCCACTTAGAAAGAGGCTTTAGCATTCCGGATTCACCAGCCTCTTTTCCTCTTTTGCATTAACATATTCCCTCGTACTTGACTTCGTTAGACGATCCTACTTAGGGGATTGAAAGCAGAAAACAGAGTAAGGAATAGATGCTGCTAGGGCTCATACGAAGAAGCCAACTCGGTAAAGCTAGTTTACGGTTCCTTTTCTTGCTTGACGGTATGCTTTTAACCAAGCCTAATCCATATAAGAAAAGCGAACAACTATGAAAACAGGGCAAGAAGATGCAGACGGACATTATGCAATGAGACTGGAGTACCTGGTAGGGGGCCTAAACAGACAGTAAGGGGGTGGGTCTAGGAGAAGAGATAAGAACGAGGGTGAAATGCACTTTAGTGACTAGAGAAAGAAGTTCTCTAGGAGAAGCAGTCATTGAAAAAAAATCAGAAAAAGGAGCTGATCCGATGGATGAAGATAACGATCAACGGAAACTATGGGCTATGAAGCTAGATGGCATAGAAGAAGGTTATGCCAATATGGATGGCTTGCCTGGAAACTAGCCATGTATGTACTGGCTTCCGCACTACTTGGTTGGATCAATCTCATTCTCGAAAATGGGAAGAATCAACTCAAAATGTGAGGGAAGCACGAAGCATAACATATGAATGAGAGGCCCTCATCAATGAATTAATGAGTTTCTTCGCCCTCCGAAGGACTCGTTTTCAGCTCCTGGAGGAACCATTTATATATTATATTCAAAAAAAAGTCAAAAAAAATCAAATGATTACACAGCCCACTTCGCTCCGCTGCTCTGTTCGCTCCGACGATTCTACATACCGGCGAAAGAGACTGAGCTGGGGCGAAGCCAATCACATTGAGTTGTAGATTGACATAATTAACCTTCAGTGCACTTATATATAATATATAGTCAGATTTAAAGCTGAGCATTCCCTTTAGCGGCACCTCTGACCTCAGATGCATGTGTTAAGCATATAACTAGCGAGCAAACCATACTTCGAATATCGCTCGGAGCAAGGCCAGTCGCTGGATTCAGACTAACAGGACCATTCCTTATGGAAGACCCAGCAAGAGACGTCACTACCTACCTAGGCCTTAGGATGAACTCCGGTGTTGAGGCCCAAAGACTGGAAATTCAACCCTAATAACAAAGTTCCTCTCCAACCAGTCGAGTTACTACGTTCCTTGCTTCACTTCAGTAAATTCATTAACACCGTATTTGATTCCATCTTGTTTTTCTGTGCTAGTTACTATATGTAGTAGTGGACTAACTGGGCTCTGGGCACAACTCATTTGAAAAGGAATGTCAAAGCATTGCGGATTCTTCCTTCGACGTCTTATTGCCCTTGATCTTAAAAGAGGTGCAAGCCTTACTTACCGATACCTTTTATATCTTCCGCTCTCACGGATATTCGCTAGCTTTGTGCCTCTAGTGGCCCTTGACTGACTCGTCTCGTATCGTTTAGATAGTAAGTCCATGGATTCTACAATCTTTTGTTAACCTTTAGCTACGGGCTCCATGGAGAAAGTTGTCGGATAGCAGCGATTCCTATTGCTATTCTATGGTCTTTTCAGTCTTTTTCCCTTTACCCGGTCCTATCTCGAGCAGGATCACTTTGCTCTTTGGTGCTCGGGATTCCCATTCAAGAACCAGTAACTCACCATCTGATTCACGCGGATCAGAGCCATCGAGTCGATAATAACTGTTCTTCGGTCCAGCTCTACCCTACAGCAAGATCACGCCACCGTTAACTAAATAGTTTAGGGGACGAGTCTCTTAACTCGATCTTATTATTTGATTATTAAGCCCGTTTTGCGTTGCCGAACTCTTCTTGTATTTGCCATCAGGTGAAGGAAGGAGGGACCCCTTTGCCATAGACCAATTACCTGAGATTGGCTAGCATGAGGCGTTCCTCGGAGGTTAACCCTAATTGATTCTGCACTCCCTAAAGAGAACAATCCATTCCTTTAGCATAGCTAACGAATAAGGAAAACTGAACTACGGCGCTCACCAAATGTATCACTCATCCCGCTAAAATGGTCTCTTATGAAGTCTCTATTAGTCTTATTCTTATTGTATGCCTTGTGAGCGCGTTTGTATCCGCGAAGGCAATCATCACTCGGATGTTCCCCTAACCCAACCCGGGAATGGACCGGAGGGAACCGCAGCATGGGTAATGTCCGCGTCTCGTCGCAAGGCTCATTTTGAGTTGTGGGTCATAGGTCGGGCTTCGGGCGGGCAGCTTTATCTGATCAAGGGCCAGAGCACAAGGGTCCTGGTATTATCCAGGTGCGAAGAACCCTGGAGGTAACTACAATGAGCAGAAATCTCACTCACCGGCCTACACGACAAGAAAACACTCGAATGTGAGAGCAAGGGATCACCCAACGAATGGACGAGCTCCAAAGAGTTCATCGGTAAGCACCATGCTTTCAGAGAAGTGGCGGTCTGAATCTTATCTGAACTGCGAGAATAACTAACTAAGCTGTGCCATAAGGGTCATTCTAAAAGCGGGACAGGGGTTCCTCCTTTAGGTTGTTTAAGTAGGTTGGATGATAGATCGGCCATAGGAGTACTCTGGGATATAAACCAGGGCAACAAATGTGGAGCATACAACGATGCCGCCCGTTTTCATTTCATGGAAGTCCCTGGCAGAGGAAAGGGCTGTAGGTGATGTCGCGTTTTGCTTCTTATCTAGAGAGGGGGTGAAGTCACTCGACCGAAAGGAGAGGGTGTAAGCATGACTCGAGCATTTAATAGCTTGCGAGAGGTATTGATTACTCAACTAAAAGGAGAGGGGCGCTGAAATCGTTCCTATTGGGTCGTGTGTGGCTTTAGTATAGATGAATAAAGGCGGGCGCCGAAAAGGAATCAGCCCAGCGCCTTCAAGAAAGCTTTGCTTGGTAGGCGCTGCCTACTCACTCGGACAATGCTCTGAACACGAGAGTGTGCAGTTTCACCCCCTTTTCTCATGCATAGTCACAGGCAGCGCCTCGGAAAGCACGGACGAGCCACATGTAGGGAAACTTGCACGTGTGGTTCTGGCCGGGGACACCCCGGTATACTGTACTAATATGTGTAGATCCCCGTAATTCGAGTGAGATTGTCATGGCACGAAAGCAGATATGCTCTGGTATTCCCCTTTCCCTGTATTGGTTATGTTCCTTATTTCTCGTCTAGTAGAAACTAATCGAGCTCCGTTTGATCCCCAGAAGTGGAAGCTGAATCAGTTGCAGGCTATAATGTAGAATATTCGCGGGATGTGATCCTTAATAGTCCACTGTTGGCGGAAGCCAATGTCCCGGGGGGGAAGGGGGGGTCCCGGGGACTCATTCTGACTGAAACTAGGGGTGGGTCTTTACCAACTCAAAAATATTTGATTTTGGGAAGACAAAAAACGTGATCGCCTAGCGCTAGTCTTATTGAAAAGGCCCCTTACTATAACTATAGATGCCCCTTATTGAAAACTCAAGGAAAGCTTGATATATATGTATTATATTAATGCATAATGCGCTCAAGCATGCGAAGAAAGCCAGCCTTACCTTTAGCAACAAGGGCGTTTATGCTTTACTAAGAAGTGCGAAAGGACTTTTCTTGCTTTTTTAGTAAAGTCACCCTTTTTATTTAGAATTGAGTAGGTGCTTCCTGGGGCAGGGCACTCTTCATTATTCATTCGAAACTTTTGAATGTCGGGTCGGAGGTTTCTGCCTCGTTATCAAAAAGGAAGTTGGTAAAGCAAACTCCCTCCTTGGATGAGCACGGGGCTTAGTCAAGTAGAACCGGGTTGCGCTGCTTGATGCTCCGATCGAAAACAAATCAGTGGGGTTCCTCCTACGACTGAATATGCGTTAGAAAGGTCAATCCCTCCACTACTACACGAAAAAATTAGGCCGAACTTCTAACAGCCCGCCCGCTTCCATAGAAAAATATCGCGGCAATGTAGACCTAAGTGGTCATATTGGATCCTTGGGAACCATCACAAGTACGGCCGGCCTATATTTGAACGAGAATGTCGTGTCGTTCAGCGGAGCCTAAAAGAAGGTGACTCGCGCAGACATCTGACTCCTTTTCAATAGAAAGGAATAGCCAAACCAACCCAGCTGGCTGATCAATCTCAGAGATCTTATCGGCCAGCAAGCCGGAGACGGACGACCACGGTTCCGACCTTACCAGCACCAGAGGTGTATTAATCAATGAACCCCGAAACCAACTTTCTTTTCTGACAAAATCCACCAAGTCTAAGGGTCAAGACATCTTGTTGATATTGATTGAGGACTTTTACTGACTGACTCCATCCATAAACCTAGATCCTAGTAACCAAAGCGTCACGACAACATCCAAAGTTGACCTTTGGATTCTGAAGTAGGGGGCAAGGAGGAGCGCGTAGGAATGTCGACCACCACATAAGCCACTAGTGGCTGAGAGAAAGCGAGCAGCACCTTGTATAGGTTGGGCAGAGCTTGAAGAAGCTAGCCCCTATCAGAGCAGAGAAAGCCATTGCGCGCTAGCCTAACTAGCTAGCATTTTTAAGCTGGCTGTTATTTAGTTGTAGCGTGCCGGAGGAACCCCTTCTATAACTTTGGAAAGATTTAGCAGTATTTTCTTATGATAACCTGGTCGAGAGAGTACGATACATCGGTGTAAAAGGTTGAGTGGGATATGTAAGGTTGGTTATAGTCAGGCCTGGCCGGAAAGTGTTCTTGCCTCTATCATTAGCTCGGGTAGCCCCTGTTTCTGGTCTTTTAGTCACCTTCCAATGGCTCTTTTCCCAATCACATCCCGAAAGACAGAAGGAAAGACAAAGATTACCATTAGGCGAAAGCAGGTCCATAAGGTGAAGACTCTCTGTCGTCAGATCGTTGGCAGTCTAGTTCTGCTTTCTTTTGAATCGAAGTTTAAGGCATTCAGACATGGGATTTGTTAAGTGCATTCAGCATCAGTATCTGCTTTCTTTCTGGTGTAATTGCAGAGAAGATGTAGACAAAACTTACTTAATTCAATTCATACCCTGTGCGAAGGAACTCAGGAATCACTTCCCCTTCATTGAAAACAACATAAGAAAGAGTGTTCTAAGGCCAATAGACATAAAGTGAGTGCTTGATGTAACATATCTGTTGTTCACACTATCAACCATAGGCGTTCCTCGAGCAAGGCTCAATGGAATTGAGGTTCGATGTAATTGACCCGCCTTATGTTGGACTTCCCAACTTACCTAGCGGAAGAAAAGGGGTTCCTCCTATAAATAGAAATATGTCTAGGTCACTTCCACCAACAACTCAAACTATTTCTTACTGGGATTCTCTACAAGTACCAGAAAGTATGGGATCTCTACAACTTGTTCCACAAACTCAAACTATCGGTCAAGGGGTTCCTCCTCTAACTCGGTTCATTCCCTAGGTACCCATTCTTTGGTTCTTACAAGGTAGGCTCGTGCCCGGGTTCACTCGTGAAAGAAGGTTCTAGCGGTAAAGTCAAGAAAATCCTCCCTTCGAGGAATGCCTTAGGGTATGTCCCCTATCGCCTTTCATTCGAAAAGCTCGAATCATTATCCTTCATGTACTTCAAGTGAGAGCTAGAGCGCTTCTTTCTCAATTACATTGACCCTTCGCACCTTGGAATATAGAATAGACACTTTTGAATCCCCTTTTCGATTAGTAGGGGATTTCTTAGCTGAGCATCAATCCCATTCTTTGCGGATAAAAGTACACTACCCTGCTTGCATGTAACCTTCTACTTGCTTGACTACAGTCACTCCTATTAGGTCACGGACATCCTTAACTTAAGAGAGCAGGAAGAGTTGACTATCATAGCAGAACATACAGAGTGCCGGAACTACAAATGGACTAATGCTTTCTCTGCTTTCCCTCTTTTTCGTGCATGGAAGATGCGGCATAGATAGAAAGAGAGCATTCCAGACTATTCTCTAGCATCCGAATCTGGGCATGAATGGAAGACTCCTAGCTCCCTCCTACCACACTTAAGTATCTCTTTTTAGCGGGCGCTTCATAATCAAAAGATCGTTCCATACCATATGACCCAGGCATATTAGGCATAGAATGGAAAAACCCAGGGAAAGAGCTTACTAAAACAATAGTAGAAATGGAATTCCCCATAGCTAAGAAGGGATAGCTAAAGAAAGGGATATCATTGAAAGGAAAACAACAGTTAAAGAAAGAGTACGAAAGAGAAAGGCGTTCCTCGGGGTGTAGGTAAGGGGTTAGCAGTAGAACTGTTACTTACCTAATCTCACATCTCCTCCTTGGTTTGCAAACCAACTCGGAACGAAAAGAGAGGGAGAGTACAAGCTCAGCTAACAACAGAAAGAAGGAAAGCTCATGCAAGGAAACATCCAGGGGCCAGAGGGAACAAAGGATGATCTCAGGCATATAACATATAAGAAAGGGAAGATATTGATTCTACGGACCTTACGGTCCTGCTTTAGCTGCACTTGCAGAGGTAGCTACGATCGCTCACAGGCCATTGCTCGCTCTCTCCAAGTCGGGAAGAAGGAAGAAATCATTAACGGCGGGATTACCGAGCCTTAGTCCCCTTCTCGGCTGGCGAGGAAAGGAGAGGCAAGGATGAAACAAGGTGAATCAACAGATAAGAAGGGATTACATAGGAAGAGATTCAGAGACTGAGCCGGCTACCGTACTTCGTCTGGAACAGGAACAACTCACAACCGATCAAACACAGTAGGGGTATATCATATATACTTCTACCTTAAAGGACAGAGTATCAAATAGTAGCATTTCCATACTGAGGTTCATTGTTGGAAATGAGCTTGGCATCACTAATCATGTGATGTGTAGCACCAGAATCAATGATAATAGGCTTATGAGATTTAGAGGCAGATAAACCTTTACCAGATTCTGTCAACTTGGCAATGTGTTTGATGAGAGCATCCAAATCTGACTTTCTCACAACTTCATCATTAGATGCAACAGCTACATCAGCCTGCTTGGGAGCCTAATCTAATCCCCTTAGCTTCATTGGCCTTAAATGAGGGTGGAGAGTCCAGCACTTGTGAGAGACCTCTTTTACCACGGTAAAAGGTCGAAATAGTTTAGTTTCCGATTCGGACACAATTCATTTATTTTTTTGTAATAATGCCAAAATGAACTAGTTTTTTTTGGAATCTGTAACCCATTTGAGTTTTGGGAAAATTTGAAAAATTATAAATTTATGTTTCAAGGGTTCGTGAGAGATCCTTTTACGACGGTAAATGGTCGAAATAGTTTAGTTTCCAATTCGGACACAATTCGTGGGAGACCCTTTACCATGTTAAATGGTCCAAATAATTCGGACACAATTCGGACACCATTCTTTTTTTTTTAATAATGCCAAAATGAACAAGCTTTTTTGAATATGTAGGGTAAAACCTTTGAGTTTGGAAATTTTTGAAAAACTTGTAAATTTACTTTGTTAGGCTTCTTGGGAGACCCGTTTATCATGGTAAATTGTCCAAATAAGTTAGTTTCCGATTTGGACACAATTTATTAATTTATTTTTGTAATAACGCCAAAATGAACTTGTTTTTGGAATCTGTAGGCTAACCCCTTTGAGTTTTGGAAAAATTCGAAAAAATATATAAATTTATGTTTCTAGGCTTTGTGAGAGACCCCTTACCACGGTAAATAGTCAAAATAGTTAAGTTTCCCATTCTGACACAACTTATTCATTTTTCGGTAATAACGCCAAAAGGATCTAGTTTTTTGGAATCCGTAGGCTATAAACAATTTGAGATTTAGAAAATTTTGAAAAAAAATATAAATTTATGTTTTTAGGCTTCGTGAGAGACCCATTTACCACAGTAAATGGTCGAAATATATTAGTTTCCGATTCGGACACAATTCATTCATTGTTTTGGTAATAACGCCAAAACAAACTAATTTTTAATTTTTTTTCGAATCTGTAGGCTATATAACCCCTTTGAGTTTTGGAAAATTTCGAAAAATTTATAAATTTATGTTTTTAGGCTTCGTGAGAGACCCTTTTACCATGGTAAATTGTTGAAATAGTTTAGTTTCCGATTCGGACACAATTCATTCAGTTTTTGGTAATAACGCCAAAAGAAACTAGTTTTGGAATTCGTAGGCTATATAACCCTCCCCCCCCCCCTTTGAGTTTTTGAAAATTTTAAAAAATTGTAAATTTATGTTTTTAGGTTTCGTGAGAGACTCTTTACCACGATAAATGGTTGAAATAGTTTTGTTTCCTATTCAGACGCAATTCATTCATTTTTTTGGTAATAACGCCAAAAGAAACTAGTTTTTTTAAATCCGTAGACTATTACTCCTTTGAGTTTTCGAAAATTTTGAAAAAAATATAAATTTATGTTTTAGGCTTCGTGAGAGACCCATTTACCGTAGTAAATGGTCGAATTAGATTATGTTCCGATTCAGACACAATTCATTCATTTTTTTGGTAATAACGCCAAAATGAACTAATTTTTTTCGAATCTGTAAGGTAACCTCTTTGGGTTTTGGAAAATTTCGAAAAAATTATAAATTTATGTTTTTAGGCTTCGTGAGAGACTTCTTTACCATGGTAAATGGTTGAAATAGTTTAGTTTCTGATTCGGACAGAATTCATTCAGTTTTTGGTAATAACGCCAAAAGGAACTAGTTTTTTGGAATTTGTAGGCTATATAACCCCTTTGAGTTTTCGAAAATTTTGAAAAATTCTAAATTTATGTTTTTAGGTTTCGTGAGGGACTCTTTACCACGATAAATGGTTGAGATAGTTTTGGTTCCAATTCAGACGCAATTCATTCATTTTTTTGGTAATAACGCCAAAAGAAACTAGTTTTTTGGAATATGTAGGCCATAACCCCTTTGAGTTTTCAAAAAATTTGAAAAAATTGTAAATTTATATTTTTAGGCTTCGTAAGAGACCCATTTACCACGGTAAATGGTCGAAAACTTTAGTTTCCGATTCTGACACAATTCATTCATTTTTTTTGTAATAACTGTAGAAATTTATGAGAACAAGTAAAATTATGGAAGAACAAAGGAGATGGAAGTGATTTCGTATGGAGAGAATCAGATAGGATAATGAATAGTACTTATTTGTGATAAAACCATTATGTGGTTACAATCTGTGTATATAAAAAGAAGTTAAGCAAGTGGCTAAGCAAGTAGGATAAATATCTACTTAAAGTATGTTGCTGTAAGGAGAGTGAACAGTCCACGATTTAAGCTTCTTCTTGGGATTGTTTTATTGCTTCAGTTTAACATTTCCCCTCAAGATTGGCTGGATAAGATCCAATAAGCATATCTTGCAATCTAGCTCATCACACACCTTTGAAGTAGCTGCTTTTGTGAAAATGTCTGCCAATTGGTCCAAGCTCTTCACATATGTTGGAGAGATTACTCCTGCTTGAACCTTGTTGGGATCAATTTCCATCCCATCGAGATTGACCACCGAAAATGGCTAAGGAAAGATCTTGGGCCTAACCAACTTCGGTGGTACGAGACAGCCAACATGCTGGCGAACCAACAAACGGTGATGAGCCAACATGCTGGCGAACCAACAAATGGTGATGAGCCAATATGCTGCCGAACCAACAACCGGTGACTAGGCAACATGCTGGCGAACCAACAAATGGACACGAGCCATAATAGCGGAGACACGACAAGGCCGAGGTGACGAGCACCTGGCTCGGCGTCAGAGAGAAGCAGTGACGAGCGTAACCTGGCTCGGCGTTAGATAGAAGCAGTGACGAGCGCCTGGCTCGGCATCAGAGAGAATCAGTGATGAATCAAACACTTAGTTCGGCATCAGAGAGAAGCAGCGACGAGCTAAACACTTGGCTTGGCGTCAGAGAGAAGCAGTGACAAGCCAAACACTTGGCTCGGCGTCAGAGAGAAACAACAATGAGCCAAACACTTGGCTCAGCGTCAGAGAGAAGCAGTGACGAGCTAAACACTTAGCTCGGCGACAGAGAGGAGCAGCGACGAGCCGAACACTTTGCTCGGTGTAAGAGAGAAATAGTGACGAGCCAATATGTTGGCAAACCAACAAACGGTGACGAACCAACATGTTGGCGAACCAACAAATGGTGACGAGTCAACATGTTGGCGAACCAACAAACGGTGACGAGCCAACATGTTGGCAAACCAACAAACGGTGACGAACCAACATGTTGGCAAACCAACAAAACGATGACGAGCCAACATGATTGGTGGCGTGCCAAAATAACGGTTACGAGCCAACCATTTTGGCGACGACCCAACCATTTTTGCGATGAGCCAAACATGATTGGTGGCGCGCCAAACTGTTGGCAACAATCCAAGCAGGTGACAGGCTAAACAGAGATCCAGACAAGACAACTAAATGACGAGCTGGATCTCTGGTGACCCAGTGAAGCAGCAAGCCCAACATCTTGTTGGGCCGAGGCAACGAGTCGCAAAAAGTCGGGTGCCCAAGTTAGCAAGTCGAAGTAAAAAGCCCACACTCGAACCAACTTAGAAAAGAGAAGAAAGGAAACCCCGAAGAATAAGGAAGTTTTCCTTTATCGTATAGGAAAATGCCTAGCCGACTTATTCTTGTATAAATAGACATGTACCCCTTTGAAAAAGGGATCGACAATCTGATCTAGAAAAAGACATGTTATTTTCTCTGCAAAACAGCTTTCGAAATAGTTTGAATAAAATCACCATCTTTGGATCTCTATTCTTGGTTTCTTTTCATATAAGTTTTTCGAATCCTTAAGTTTTCCTAACCAAGTTTAGTTGTGCGAGTTTCGACTCCCACAATTTGGCGCCGTCTGTGGGGATTCTCAAACTTTCTGATACCTAAGAACCACCGAATACGAGATCTGAAACAATGACTACCGACAGAGACCAAAGCGGTGAAGATGCGAGCAACACTGGCGCCGATTTCTACCTCCTTTTTGTGGAGCATTTAAAGGGTGCAGCCCTCCACTGGTTTTCCAGACTGGAGCGGAACTCCATTGACGATTTCTAGCAGCTGTCTGCCGCCTTCCTGAAGCATTACTCCATGTTTATGGATCGAGGAGCCTCAGATGCCGATCTCTGGACATTAACTCAAGGGCCTACGGAGACATTACGAAGTTTCATGGGAAGATTCAAAGCAGTAATGTCAAAGGTTGAGGGCGTAAGCGATAAAGCCGCCGTGCTTGCACTAAAAAGGGCGCTGTGGTACGAATCGGAGTTTCGGAAAAAAATCGCCTTGAACACGCCACTATCAATCCAAGACGCGCTACACCGAGCTTCAGATTTCATAGTCAATGAAGAAGAGATGAAGGTGTTGTCTCAGAAATATGGAGTTGCCAAAACGACGAACCATTCTTTCCAAACCTCAAAACCCGCCACCTCATAAGAAGACTAATCAAGGAGGCAAATATTTACACCACGAGAAACCTAATTTCGGAGGAGCCCACAACAACCAAGTGGGAGTAGGCCGAGGCAAAACTCCATGGAATACGTGGACATGAAATACGAGTTCTTACGACGAAAAAGCCTACTGCGAGTATCATCACAAGCACGGGCATTCAATCGCAAACTACCGAACCCTGGGAATAAAGCTTGCAGCAAAACCTGTAGCCAGAGAGCTCGGCGATGCTGTAAGCCTTAAGGATTTTGAGCGAGAAGACGAGAAAGATCAGCTGAACCAGGCGAATCAAAACGGTGACCCTCCCAAGCGAGGAAGGCGAGATGACGAGGCGACATAGTCAGGTTCTCGAAGAATAATAAATATGATAATGGGAGGATCACAATATTGTTCAGACACGGTGTCTTCAATCAAAGTATTCCAGCGGCGAGCTGATGCAAGTGTCAACTGGTCGGCACCTTCTAAACTTCCCAACGACATCATCTCGTTCGAAGAAAGGGAAACCACCGGCATTGACCGACAACATAATGACCCCCTCGTGATAGAATTGATCGTGGACGATTACGACGTCGCCCGAGTTCTAATAGACACGGGAAGCTCCGTAGACGTGATCTTTCGGAAAACTTTCAGAAGGATGAACATAGACCTATCCAAAATCACGGCCGCGCCGAAACCTTTAACCGGATTCTCTGGAAAAACAACTATGACCCTTGGAACGATAAAGCTTCCTGTCCGAGCTGAATAAGTGACCAAGATCGTGGAGTTTTCTGTTGCAGATCATCCTACGATCTACAATGTGATTATGGACACCCCCTGGATAAACTCCATGCGATCCGTACCGTCGACCTATCATCTCTGCATCAAATTTCTGACCCCCGGAGGAGCCAAAACATTTTGGGGAAACCAAAAGGAATCCCGCATTTGTTTCCTAGCCGAGCACAAACTCATGAACCCCATCACAGACACCACAACCAAGTGAAAGAAGATGAAGACTGATAGGAAACTTGAGAAGGAGTTGGCAAAACTCTTATAGCAATTACAGATCACGGAGGATCGTGAGAGGAAGAGCAAACCTACTTGCGACCCCGTCATTTCGGTAAACATTGACAGCAATCACCCAGAGGGCTGCGTTGAGATAGGGGTCGAGCTGAAAGACCCAATCAGGAAAGAGCTTATTTCTTTCCTCAAGAAGAATGTAAACACTTTCGCGTGGACAGCATAAGACATGCCCGTCATCAGCATCGACGTGACATGCCACAAGCTAAACGTAGACCCAACCTTCAAACCAGTGAGATAGAAAAGAAGAAAACTTGGGCCAGAAAGTGCACAGGCGGTGACAACGAGGCGGACAGGCTACTACACGTCGGATCAGTAGTAGAAGCAAAATACCCAAACTGGCTTGCCAATCCTATAGTGGTAAAGAAGAAGAACGGAAAGTGGCGCGTATGCGTGGATTTGACAGACCTGAACAAGGCCTGCCCAAAGGATAGCTTACCGCTTCCACATATCGATCGACTAGTAAAAGCACAGCGGGCAACAAACTCCTTTCCTTTATGGATGCTTTTTCTGGATATAACCAGATCCTGATGAATCCAGACGATCAAGAGAAGACAGCGTTCATCATAGACTGCAGAATATATTGCTACAAAGTGATGTCATTCGGGCTCAAAAATACCGAAGCAACTTACCAGCGATTGGTGAAGCGAATGTTGGCCGACCAACTCGGTAGGACAATGGAAGTTTACATAGATGACATGCTGGTGAAGCCTTTAGAAGAAAAATATCACGTAGCTTATTTAGAAGAATGTTTCGAGCAACTGAATCTGCATAACATGAAGGTGAACCCAACCAAGTGCAGATTTGCGGTGAAATTCGGAGAGTTCCTCGGATATCTGGTCACTCACCGTGGAATTAAAGCCAACCTGAAGCAGATTGATGCGCTTATACAAATGGCATCACCGAAAACTAAGTGCGAAGTCCAGAGGTTAACAGGACGGGTCGCCGCACTGAATCGATTTATCTCTCGATCAACCGATAAGTGTCAACCTTTCTACGATACACTGCGCGGCAACAAGAAGTTTGAGTGGACAGAAAAGTGCGAACATGTGTTTCAACAGCTGAAAGAATACCTAGCCAGCCCTCCAGTACTTACGAAACCAGTGGAAGGCGAGCCACTTTTTCTATACACGGCCGTTTCCGCAACAGTAGTAAGTGGAGTACTCATCCGAGAAGAGCGCAGCGAGCAAAAACCTATTTTCTATGTCAGTCAAACTCTCACCGACGCTGAAACCCGGTATCCGTAGATATAAAAGCTGGCGTTGTCTGTGATACTGTTCGCCCGGAAGCTGAGACCATACTTCCAATCACATTCAACTACTTCCCCCCTGCGATCCATCCTACATAGTCCTAGCCAGTCCGAAAGATTGGCAAAGTGGGCAATAGAGCTAAGCGAATACGATATCGAGTATCGAAGCCGAACCTGCAGGAAATCTCAAGTCCTCGTAGATTTCCTGATAGAACTCCTAGAAGACAAAATAGAAGAGCCAGATCCGAGCCCAATATGGAAGTTCCACGCAGATGGATCATCATCAAAACAAGGATCTAGAGTAGGAATACGGTTGACCTCTCCAACAGGCGAAATCCTCGAACAGTCATTCCGTTTGGGTTTTCACGCATCCAATAACGAAGCAGAGTATGATGCATTGATCGCTGGAATGAGACTCGCTCGTGGACTCAAGGTTTCGCATATCCAGGCCTACTGTGATTCTCAGATGGTGGTCAACCAAGTCAGCGGCGAGTACACAGCCAGAGACGATCGAATGGAAGCTTATCTGAAGATCGTCAAGGAGCTGGCTGCACAGTTCGAAGAGTTCACATTGACATGGATACCATGCGGGGAAAACACTTTGGCAGACGCGCTAGAAGCACTCGCATCTACCTCCGATCCAGATGTGAAAAGGATAATCCCAGTGGAATTCATCAAACACCCAAACAGCTAACTAGGCCGAAGATACGTCCGAGAGCACCGGTATCACCACTATGTAGGAAGACCAAAAAATGTCGCCTTCGGCGGAAGACGAGACAATCGTGATAGAGGAAGAGCTCAAAACAGATCCTCCAGCCGAAGGAGAAAAAGTCGAGATGGAGGAAGATCCACAGCTCACGAAAATGGATTATGGATGTAACAAAGAGTGGATGGGAGCAATCCGCGTATACATCATGGACGGCTAGATACCATCAGATAAGTGGGCAGCTCGAAAACTCAGAGCTCAAGCTGCTCGATACGTTCTATTAGATGGAAACATCTTCAAGTGGAGATTCTCAGGACCGCTGATGGCCTATGTCGAAGGCACTGAAGCTAGAAAAATCATGGAAGAGGTTCACAGTGGGTCGTGTGGCAACCACTCCGGCGGGAGAGCTTTGGCAATCAAGATTAAGCGTCACGGTTACTATTGGCCGACTATGATGAAAGACTGCGAGAAGTTCTCCGCTAGGTGCGAAAAATGCCAGCGACATGCCCCGATGATTCACCAACCAACGGAGTTTCTGTCGTCAATCTCAGCGCCCTACCCTTTCATGCGCTGGTCAATGGATATAGTCGGACCTCTACATAAATCTAAGCAAACGAGATTTTTACTACTCCTGACGGATTACTTCTCCAAATGGGTCGAGGCAGATTGTTACGCCAACATAAAAGACACCCAAGTCGAGCATCTCGTTTGGAAAAATATCTTATGCCGACATGGAGTTCCATACGAAATTGTCACTGATAATGGCTCACAGTTTATCTCTACAAGGTTTGAAGTTTTCTGTGAAAAATGGAAGATACGACTTAGCAAGTCTACGCCATGTTATCAACAAGGGAACGGACTAGCTGAAGCATCAAACAAGACCATCCTTGATGGTCTAAAGAAGGGCATGAACACCAAAAAAGGACGCTGGGCAGATGAACTTGAAGAAGTGCTATGGTCACACAGGACAACTCCGCGATGAGCAACCGGAGAAACACCTTTTGCCCTTGTCTACGGTGCGGAATGTGTCATTCCAGCTGAAGTAGAATTTCCCGGAGTCTGCCGCAGACTTCTTTCGGGGTAGGAGTGGTTGAATCATCTCATGTTACTCGATGAATTGGATTTGGTCAACGAACGACGAGACCAAGCTCTGGTTCGGATTCAAAATTACCAGCAGGCGACGACTAAATATTACAACACAAATGTCAGAAATCGTAAGTTCAAAGAAGGCGATTTCAAAACACAGCTGAAACAAACGCTGGTAAGCTAGGAGCCAACTAGGAAGGACCTTACAAAATCACCAAGACAGTCCGACCAGGAGTGTACGAGCTCGCTAGCATGTCTAACGTTCCGATACCAAGATCTTGGAACGCAATGCACCTAAAGAAGTACTATAACTAAGACACTTCGCATGAACTACGGAACAGCTTGATCCCTACAAAGTGTACGTAGGCAGCTCGTCTTCTGATGGATTCAGCTGTCCCCCTCCTTCAAAAAGGGGGGAGTGGGTACGTATACATGTATACTCCCATGTCTTGAAAACGCGATCTTTCGCATGACACTTCTCAAGAAGAACGATTTCAAACTTTGTCAAACACAAACTCGTGTCACTTGACTTACGCAAGTCACAACTTTACATCTTTCACGGATATTCTACCACATCATCTGTTGCTGGCCACAACAGATGAACTACTGCATTCTTTATGGATTTTAACCACTATTTCTATACGGAATAGGGTTCTCAACACCCTCTCACGGGTATAGAAGCGCGCTATATAAATTCTGACTGGGTATATCCTGGTCTAATATCCGAAAGGTATATCATGAATAATATTCTTACAAGTTTACCTTCGAGAGGGATCCGTAAGTCGAAAACTCGCAAGTCTTAAAACTCGAAGCAAACTCTTAAACCCAGTAAATACCTCTTGGTACATTGGTCATAAACATCTCAGAAGCATAATACTAACCCTACCAGTTAGTATGAGATTTTAAAACATGTTTCATTGTAAAAAAAAAAAGGGAGTATAAGTCGGAACACCGCAAACCCTAAAGCTGACAACAAAGCACTCAAATACAAAGACAACCATATGACGGTTCGGGAAAAATCATATCGAAAATGCAAACAAAACATACGCAAACAAAGCAGAAACCCAACAAAGATGAAAGGAGTCATGCCAACGGACGGTAACTATTACACAACTTAGTAGTAACGTACAAAAACCGAGTGGATAAAGCCATCCAGGCATTTTGTTCAAAATACAAAACAAAGGATTCAAATGATAGGAGCATTAAAAGCAGAGTCAGTTGGGTGGATCCAGCTCGGCAATCTTCTCGTCGACAAGATTAGCAATTCCAGGCGTGCCAACGTTTGAGCCTGAAAAAATCAGCAACTCCAGCCTTTGCCGCCACGTTTTCCGTTGGCTCGTTCCCAAGAAGAGAACCCACCGAATCAGAGAAAACTAGTGAAAGTGTTAAATCATTTTTTTAGCTCGACCTCAATCCTCTCAAACTCATCGTTCGCGTCGGCCAAATCAACTCTCCACCCTGCCAACTTCGTCACCTCCGAGTTCAGAGCAGGCGCATCGTCTTTTTACAAGATCTCGAGTAACTGCAAGTTGCTGTCAACTTGGGCAAGATCGAGCTCCTTCTCCTTCGCCACCTTCAGCTCGTCGATGCTTTTTTCAATCTTAGATAAATGCTCTTGAAACTTTTCCAGCATCTCTCGCCCCGCCGCCTTCTGCGCCTTTTTAACATCTGCCTCATGCAAGGCACGAGAAGCAACGAGCTGCCTTTTCAGAGACTCGATTTTGGCAGCCTTCTTTTGGTTAGACTGATCCAACCTCATAGCTAAATCGCCAGCCATGTTCCAATCATCTTTGAGGAATCTCGTTTCTTTCTCAAGAGCTTCGATATGAGCCGAAGCGATTGCCAGCTCGTCAGCGTGTTTGCTCTCCAGCTCGGTGACCTTGTTTTTGAAAAAGGATGCTTCTTTTCGGGAACCTTCAATCCGGCGTCTGTCCTCTCGCACGTCTTGCTCAAAGGCGGCAACAATCTTGTTGATAGATGCGACGAACTGATCATAGAAAGAAATGTAGTCAGTACTTAGTCATTTTTCTCAGCAAAATGAGCAATCTCCAAACATAACTCGGTGCCTCCGAGCGATATATCGGTGTATAGGTCGCCATGGGATATCACATCAAGAGGCGGCAGTCTATCTCCCGAGTAGCGAACCAGTGAGAAGAGAGTCGCTGAGGCTGCCTCGTCGTTGCATATTGGCTCGGATTCTTCGTGCCCAAACGACGTTGGCACCGGCTCGGTAGAAGTTGGATCGGCAGGGTTTTGGCATTTTCATTTCTCTTGCTTTTCCTTAGCTTTTTCTTTGTCAACCTCGGAAGAAGGACGTTTACTAGGAATCATCTTCTTGCTTCCATTATACTGAGATATGGCTGAAACAGAAGGTCTGGCGGCGGAAACAAAAGCCGAAACCACTTCTCTAGCCTCGGTATGGAGAACTGGAGGCTCAGAGAGAAGATGTTGCTCCACCTCGGCGACAGTCTGGTCGACCAACTCAGCAGTTGGTTCAGTAGTTTGCTCAATCACATCATTCACCTCGGTGGTTAGGCTGGCTGCCTCCCTTGTTTACTTCTCTTTCAACGCCTGCTTATCACGGATCGTCGGTCTCTTTCCCATGTTTTTTTCTTGAAAATTGTGAGAAGGAGATTCGGATTCCGAGCTGTCTGATACTTCAACACCGGCAAAGATGGTTCGGACTTTTTCAACTCTCTTCAGGGAAAGATGATTTTCCCAATGGCACTTTCTTGCAACAAGCGTGTTCCGAAGCGTAAGTGTGTCTTCTGGGAAGTGTGGGAGAACTTGCCGCACTGCAAAAAAACAAAGGAAGTGGTCAGCTCGCTACAAACAAAAATCTGACAGATCACCTGAAAGTCTACGGCTCATCCACCAATAGTTCCCCAGTCCGTTTTAACGTGGCAGACACATTCGGCTTCCACCGAGGTGTCATTAATAGGAACGAAGAAAAAGTAGCTCCCCTAGTCACTATCTTTGCTTCGGAAGCCCTCAATAATCTTCCTCTACTTCTTATTGGAAATATAGTAGGCCTTGGAGTTTTTAAGATGGGAAACGCGAATGGTCACGTCACATTCGTAGCTCCAAACCAGAATGCCAACCAAGTGACGTATCCCTCGAGGAGTAATTTGGCTCGGCGCTAACCCATGCTTTGACAGAAAATGGATGATCAATCCGGGAATTGGAAACCAAAGCAGACTTTGGTAAAAGAAACTCTCATAGAGAGTAAAATGCCCAGGCGGTGGAGATTCGGCTCGGTCTGTTGAGGTAGGAACAATCAAATCGACATCTTCTGAAATGTTGAATCGATGCCTCAATGCTTCCAAGGACTCAGCGGTGCACAAAGATGAACCAGGTGGGTTAGCTCGTTTCTTAGGAGCTTTCCTCTTAGGTTTTCGCCTCGTCGATGTGCTAGCTTGGTGGCTCGCAAAAAGTCTCTCCAAAAGCACCTTTTCTACCTCGTCAAGAATGTATTATTCTGGCTCGGCTTTGATTTCTTCAAGAGCCTTCTGTATGAAAATTGCCTCGGCATCAAAAGCCTCGTTAACCAAAGTTGGGATATCAATCTGCAGCCGACCCGGTGGAGAACTAGGTTCGACTAGTTCGGAAACCTGAGGAGATAAAACCATCTTACGACCAAGCAATGAAACCGAATTTGTCGAACCAACAGAATCCTCCAGCTCGACGGTATGAGACATTAGAGATCTTGGCTCGGAAACACACTAGATACTAAGCAAAAAAATTGAAGAATTTTTGCTCGGAGACACGGAAGATCAAGGCAGCAGCGCGATCCAGATGATGATGGATCGAAAAATTCAAACACTCACCGCAGATATATGAAGATGGATCAGAAAATGCAAGAAGTCGCCTGATGATTTTGAAGATGGATCGGATAATTTAAAGGACCGCCGAGCCACATTTGAAGATAGGTCAGAAAACTCAGTTTCGGCGGCAGAAGAGAAGAAATGATAAAAGACCTAGCCAAAAACTTAAGCATAATAAGGGAGAAAAGAAGAGAGAGAAGAGAGCTATCTGATTTTTCGGAAATATGGAGAAGTGAGTTATGAGGAGTGAAACAAGGATCTAAATATATAGACATTTAAAAAGCATAGCGCGTGACACCACGTGGCCTTGGGAACACACAAAAACGTTCACAGTTCCCAATAAAGTTATGGTTGTGATAAGAAGAGTATTCCGTCATCGAGCCAATATTGTTGCCGAGCCAAAAACAAATCAAATTCAGCAGTATGGCTCGGCAGCTTGTCGTCATGGTTCGGCGGCATCATGATGGCTCGGCAGTCAGACAATCCAGACAGCACGGTAACATCGACTGAAGCTTTTAAAATTCTGCCAAGACAAATTCTATAGAAATGCCGAACCAAAGGTAGCTCGGCAGCATGTCAAAAGAAGATGGCACAGCAACATGGCAGCCTGAAGTGATTACGAGCCAAAATAGCTCGGTAACACAACTGAGAGGATGGCTCGGCAGCATGTCAAAATAAGTTGGCTCGGCGACATGACGCGCCAGTGTTGGCTCGGCGACATGACACGCCAGTGTTGGCTCAGTAAAAAACGCCTCGGCAAGTATTCCCACCAAAGTGGTTCGGCAGCATAAGGAAAGTCTCGGATGCCAATCTCGGAGATGACCAACTTTTACCTCGTCATCATCATCACTGACTCTGACGAGCTGGGGGGCTAACTGTTGGGGTAGATTTCCACCCCATCGAGATTGACCACCGAAAATGGCTATGTAAAGATCTTGGGCCTAACCGACTTCGGTGGTACGAGACAGCCAACATGCTGGCGAACCAACAAACGGTGACGACCCAACCTGCTAGCGAACCAACAAACGGTGACGAGCCAACGCTGGCGAACCAACAAACAGTGATGAGCCAACATGCTGGCGAACCAACAAACGGTGACGAGCCAACATGTTGGCGAACCAACAAATGGTGATGAGCCAAATACTTGGCTCGGCGTCAGAGAGAAGCAGTGACGAGCTGATACGCCCTGATTTAAGGATCACTCAACCGGTTTATGAAGATAGGATTCACGCCAAGAAGCAGATTGCAAACAAGGGTGATTTTGATGGATTGAAGAGTCGCACAACAGATGTGTAAGTCTGCTGATATTCCCACTCCTCAAAGCCTCTAGATATGACGCACTAGAACAGCAAAGAAGAGGTAATTACTTGGATATTACGCACCAAGTGACAGAAAATGTTCTTTAGCAAAGAACAAAGAGAATTCTTTCGCAGAAAATAAAAGTGAAAATCGATTATTCAAACTGATCAGGAGTGTTGTGTACATAAAGAAATGAGAGAGTCAAAGAAATAAATGTTTTGTAGGAAAAAAAAACATAGAAAAATGCAATAAGGACCAAAAATAAAGAAGAGTCAAAGAAACTCTTCATTCCACACGTTTTTGATCAAAGGGACCCTTCGGCTACCGTCTAGGTTCATTCAGTTTCAGTTTTGCTCTTTAAGGATCAAACCGATTCTGATGGGCCATTTTAGTGATCTTCTCGGGCCTGTATCAAAACCAGAATGGTTTGAGATACGTCTTCTCCAATCCAGCCCAAGTGATCTGGTTGAGTAAACATTTGGTTAAGTAATCCTCCAATTTCCTCTTTAAGTTTTTTAGCTCTCGCTCGAGTCATAGGTCCAACTGGTACAACTAAGTCCTCCTCGGCTTCAAGCTCTGGTTCAAGCTGCACTCCATGATCCATCCCATCCTGGGCTAAAGCATCATGCTGGTCTATGTCTGAGTCATGCGGCGCATCACGAGCCAAACACTTATCTCGGCGTCAGAGAGAAGCAGCGACGAGCCAAACACTTGGCTCGGCGTCAGAGAGAAGCAGCAACGAGCCAAACACTTGGCTCGGCTTCAGAGAGAAGCAGCGATGAGCCAAACCCTGACTTTACATCTTTCTCTCTCGATCTCATCAGATTCTTTTCCTCTTTCTCATCCGATTTCAACTTTCTTTCTCGATTTGGGTTTGAATCTGCATCTCGTCATCCCTCTATCTCGATTTCCTTCAGACCCTTCATCTCTCTCTCACTCTCTCCTCACCGACGAAATATCATTTCATGGGATTCCGAGTTTATCCTCTTCGTCTAAATCGACTTGCAGCGACAGATTCATACCGTGCAAATCTTCTTCGAGACTCCACGCTTTCGATCTGCAAGAGAAGGACGACTACGCCTATGAAAGAGGGAGGGAACGAAGCTTATTCTAGACTTTTGAAATCTGAGCTTTTCGGATCTGATTTCGCTTCTTCTTGTTTGTCTCCTGCAGGTACTCAAGGTTCTACTTCTTCTCCGATGAGTCCATGTACCAATATGTTGAAATTCAAGACGGATCGTTCCAATTCAAGCCCCAATTCGCCATTTTTGCCTTCCGTTCTCGGTAACGACAATGGTCTCTCTAATGACTCGTCTCCGCCTCCTAAACCTCCCTGCAAGGTTCCTAAAATGCCTCATAAGGTATAACTGTTTGCATCCATCTGTTTTATGTGATTTGGTTTGAGATTCTTGGGTTGTAGAATTTGAAAGATTGTTTTGTTTTTGATGGGATCTTAGGTTTTGGATGCTCCTTCACTACAAGATGACTTCTACTTGAATGTTGTGGACTGGAGCTCATAGAATGTTCTTGCGGTTGGACTTGGTACTTGTGTTATCTTTGGACTACTTCCAATAGCAAAGTGAGTGCTCTGATTATACTTGACTAATTATAAGATTTACATAGTGTTACTGGTGTTGGTGGATTCAGCTAAAACCACATGTCTTATGTTTTCTAATCATTATTGGGATTTTAATCCCAAACAGGATAAGATTTTTGTTAGGAGCTAACTTGAAGGCAAACTAATATCTTTTTCAGACCACAAGAAGGAGAAATCTCTCTGGCTTCTCTCTCAGAACTTTGTGAAAATGTTTCTTTGTTCTACTGTAAGTAAACAATATGACTAGACACCTCTATTTGGCTTCTTTCACAAACTTTGTGAAGTATTCTACTCACATCATATTTGTTGCTTTCTCTTCAGGATGATCTCATCACCTGGATAGTACTGCAAAAGTCTTGGTAAGCGACTCTCAAGATCCAATACATATGAGAAGTAAATCTCTATTTCATCTTTTACATGTTTTCTGATCTATGGGTTTATCACATATAGAGCACCACTAACTAACCCAATTTCTGAAAATGATCAACAGCTAAAGTTAGAAGACTTTACGACATAGCAAATGTGTTTTCCTCGATGAATTTAATTGAGAAGGTAAGAGCTTTGCTCCTAAACCAATACATTAACCATGAACTTACAAATTCCGTTGTTTCATCTTTTAGTTGTTTTTTTCTTTTGCTTTTTCCCACAGACTCAAATACCAGAGACTAGGAAACCAGCATATAAGCGGTTGGGGTCCAAATCCTTAACCAAAAAAGGATCAAGCTTATTTAATTCCTCTGAACCGAAGAAGTGGGTGATGACATCCCTACTTGTGGTTTTGGTTTTAGCGATTCTAAGTGGTATAATATATGTTTATGTGTTTTTGATTTGTGATGTTAGTTTAAAACTCAGATTGATGTTATGTAAGATATGGATCTTATATTTGATGTATCTTTTGCGTTAACAGTTTTCAACATTCGGTTTTTCGTTTAATTTCGGCTTTTCAAATTTGATATATATATATAAATGATGGTGGTTGCAAATAAGTTGCTAATAAGTGACGGTTTTAAAACCTTTGCAAATAGTGTATTCAGATTATCCATTAGTCGCCATAGTTGTTTTGCCAACATAGTTGTATTAAAATCTTCTATACTCCGAAATCCTAAGCCCCATTCCGATTTACCACGACATAATTTTTTCCATGCCATCCAATGCATCTCTCTTTGGTTACCACTAGAACTCCATCAAAAATGTGCCATCGCACTTGTCAGTTTTTTTCCGCATAACAAATAACAAATTGTCATCCGCGAATAATAGATAGATCGATGGGCTTGTTCGCGCTATCCTCAGACCATATATATTTTTCTCTTTCTCTGCCTTTTTTATGTTAGCAATAAGTACTTCCATGCATAATATGAAAAGATATGGTGACAGAGGATCACCTTGTCACAGTCCCATATTCGGTATTATATGACCTTTCGGTTGTCCATTGATTAAGACTATGTACTGAACCGATTTGATACACCACATCATCTAGGTTATCCATTTATCCGCGAAACCAAAACGTCGAAGCAGAGTTTCAATAAAGAGCCACTCGACCCGGTCATACGCTTTACTCATGTCCGTTTTGATAGCCATATCTTTATTTTTACATGACTTATTCGTTCGGAGTGCGTAGAATATTTCCTGAGCTATGAGTATATTACCCAAAATTAACAGTCTTGATACAAAAGTCGATTGTGTCTCCGAAATGAGTGTAGAAGAAAACGTTTCAGCCGTTGGCAAAGTACCTTTAGAAATGATTTTGTAGGCAACGTTGCACAAGTTGTGGATCGTAATTCTGACATCCTAGTTGGTCTTTCTATTTTTGGGATAAGACAGATATTTGTCTCATTTAATCTCTTATCAAAGACTCCCGATGTCATAAAATCATTTACTAGTTTAAGAATGTCCGCTTTGACTATATTCTAAGATCGTTGGAAAAACAAGGTTGTCATTCCGTCCGGTCCCAGTGCTTTTTCGGATGCATTAAAAACAGGGGTTGCTGCACCTCCTCTTCCATAGCCGGAGAAGTCATAAATTCATTCATATGACCCGTAATAATCGAAGATACTCCGCTAATGCCGTCTCAAACTCTGTGGGCGATGTGGTAGTGAATAATTCATCAAAATAACTCACAGCCACCTCCTCTATTTCTTCATCCAAGTCAACCCATCATCCCGCATTGTTACAAAGATCGATAATCCGGTTCCTTGCCCTTCTCTGATTTCTTTGAGCTTGGAAAATTTTGGAATTATTATCCCCTTCTTATAACCACGTATTTCTGCTTTTTGTTGCCAATATTATTCCTCATCCAAACAGGCCTCCCGAATTTTTTTTGTTACGTCAATCAACTCCTTTTGACTTCGATTGTCATCATTTTATACCTCCTCCAAAGCCCGTTTTAAATCTAGAATTTTTTTCTTTCCGTATGGTTGATCATTTTTCTCCACTTCGAGATTTCACGTCGACAGTTGGAAATTTTATCCACAAAGTTTTGTTCAAACTTTCCCATAGTTACCTCACAGCCATGAGAGATTGATTCCACAAGACCATCCCTACCTATCCAGCGTTTGTCAAACCGAAATTATTTTCTCCCGCGTGGTATTTTATTCTCAATTGTGGTGATAATTGGTCGGTGATCCGATCCAACCATGGCTAAATATTCCATGAAAAATTAAGAGAACAAATTGTGTCAATCCTCATTGGCTACTGCCCAGTCCAACCGGCACCGTACAACATGAGAACTCCTCCGCCCCCTCCACGACATCTTTTTGCCGACACACGAAAATTTGAGCATTCCACAATCTTGAAACATCATATTAAATGAATTAAACGTGGACGCGTGTTTCAGACTACCGCCTTGTTTTTCATGATTCCCAGAAATTTCGTTAAAATCTCTGATAATGAACCATGGTTCAAACCTTACAAGACCCAACCTAGTTAATCGTTCCCACACTCTGTCACGTAATTTTGGAACCGGGTCCCCGTAAACAAAAGATAAAAAAACACTTTGTTTCCTTCAATAACCGCTTCAATATCAATTATTCTATTATTGGAAAATAAAACATTGACATTAAAATCATTATTGTAAAATAATGCAAGTCCTCCACTTGCACCGCATGGATCAACCGTGTACAACTTATTATAACCGAGATGAAATTGAAAAAATTTGCATAAAAAGGGAATCTTGCTTTGTTTCTGAAAGAAATAAAAATTTTGGCTTGTGCTTCTTCCATAGCTCCCGAAGGTGACTAGTGGTCAGACGGTTCTCCAATCCTTGACAATTCCAACTAAGGATCGGCATTAATTAAAGTTCGGTTTTGGTGGGAAAAACTCTCCATGTATGCATGTGGCCTTCCTTGGTTTCCCCGGGTACAAACCTTCACCAATTTTAACCTCGTTCTTTGTCCCATTTCTTTTCCTAGGTGACACGAGTGTTTGGACAGCCTCTTTTTCGAACTGACTCCCTTCAACATTGTATTGCCCTTGGATGCCTTCTTTTTCTCTGCCGTAATAACCTTCATATCCTTCCTCATGGCCGCCTCTGTGAGCATTTGGTCTCCACCATCGACTGCCTCATCTGAGTCTTCCATTATCTCCACCGAAGCTTCTTCCGTTTCTGATCCCGTATCTGTGACCATGGTCACTATCCCGATTGCCTCTTCCCCCACATTCGGGATCAAGCCCTAGCCACTCACTGTCTCAGCCAGCATAGTTTCCTCTCTTTGCCCAGCCCGAGCCAATTTCTCCGTAGCTCCTTCTTCCTCGTTTTCGTCCGTTCCCAGCCCATCACTCACAGCCCGATCCTCTGTCTCCGTGATCACCCGAGAGCTCTGCAATCCAACTTCCTCCGTAGAAGTCAGTGTCTCTGTATCATTCTGAAACATAGACTTTCTCACTTTTTCCCTAAAACAGGGATCGAACCCTCATGCATTATTGTGTCCACCACACCGACTTCTGCCTTCTCCTCTACCAAACCACTAAGCGATTTTTGTGTTGGTCTCTTCTAAGCAACCAAGGTTGAGGCATTTTGGATCATCACAGTCTGTGATGCTTCAGCTATATGCTGTTTTCCGGGAGCGTTCTCTGTGGTTGTAATAACATACCTCTGCTCCATGCCATTTTGAGGTTCATTGTATCTGCGAACCTGTGATCCTTCCCCTGCGTACCGCCTGTCGTCACAGTGTTTGTATGATCGGTGAGCCCTCTGATATTTACGATTATCATAGTCATCCCTCACCTTTGGTGCCTTGTTTTCCCCTTCTTTTGATTTATGGTTCCTGTGATCTACCGCACCTTTGAATCCCAAATCTTTATCACCTGGTGGTCCATCGTTCCCATTTCCACCCCCATCCACCTGCGGACAGTCCATGTCATCATGACAGAGACTGAAGCATCGATGGCAAAACCCAAAGATTCGGTCATACCGAAGCGATATTGCGATCTCCTCTCCACTACGAAACTCAACATTGGTTTCAAAGAACAGAGGTTGAAAGCCATTGATCACCACCTGAACCTTTCCCGCGTTAATGTTCACTACCTTAACATCGCCAAGAGCACTCCTGATGGTTCAGAAAGTCGTCTCCGCCCAGAAATGAAGGGGAACAGTAGGAAGCAATCATGTTAAACATTAACAACCGGTACCACCCGCAAACGCTGCGTTTGTGGGTGTTAGCGGAAAAACCAATCAACCTCTACATCTTGCTTGTAACAAAACAAATTCATCTAAGAGATTGGAGAAAAGAAGCAAACCACTAGGTGACTGCGTGGTCAATAACAATTCCGCGGTAATTCGTCGCAAAATTCTAAAATTCTAAAACATATTCCACGAGAAAAATATTAAACATGGGCTATAGAGATTTCGACTATGACATTTGGGAGTATTCTTAAGGTTTCGTATTATTAAGATTTCGAAATTAAGCAGATAAGAACTCCATTTGTTTTGATCAACAAAATGATGGTGAAATGTTCTTTCTTTATCAAAATTGATTACTACATGATTTTTTCCAAATATAATCCCCAAAGTGTTTTCTTTATTTCTTTCTCATAATATTTGGCATGAAAATAAAAGATTTTATATCACTTTTAAGACCCTGTGTGATTGATGTTCAATGGGTGTCTTCTAGCCGTAGAAATCCAGCTCTGCCTTTCGGATATAAACTGTCGCATCATCTCAGGATTAAAAGCACGCTATACAAATATTTGTTCATTGTCGGAGTGGATATGTTTACAGTAACGTATCTGTAGACCAAAATGTTCATCCCGAACAATATAAGCATATGTCCATTGCTAGAGCGGATACGTTTATGGTAATGTGTCCGTAAACCAAAATGTTCAAACTAAACTATGCAAGTCTATGTTCATTGTCGGAGCAGATAAGTTTACGGTAATGTATATGTAAACCGAAATGTTCATCTTAAACACAACTATGCAAACATATGATTTATAACGGAGCAGATAAGTTAATGGTAACATATTTGTAACATACTTGAAAAACCGAAATAAGTCATCTCAAACTAAACTACGCAAACATGTGTTCATTATCAAAACATTCACGGTTATCAAAGACGATACAAGAAAAGCATTAAGATCTATTGCCAAATAAGAAAAGAACATGTGACGCTGCACGTAGGCGCATTCATCAGACCCAAAGGGTTTTCTTAAAATGACATCCTACAGTTATACGATCAATCAACAGCAAGACAAAAGCAGTAGTTCGAAAAAGGACTACAACATGGATAAAGCCATCCAGGCACAAAACAAAAGTTTTAAACTACACAAAAAAGAGAGGATCATAGATTTCTGTCTCTTCAGGATTCACAGTCTTCTCCTGCTCCGGATCAGTGGGGCGCTCGGCTGCGTCTTCATCTCCCCCGTGTTCTTCAGGCAATTTCTCCGCAAACTCCTCTGGCTCTTTGACAAGATCCACGACTTTCTCCGGCTCGTTACTTTTCTTGGGAGATGGCTCAGGGTTCATCTTCGGAATGGTGTTGCCTTCGCCTGAATCTGGATACGTTGGATCTTTCGAAGTTTTCTTTGAAATTAGAACAGCTAAGCCCGGCGTTCCCCTGTTCGAACCAGAAAAATCCTGAACACCGACGCTCGCAGCGGCCATTTCCATAGGCTCACCGTCATTGAGCTCCTTCAGGATGTTAGACCCCATGGGAGACAACTTCAGGATCTCTCTAGTCTCGGCTACAAGCTTAGAAAATGCCTCGTGGGCTCCTTCTATGTCTCTCTTCTGTTCGGCCAAATTCTTCGCCTCGGAGTCAAGAGATGGTGGCTCATTGCTTTGAAGCAATCCTATGAACTGAAGACTGCCTTCGATCTGAGCAAGATCAAGCATATCTTCTTTTGGCTCGCCTTCGATCTTGCCAAGAAGTTTTTTGGCTCAGGACATTTTATCTTCAAACATTTTCATCATCCTCTGCTTGGCCTCAAGCACGGCTTGCTCAACCTTACTCTCGTGTAGCTCGATCACCGCTTCAAGCTGCCTCGTTAAGCTGGCAATGTGAGCATCCCACTTTACCTTGCCAGATTCCAGCCGCATAATCCGCTCATCGGCTTCTTTTCGATGCTTCTTGACCCCTCTGTTTTGTCCTCAAGACTCTGGATTCTCTTAAGAGTCCTTTCTCGTTCAGCGGTGTGACTCGCCTCGATCTCTCTGAGCTTCCCATCAAGCTCAATAGCTTTCTTCCAGGCATCGTCAACTCTCTCCATGTCCTTGCGAGAGTCGGATTCATATCCCTGCACCATCATGTTAAGATGGGCTATGAGCTGCGCAGAAATAAAGATGTTATTTAACGATGAGATAAGTTAAAACGGCTCGGGTTTTAGCAACAAGATAAACTTAAACAATGACAAGCGGCATACCTTGACGCCATGAAGAGACACCTCGTTATAGGACTTGTCCCTAAGCAAGATATCAGACCGAGGGAGACAATCACCCGGGCAGGTGATCTTCGAGAAGATGGCCGCAGATGCCATAGCATCGTTGTAAGCTCCGTCAGCATTAATAGGCACGGTAGATATATAGAGGAATTTCCTCGGGGATAATTCGAGGTGCTTCGGTGCGTCGTTGCCGCTTCAACGCCTCGGATAACCCTTGTCATCTATCGATGACTGGCATTTTCTGCTTGGGACATTCCTCTCTTTAGCCTTCCCTTTGCCTTTGTCCTTATGCGGTAACATCTGGGAGTTCGCAGGACGAAGCCCTAACACGACCCCTTGAGGAGCTAAGGGCTTAAAAAACTGCTCGGGGGGATTATAGGAAGAAACCGGCTCTGAGAGGAGAGTAGCATTAGTCTGAGGGTTCGGGGGTTGGATTTGACCCATTGCCTTGGCTTGCCTCGCCCTCTCTCTGGCTTCTGCTTATGCTTTAGCTTTAGTTGCGGCTTTGTCTCTAAACATTGGTCTACCCATGGTATCGGCTGAAGGGTTGGAGGAAGATGATTGTTCGACAGATTGACCTTCAAAGAGGACTCGGTCTCTCTCCACTCACTGAAGTTTAAAATCTCTCTTCCAATTACACTTTCAAGCCGAAAGCGCTTCGCGGACTGTAGACAGATCGGGGGGCAACGAGAGTTGGAGATGACGCGCTGCAAAAAGAGGAAACAAAGTAAGAAACCTAAAAAAAGAAAATTAACATATAGCAGAATACCGAGCCGTAGCCCAAAACAAACTACGGGTCGGCTACCAGTTCTCCCCAGCTTATCTTAATGAAGTGAAGACGTCTTGAGCCCACTGACGCCTCGGTGACAGGAACAAAGAAAAGGTAATCCTCCCAGTTGTCATCTTTGCTCGGGAACCCTACTATGATCTTCCTCTTGGCTTTACCCGACACATAGTACTTCAATTCTCTCTTGTTATGACGTCTAAATTCGAGTAAGCTTCTTAAGTGTTCGACTCCAACCTCAACGCAGCATTCGTAACTCCTGACTAGAATGCCGACCAGATGTCTGATCCCCCGAACATTGATTTGGGCAATGGCCAAATTATGCTTCCATAAAAATTGCGAAATCACTTCGGGGATCGGGAACCATAGTAAACAGCGGTAAAAGAAGCTCTCGTAGAGAGTAAAGTGATCGAGGGAGGATTATTGGCTCGGTCCATCATTGAGGGGAGAACGAATTCAATCTCTTTCGAGATATTAAATCTCTGCCTAAGGGCTGCTAAAGAATCTAAGGTGGAGAGAGTGGAACAAGACGGATCGGGTCGCTTCTTAGCTTTCCTCTTCCTTTGGGCTCGTCGAATAGGTCCTAATAAATGCTCCAGCTCTTGTCTTGCTACGACAGGATCGTAGAACCAATCCACTGGTTCAAGTTTTGCCTGCTCGGGATCCTCTGAAACATTCGCACCAGAAGATTCTGCTCGGCTATAACTTCGAGCGTTGAATGGATCAGTGGAGAAAGACGGTTCAGGAAATGAAGACTAGCCTGGACTATCGAATAACCTGGCGTACGGCTCAGGTGATGTAGACACAGACAACTGAGACATTCTTTGGGTTTGGAAACGGATCAGGGTCTTTGGAAGACAGACAAACGGATCAGGATCCCTAATAGCTCAGGAGAAAAGATCTAAATTTTTGAAGAATTGGAAAACAGATCGGGGTTCTCAACAGCTTATCGGAACAGATCGAAGCCTTCTAATGATTGAAGAACATATCAAGATCCTCTAAATAAATTAAAACTCATATCCAAATCCTCAAACAAATCACCGGAAAACTCAAGAACGGCGGCGGAGCTAATTGAAGATGGATCGGAGAACTCAAATGGGTCGGCGGCGAAGGAGGAATAACAGAGGCCCTAGCAAATAACTTAAGCGAAAAATAGAGAGAGAAAGGAGAGAGGTTACCTGTTTTGGAGAATTTTTCGGAGAAATGAAGTTGTGAAAGATTGGGAGGCATCACAGTTTATATAGGCAAGTAGTGACGTCATACGCCTTGGGAAGTAGCAGAAACGTTTAGACTCCCCGAGAAAAGTATGCTAAAATCTGTGGAGGCTCCCGAGCAAAAAAATTTCTATACGGCAAACCCTGAGCCAAACTCTTGACATAACCTCTCGGTGGCATATAACAAAATAAAACGGCTAGGGGGCTTAACCGAAACACTCCTACGGCTCGGAATTTTCACTACAAATTCGTCTAGGGATGTTAACTTCAGAACACTCTTTACCTCGACATTTTCAGCTTTGAAACTGACGAGCTAGGGGGCTAACTGTTGGGGTCATTTTCACCCACCTGAAGTTAACGGACGCGAAAAGGTATAAAAACGGCTCGGTGTCAACGAAGTGTCGCGAACACCCGAGCCAAAATCAAATGGCTCGGGTGTCACACCGAAAACAGTTTAGGTATCACCCCGAAAGTGGTTCGGGTGTGGCGCCAAAAATGGTTTGGGTGTCACCCCGAAAGTGGTTCGGGTGTCACGCCAAAAATGGTTCGGGTGTCACGCCGAAAATGGTTCGGGTGTCATACCTAAAACGGTTCGGGTGTCATACCTAAAACGGTTCGGGTGTCACATGAAGATTGCTCGTGCCATCAAAAAAGAGA
The DNA here is from genome assembly GCA_900406555.1 of Pseudoturritis turrita. Classification (NCBI taxonomy): domain Eukaryota; kingdom Viridiplantae; phylum Streptophyta; class Magnoliopsida; order Brassicales; family Brassicaceae; genus Pseudoturritis; species Pseudoturritis turrita. The sequence goes on from OVBL01000845.1 coordinate 195,009, forward strand.
AACTACCCGAGCCGCTAAGGAGAAAGACACCCGAGCCACGAGAGAAAAGACACCCGAGCCGCGAAGGAGAAACGCCACCCGAGCAAAACATGGGCCGTTGCCACCCGAGCCAAACATGGGCCGTTGCCACCCGAAGCAGCGATCACAGGTGAGAGGCCCATGAAGATACGACAGACATGAAGAAAGGAAAACGAGCAAAAGAATAGGAAAATTTCCTATTTTTTTTAGGAGTCGCCCTAGCCGACTTAGACTTGTATATATACTGATGTACATCCTCTGAAAAGGAGATCCGCAGTTTTTACCTAGCAGAAACTATGTACTTTTGCTCTCATACGAAAAGCTTTCAAAACAGCTTAATAAAATAACCATCTTTGGATCTTCGTGTTTGTGGTTTTAATCTCAGAAATTTTAGATCCCTCTTAAAATCTAACCAAATTCAATTGTGTGGATTTACACCACCGAAGTGATATTGCGATCTCCTCTCCACTATGAAACTCAACATTGGTTTCAAAGCATAGAGGTTGAAAGCCACTTATCACCACATGAACCTTTCCCGCGTTAATGTCCACTACCTTAACATCGCCAAGAGCACTCCCGATGGTTCGGAAAGTCATCTCTGCCCAGAAATGAAGAGGAAACGCCTATCACTCGGACCCAAAACGTAATATCTGAAGGGTACGTGGGATGATGTCTTCCTCTCTGTCGAAATCAAACTGAAATCGACATAGACCTAAATCTGCTCCGACTACCCTCTCCTCAACATTCCATATGCGTGGGAGCATGAACAACAAATTGTTCATGTTCTGAGCTCTCGAATTCATGCAACGACCAATGAGAGTCTTTAAGTAACCCTGAACCAGTGTGGAATTGTAAAAATGTGGAACCTTAATCCGCAGCTTTATGGTAACGGCGGCCAACGATTTCTCAACACCATCTCTTGACATCAAACTGCTTTGAGCCATAGTGAAAAAGCACTAGATATGAAGAAGAAAATGCACAAAGAGAATAATACCGAGAAAGTAACAAAACAGTACGAAGAAAGAGTGAATTGATGTGATGATAGATCGAGATCACCCTGGTCCTCTCTTTATACCAATGAGAATCGACCCCTAATCCAGAAGATTGCGGCATTACAATTGCACTGATCTTTTTCCCCGATTTCATCCCTCTGATTACCGATGACTATGTGACTTAAATGCTGAAGATTATTCACTTTCCTTGCAATTCATGTTCAGCCTTCGAATGCAGCCCACTTATTCCCAAAAATGACACCCAATTTAAAATAGATCTAAACACCCACATATTTTGGAATCTCCATACAATTCACTATGATTGTATAGCAATATGCAAATTATCACCACACGATATTTTTGAATCGTAACCTAAAAACCAACCAGATTTGTGAGAATAATACGATACGCCGTATCGGATTGCTCCGATCTGACGAGACCCATATATATCTGCAATGAAACCGCATAATCGATGTGACTCGGATCCGTAATAACCGTAAATCGTTCCATCCATTATCTAGATCCGACCGAAGCCAACCATTATCCACCGGAAAACTTTGTCCCTTACCTTCGCTGGAGTTGACCATTCTAGAACCAAATCGCTGTCATCGCCATTTCAAAACTTGAGATCAGTTTTTTTTTTTTAAAGATAAGTTTTTGTTGAAATCCAGAAATGTGTGGGAAATTTGAAGCTTCACAAGATTATGATAAATTTTGTTTTTTTTGTTTTTTAAGTTTTTTTTTTTAATTATCCATCCACTACCGCAAACGCTCGAGAATTTTTTTTTTTGATTTTGAAAGATTTAGAGCAGCACGAAGCAGTAGGAAGCAATCATGTTAAACGTTAACAACCGGTACCACCCACAAACGCTGCGTTTATGGGTGTTAGTAGAAAAATCAATCAACCTCTAAATCTTACTTGTAACAAAACAAATTCATCTAAGAGATTGGAGAAAAGAAGCAAACCATTAGGTGACTGCGTGGTCAATAATAATTCTGCGGTAATTCGTCGCAAAATTCTAAAATTCTAAAACATATTCCACGAGAAAAGATATTAAACATGGGCTATAGAGACTTCGACTATGACATTTGGTAGTATTCTTAAGGTTTCGTAATATTAAGATTTCGAAATTAAGCAGACAAGAACTCCATTTGTTTTTATCAACAAAATGATGGTGAAATGTTTTTTCTTATCAAAATTTATTCCTACATGATTTTTTCCAAATATAATCCCCAAAGTGTTTTCTTGATTTCTTTCTCATAATATTTGGCATGAAAATAAAAGATTTTATATCACTTTTAAGACCCTGTGTGATTGATGTTCAATGGGTGTCTTCTAGCCGTAGAAATCCAGCTCTGCCTTCTTCAGCACGCATGAAACTCTTTCAAAGAACTCTGCTTCTCTTTCTTTTACTTCCTCAAGAGTCTTAGCCTCGTGTTCATCCGCCTATTATATAACATATATATCAAACCTCAAAATGTAACAGAACCCGACCAAATCAATGGACTCATGCAATGATTTGCAGCTATGATCATGAAGCAGAACCAAACCTCTTTAAACTTCAAAAGAATCAAGTTTGAGACTGATGCTGGCTTCTTTGCATCCCATCTGATTAATCATAACTTAACATTATGAGAACGAGAATTTTATCATTCTTTTGTCGGATTTCCATTGATGAATCGAACATACCTTACGAGCACCAACTCATTCATGGCTCGCCACATTCCTCTCCCAACATCTTTTGCAGCCTTATCTCTAGCACTTCGTCCGTGCCACAACTCTTTCACTATGTACATCACTTCCTCAACATCTACCTACAGAAAACAAAAGGAGATCTTAATCATTTTCAGGAAACAGACAAAAGTTTAGTGCATTTCTCAAGAACCTGCTTTTAACTTCACAAGCAGTTTCAAGTGTCACATAAGTTTTTAAGTATATGAGATTCACAGAGGAGTGTCAAAATGAGCTAACTCAGCTCAGCTCATCATGAGCTAGAGTACTTCACGCGCCAGCTCAGCTCAACTTATTTATATATATGAGGTTATATTTATCATACTGTCTCAGTTACCGTTTCTCTCTCTTCCAGTCTTTAACTTTACAAGTTGGAGCGACAGAACAATATATTATCACTGAGACTAATCTGAATACCTGGACTTCTGCAGATGTGCCATAAACCGTCTCCTCGTGTTCAATAAGGCGTTGATGAAGCATTCGGTAATGATCCAAATCTAGATTCACAATAGGCTCCATCTGAACTTGCAACCCTGCAAGTTGTGTTATTACATAGGAGGCCATGATTTGTCCAAAAATAGCCGGGATGGTTCCGAGAACAGGAATTATCCGAACGCGAAAGCCAGGAACTACCTGAAAATCACAGACAAGCTATAAGATCAAAGACTAACGTAAAGATTGTACACAAATGTTCAGTGTTTCAAGAACTGAAATTAGTTACTTGATAATCTGAAGGATTCTCGTCTTCCCCATTTGGCCCCTTAAAGGGAAGTAGCTTTGCTTTTGGTTTTTCCAGGGAAAACACAACAGGAATGCCTCCTTCGATGCCGTGTTCTCTCCTCAATCTGTGTCTCACCTGAAAATTAAGAACCATGTAGGAGATCAAAAGTGAGCAATAGTATTGAGACCCAAAGACAATCAATTATGTATACTTATCCATTTGATGAATCCTTAAACAAAGTCCTTTAATAGAGGAAAGAGTTAGAAGTGGTACAGATCGAGATAATGGGTCAACTGTTGACTCCCTTAAATCAGAAACTCTGATTCTTGTTGGGTCAGCTCTAGCGCCCGCACCAGTTGCAGACAGAACTTTCAAACCCCTCTTAACGCATGCAGCCAAAAGTCCCACCTAACATCGTTTTGAAATGAGGCAATTATATGTATCAGCATCAATGTCTAAAAGTAGATGAAATTCTCAAGCATCAGAAATGTTATACTCTAAAAAGCTCTATAGGAAATCGACGGATCAATTCAAGTCCGTGAAGAGAAGGATACCTTTGTATCGATGTTGTCAATGCAGTCCAAAACGAAATCTGGGTTGCCTGAAAGAATTTCGTCTTCAGACGATGAGTCATACAGCATCACCTTGGCTTCTACATGGCATTCGGGAAAGATTGAAGAGAAATGCTTCTTGAGACATATAGCTTTTGGAATACCAACATCTGCTCGTGTTGCAACAGCGTGACGATTTAATGATGAAAGTGACACCTTCTCATGTAATTAAGAATAAGTGCATGAATACATGGAAGTAAAAAACTAAGTAGATCAAATTTTGTATGTAAAATAGTGTGAAGCAGACCGTATAACCCACGATACCTGGTCAAAATCAACGAGAAGGAGCTTCCCAACACCTGACCTCAAGAGCATAGATGCAGCATGACTCCCTACACCTCCAAGTCCAATGACCACAACATATGATCCAGTAACTTTACGCTGAGATTCAAGATCGAAAAACTGGATATTCCTAAAGTTAAAAATCATCATAAACCGATAAGAATCAAAATATGCACCAGGTAATGTGCTTAACTTCAATACACAAAAAGATTCACACATCACAACACTGTGACTTAAGTAACAAAGGTAAAAGAAGATTTCTTTTGAGTCTTTTGCCTGCCTTCAGAAAGATCATAGCCTTTTTTTTTTAGTATCAGCGAAGAAAATCTGTAATTCCGGGCTTACTCAAAGTCAAAGTCCTCCAAAACACAATCATTACATTGCGATAAAGACACCAAAACTAAAAGGTACCTGGTTAAATGTTCAGAAACAATCTCATCCGTCAAAAGATCCTGACCAATTGATGCAGTAACTGGTTTTGTTTCAGATTCAATACCATTTCCTGCAAAAAGTATGTATCTGTAAATGGAACCAATCGTTGAACAAACAAAAAAAAAACTAATTTTTCCTCTTCTTCAATCTCAAGATAGAAAAAGAGCTGCGATCTACAGTGATAGAGTTGCATAATCACGGGTACCTAAGAACTTAGGTTCTGGGTTTTCATCATGCTGCTTCACTGAGCTCCTGCAATGGAAAAACACGGAAAAAAACTGTAAATTATCTCGAAGCTGCTTAGACTTTTTGGGTTTCTGTAACACGAAATTTCAATTTCAAATTGGGAATAGACATTTGAGAACGAAACGAGATGATAAAAGGGTTTGGTTTTTTTTGCCTGGAGACAAGTTTGAGGAGAGCGACGGTGGAGACGGATCCGATTAGAGCTCCGGCTCCGACGAGACTCAGATACTTTAATTTCTCCTCCATTACCGTTAATTTCCCAGCGAAGACAGGAATCGAATCAAAAGAGAGATTTTATTATGGGTTTATGGTTTATTACAGAGAAATTCCTGTATCATTTTTTACCCAAATTCCTGTCTTAAACCTCAGTTTCTTTTTTCTTCTTGATTTTAAAACCCTAATCTCTCAGCTTGGCAAAAAATTACGGTTAAAAGATTATAAACTCTTAGCAGTTATGTTCTTTTTTTCTTTTTCTTTGTTCTTGGCAATTCTCAAAAATACAACAAAAACAAATTTTTATTCCAAATATACTATTACTATTTTTTTTTTTAAAATACCACTAAAAAAATTTTTTCTCCGCAAATATAACAAAATTAAAACTAAACTTTAACCCTCAAAATTAAATTATAAATCCTAAAAACTAATTCCTAACCTCTAAACACTAAATCATAAACCCAAAATACTAAACTCAAACCTAAAATTTTAAATTATAAATCCATAAAAACTTATTTTTAGTGTTTGTAATATTTTTGGAAAAACAAAATTTTTAGTGGTATTTTTGAAAAAAATCTAACTGATAGTATATTTGAAACAAAAACATATTTTAGTGGTATTTTAAAGAATTTTTTTTTTTTTACTGTTATTATGAAGGTCCATTTAAGGGCATCATACAAATGTACAAGTTCAAAAGCCAAACTCTACATATAATTTGGCCCAACACAAAATTTAAACACATTTTTTCAACACGTGTGCAATGCAAAAGGAAAATCGAACATGTGGCCTGATTAGAGAGCAGCCCATTGAAATCATCGCCTCTTGGTTTCTCCGTCGCTGTCCTCCTCCGCTGAATGATTCCGATTCATCGCTGATCCGCCAAACTTCCATAGGAAAGCAAAATCGACAGTTTTGCAAGTAACTTTGCAACTCCTTCCTTGAATTTCACCAAAGCTTCGGAATCGGAATACCTGCTTGATAGCCGAAATTGGACTTGAAAAATTCGACAGATCTAGAAACTAATCATTCGACGGAACATTTTCAGAGAGAAAGCTCCAACTCTACTTAATTTGCTCCAAACCAATCGAGATTTAACAAACAACACAATTTCAATAGGCCAATCACAGTGAAGCAAAGATTAACTCTCTTAGAAGAAGAATCGAGCATAGACCATCAAAAAAAAATCGATTCAGAAACTTATGAGTTTTAACCTCTTCCAAATAGACGAACCTCCAAATCGGAAGAGGTTATGAGAACAAAGAAGGAAAGGAAAAGATAAAGAAAAATACAATCAATCCGAACAACGCCGGAAGATAAAATCCGAATAAGATCGGAAATCAAAAAACCAAAAAACAAAAGAGGGATCAATTTCTCAAATGCTCCTCAAAAGAAAAATGGACTTATAACAAATTATTTATTTTTCATTTTTTTTTAAACAAAAAAGTAGTTTATGACACTATTGCCCTTGCTAAAAATTGATTATTATTCTCAGTTTACCATTAACCCTCATTGACTAACCTTCTCTCTTTTTCTTCTCCTTTTTTTTTTCTTCTACCCCAGAAACGTCTCTCTTCTTTTTCTTCTTCAATTTCCAGATTCATGAAAATTTGCAGAAACGTCTCCTCGTTTTCCTCCTTATTCTTCGCCACAGCCAGATCTATTCTCTTTCTCCTTCTCCCATTCATCTTCTTACTCGCTCGCCTCTTCTTTTTCGTTTTCATCTCCTTTCATCTCTTGGACACATCTTTTGAATCCGGCCTCGAATCCGAATTTATGAAAGGTAAGACTTTTTTTTAATAGATTTGTGTTTAGTGTGAATTTTTATATGATTTTTGATTTTCAACTGTTAAATGTTTACAATTTCTGGTTAGTTTGTAAAAAAAACGAATTTAGGGTTTATACTAAGGGCTGGTGGCAGTTTTCAAAACGATGAAATCGTATAAGATGAAAAAGTACAACTAGGTACAACTAGCAACAAAACTTGGTAGAACACTTAGTATTATTTGGTACAACTAGCAACAAAACTGGGTACAACACTTAGTATTATTTGGTACAACTAGCAACGAAATTTAGTACAACTTAGTATTATTTGGTACAATTAGCAACAAATATGGGTACAGCTGAGTATTAATTGGTACAACTAGCAACAAATATGGGTACAACTGAGTATTAATTTGTACAACTTCTGATTGCAGGATATCAAACCAGTACAACTTCTGAAGTTTAAAGCGCAAAGCTCTGATGGACAACAAAATGAGAGTTCTGCGTGTTTTAGATGATAATGACTATGATATTATGTTGTTTTTATTTTATTTTATTACGTTGATGTATGGTGCAACTGGATTTTTATATAAATCTGAATCTTTAATTTTTGATATACATTTTGAACAACTTGGTATTACTTGGTACAACTAGAATAAAAAGACACGATTCAAAATTCAAAATTCAAAATTCAAAATTCAAAATTCAAAATTCAAAATTCAAAATTCAAAATTCAAAATTCAAAATTCAAAATTCAAAATTCAAAATTCAAAATTCAAAATTCAAAATTCAAAATTCAAAATTCAAAATTCAAAATTCAAAATTCAAAATTCAAAATTCAAAATTCAAAATTCAAAATTCAAAATTCAAAATTCAAAATTCAAAATTCAAAATTCAAAATTCAAAATTCAAATTCAAATTCAAATTTTGAAGCCGCCAAATTGAGAAATGTTTTAGTAAGGGCAAAATCGGTAGAACACATTTCATTAAAGGGTAAGGGGTATTTGAGATTAGAGTTTGGTATGTAGATTTGGTTTTTGAAAAAATGGTATATATAAGATTAATGTCCTCTTTTTCTTCTGTATTTACTCCTAGCAGTTATGTGTAGGATTATACACAAATATATATATTTTTATATAAATTATAATTTTTAATACATTATTAGCACGATTGAAAAAAATTTCAGTATGTTCATATATTTAGAAAGTTGATCGTTATATGGTAGATTATACTTCTTCGATCAAACAGACGACTATATTTTTTTAGAACATTTCTAAGAGATACTTCATATTTAAAGTTTACAAAAATCATTTTTGAATTTTACAAAATTTCATATTTGAAGTAACTGGTTTTGTCTAAGATTCAATATCATTTCTTACCGTTGTAAGTAACTTCATTTAAGCTTTAGAACAAACAACGAAAACTAATTTTTCATCTTCTTCATCTCATGATATAAAAAAGGTTGGAGTTCCACTAAATAGAAGGGTTGACTTCATTAGACCATTCTAGTATAGTATCCCAAACTATTTTCCCCCAAATTTTTTATCTCATCATTACATCCTCCCTCCAAACTTATAAAATTAATCATTAAACCACCCAAACTATGTAATTCTAATTAATTTCACATAAATAATTAAATCTGGTAAAATCACGTTTAATTAAATAAAATTGCGATAAAAAACTGCAATTAACCTAGATTCGATTTTAAACCCATGTTTGACCCGACATAAAAACAAAAATCCGATCAAGACTAAACAAATACATTGAATAAAGCAGAGGGTTTCGAAACCAAAATTTAAAACAAGTGTCCGATTTTAACCATATAAAACAAAAAAAACCGACACGTAAACAAAAATTGAATTGGGAAAAATTACATCTTCTTTCCCGCAAGACAAAATCGATTTGGGAAAAAGGTTTGGTTATGTTATGTGGAGATTTCGGCTGTCAGAGAAGAGACACGACATGTCATCTTAAGATACGGCGAAAAGGAGAGAAACATCTGGGTAAAATCGAGTAACTGTTTGTTGGCCAAAATCGATTTTTAAATTTCTTTTATTATGATGTTCAATCAATATCATAAACACAGCAAGCAACATTAAGTATCACGATTCCAAAAACAAAATCATTACCTAATAGTCCATAAAGCCAGTAATACCTAATGCCAAAGGCACATAAGCAAACTCAAAACATTCATATATATGGAAAGAAGTAGCTACGAAAATTTGCGTGACAAAATCATCATTGAAATTTTTTATTTTAAAAGCAAAGCATAATTAACCAGAAAGACTAAGAAAAAAACAAGGTAAATTGATTTTATAAATCTTTTTCAAACTCAAACACCTAAATCGTACTAAGAGGCAGAACCCAAACATTGTCGAAATCGATGAACCCTAAAAAAACTTTTCCAAATTGATTTTGTCTTCTGATGTTGAAACCTTCTTCTTCTTTCAGTGTGTTTGGTCTTCAAAATCCTCAAAGACTTTGTTTCATTAATGGTTTGACAATCTGGTTAGGTAGCACGTCGGGTCGGACGGGTTTAAAATCGGATATGGGTTAATCGCGGTTTTTAAACGGAACATATAATTAAACGTGATTTTATTAGATTAATTATATAATGTGGAATTAATTAGAATTACATAGTTTATATGGTTTAACGATTAATTTTATTAGTTTGGGGGATGTAACGATGAGGTAAAAAGTCTAGGGGGAAATAGTTTGGACTACTACACTAGAGGTGGTTTACCGAAGTCAACCCTAAATAGAAAGATTGTTTTCTGGTTTTATGATCCAAAGACATAGAATTTCATAATCACAAGTACCTTTGTTCTTGGGTATTCATCCTGCTTCACTGAACTCCTGCAATGAATAATACACCGAAAAAATTTGAATCAACAATCACTTAATCTCGAAACTACTTAGACTTTTTGGGTTTTTGTAACATGAAATTTCAATTTCAAATTGGGAATAAACATTTGGAAACTGAGTGTTAAAAACACAAAATGAGATTATAAAAGGGTTTTTTCCTGGAGAGAAGTTTAAGGACAGCGACGAGGGAGACGGATCCGGTTATAGCTCCAGCTCTAACGAGACTCGTATACTTTAATTTCTCCTCCATGACCGTTAATTTCCCAGAGAAGACATGAATCGTTGCAAGGGTATTTTGAAATGAAGAAAGTTTTTATGATGGGTTTAGGGCTTATTACAGATAAATCTTGGTATCTTTTTTTTACCAAAATTCATGTTGTAAACCTCTTTTTTCTTTCTTAATTTTAAAACCTTCATCTCTAAACTTGACAATCAAAAAATTGACTGTTAAAGGATGTGTTGGTTATTAACTCAATTGCAGATTCGTGTTCAGGAGTTTAATCAAATTGAATCGGGAATAGATTTGAGCTGGTTGAAGCTGGTTTAAGGATGAGAACCAAGCACTTTGAAAGTTGCCGACTAAAAATGAGGGTTTGCAGTTCATAATGTGGTTGAGAACTTTACAATTGGCCTCATCAGACTTGATGAAAACCATGGTGTTGTCTCTGAATAACAAATGGTTGATTTGATGGATGTTACGTGCCACTATAATGCACGGAAGGGATCCAAAGATTTGCGCCTTGTTGCAAAGTCAAGAGAGGACTTCCGTGCAAAAGATGAAGAGATACGGGGAGATGGTAAGTCACCAAGCGACTTCAATCTCTACCGTGCATAACTTCTCCTTTTGGCAAGTCGTTGATGAGGAATGAATGTCACTGTCTTTACGCACTCCATAACTCAACTGATCCACTTTCCATGGCAACCCATTCTCTATAAGACCGATTGGAGAAAGCCTATTCAATCTTATCATATGCCTTGCTAATATCGGTTTTGGCAGCCATACAACATCGCTTATCTGCTCCAGAGATACAAAGGTAGTGGAAGATCTCATGAGTTATGAGAACATTATAGGTTATCGCTTGGCCTGGTACAACGGAAGATTGGTGGCTCGATATAAGATGGTCGAGTAGAGGTTGAAGTCTCTTGGTGAGAATCTTGGTCAATATTTTGTACTATACATTACATAGTGTGAATGGTCTAAAATCAGAGGCTCTTTTGGGGGATGTTCCTTTTGGTAAGAGGTATACATTTGTCTCATTCGACCGAGGAGGGAACTTATCTGATTAAAAAAGACCGAATTTCTTGGCAAATGTTCCTATGATATCTCAGAAGGCATGGTAGAAGCTAACATAGAACTTGTATGGAGTAGGTGTTTTATCTGCATGAATTGTGAAGACAACTTCTCTTATATCCTTTTAATATGGTATAGTGCAGAGTTTGGTATTCATTTCCGATGAGATGTTTGGTTTGAGCACTTTCTCAACCACCTGGAAATCAGATGGGGAGTTAGAGGTGAAGAGACTCTCTAGACAAAATGTCTTGTAGCATTCTTTAGCTCATATAACATAAAAGACTTCAAATGTTGTGAATGCATTATATCTCCTTTGCTCGGTGCATGTAATTTGCTTCTAGCTTCACCTTTTCTTGTAATTGGAGGTTTTAAACTCCATGGATATGACGGATTTGAGCTTCTTCTAACATAACTACCACCTCCTGACTCCTGAACTAGAATAGTGCCACATTCTTACATCAAAAGAATGGTTAAACAGAATTGTCAACAACAAATTAAGGACATGGTAATTAAAGTTTTCTCTATTTATGTCGTCATTAGAGATTATACCAGTAACCACATAAACCCAATCTCTTAAAAAATCTAACTATTCCTTGTTTGATTCATCCATCACAGTAAGGGCACATACCAATAATGCATTAACATTTAGAGAATCGAAGACAGCAAAAAAAATGCGCAAAAAGCAAGTTTTGTTCAATGATTCCAATATAAACTAACCACAAAGAGAAATAGATTGATCAAAGAATGAGAAGAGCTTACGTGAAAATGGCATTGTTTTGTGTTCGTATGTTTGCAGAGATGTCTCACCAGCGGTGGTGCCATCTTTTTCACCCAACATCCCATGTTATACCTCTTTTGGCTTTTTCTTTGAAACCTATTCGGATCTAAAAAATAATTAATGTTATTGATACTATAATAAAGATGAAGCTCAAGGAAAAGTTCTCGTTCTTTTCACTATCGGTTATTCTGCGCACACTAAATTCCAAGACCGATAGGCTCGCGAATTGTGCTTGTTTAGTTAATTTCGATGTATCTTATGTAAACTCATCACCATCGGCTTGGGTAACTGAATCGTGGTAAGTAAATTTTAGTATGTTGTTGACAATATATATATATATATATATATATATATATATATATATATATAATAAAGATGAAAATATATCCAAACAAACAACAATTGAGGTGTGCCTTCATAATCAGACTAGATTTTGATCCAAGCCAAGCGCGAGATTAAATGATTAAATAGGTTGACGAATATTTAAACGTGTATGACAAAACATATGATTTCTTATCTATAAACGTACAAAATAATATATATTGTGCATAAATACAATAAAGTTAAATATTTTTGATCAAGCATATGTTAATGTCATTAGTTTTAATATTTTTATGTGTAAAATTGATTAAAAATATGCAAATGTTATTTATTTCAATATCTTTTAAGTGTAAAATTGATCTTTATTTTTTTCCGTCTAAATTGGTCTTCATAATAATAAAAAATTTGTTAATATATCATAAAAAATTAAAAATATTATATTTAATTGAACTTAAATTTGTAAAATATATATTAATGAGCTTATGTTATAAAATTAATGAGAATATGTAGAGATTTCCACCATAAGATATCAGAATGACGTCGATCTCCATAAAACAGAGGGATACAACGACTCCAACCAACAAAATTAAGTGAAAATAACTTGTTAAAAGCAGTCGATCAAAGACAAAACGAAATTTTATCACAAAAAGAAATGACAAAACGAACAAATAAGTAAAACGCGAAAAACAACTAAAAACTAAATGAGAGAGGAAATTTTTTTATACTTTCTATGATTAAAACAGACGCAAACCTAGGTATATAAGAGAACAAATTGAATATAGATTTCCATTAGAGTTTTGGTATCACCAAGAGCGCCGACTTAACCTTTTAAAATATAGATAAAAAACAAATTAAGATGAATATTCGGGATACATGTTTTTGTCATGTAGAATTTTATTAAAAATCTTGACGGATACAAAGATTGACGGAAAAAGTTAATATCCCCGGTAAAAAAGGCCAGCGGAAGATAGAGATATTCCCGGAATGGCGGAATCTAATGCTCAAAGGAGGGAAACATACAAAAAAATTTAAAACAAAATCACACCAACACTTGTAAACTAATAGAAAATTTGGCCCTAATTAACTGTCATGATTGCCTTCCTAGAGTCACGAACCTGCTCTTATGCGAGAACATAAACTTTATTGAAGTTGATGATGACCATCAACCTCATCGGAACCTTCTCATCAGCACGTCCTCACTTGGTGACCTATGAAAGATAAACTCAATTGCTCTCTTACTCCAGCTTGATGGGGCCTCGTTCTTGAGGCTTTGGAACCATCATTCACTTGCCGACACAGATAACGTCGAGATATACCCAACAGAGGTCCGGTTGAGAGAGAGCAAAAACTATTCAGATTTCGACCCAGATCTGGTCTTGATTTCGAGTGGAGGAAACTAGATGTGCCTAACCGCTTCACCAAACACCGCGAATATGGAAGGCTGTAGATCGATTGGTTGACGGCCTAGAGTATAAATCAGCAACTGGAGGAGGAAGACACTGTGAAAGCAAATAGAGCCCAGAACAACCAGCCGGTTTCGAAGAAGAGTCGATTGGTCCAAAACAAAGCCAAAAAGGCGAATCCCAGGGGTTGAAAATCGCAACGAGAATGAAAAAGGTAGAGAACCCCGAACACCCAATCTCTCCAAAAGCAGTTTCCTCAGAGATTGAAACCGATAACTGTTGAGAAGCAGAAAACAGGACGTTCCTAGAAGGCGAAAATCCTCTTACCTTGGAAGAGAGCATGTACCTGAAGAGAGGGAGAAGCTTTTCAAGCAAATGCCGAAGTTGCTGATGTCGCACAAACTGGAAAAACACAACACCATCTTCATCCCCTAGCTTCGAAGGAACCCGACCAGAAACCATAACTGAAGAAGACCCGAACGCATCTAGACACGCCGCTTCCACATCTGCAAAATCCGGCATCAGAAGCTCCTTACCGCTGAACCTTGAAAAGACTCTGATAGCCCGGATCTGCCACAATCGAAAAGGGAAAAGCAAATCACAAGCTTCTCACGGTGCCGGCGAGGAGCGCCAGACACCGGAGAAGAAACTCAGGCCAAGATCTCTGTTTTCTCTCTCTGTTGGATTTTTGTCCACAATTTGTGTTATTCGGGATACATCTAAGAATATCGAAACAAAGAATTTCCTTTTTTTCTAAATCGATATGGATAAAAATAATTATAATTATCTATATATAATAGGAAACCTGTTTTTCCTTCGGCTGACGTCACATTTTTTTTATAGGAATTTTTTTTTTTGATCCAACGGTTCTGATTGTTTTCAATTATACAATTTTTTTGTTTGAACGATTGAGATTTTCTGTTTTGAAAGTGAGTACCCCAACCTGTGTAAAATCCCCCAAAATTAGGAAACAACGTGTCTGTTTCGAGAGAATGCATTTGTACATTTCCTTTTTACAGCCCACCCTTGTTAATCGCTCTTCCGCTGCGTTCGCTCTCTCAATTCTCTTCATCCTTGCGATTGATTCCTCCGAAACAAAGCCTCTTCGATTTTCATCTAATACCAATCCTTCAACCTCTGTTTGCACAAGGATTAAGGATCAAACCCTAACAACACTTTATAAGATGTTCTTAGTATAAACAATATATGAGGCCAAAAACACTACACAGAGATTGTGTTTCTCTTCTCTATGATTCACTAGAAAGAAGAGAGAACAAAAAAGAAAGTAAAACTTTACCACAAAACATTGTAGACAATTGCAAAACTTCAAAGTGTAGACAAAACCTGGAAAATATTGTGGAAATGGTAAACAAAAATGAATGATGTCTGTTGTCACGCCGATTTCTCTGAATTTTCTTTTCCTGTAAATGTTTCTATCTTACAGAAACCAAAATAAACACAAACAAAATAGACTTTGATGGTAAAATTAAGCTATTTTCAAAATTTCAAAAGCTTGATATGCAAAAACAAAACAATGAACCAAACTGAATTATTCTTTTCACTTACACTATCATGAATAAAATATGATTTCATCGTCACCTTAGTTGTCATTATCCAGCAATGAGGAACAGTTTCCTTCTTCGTTCATGTCTCTTCAATGAACAAAATAAAAAAGATACAATGTTTCATAAAGGCACAACCTTACAAACATACCCATTAAATATTATACAAAGAGAAAAATAACACAACTATCAAATCATTTAGAGTTCGACTTCAACCACATTGATTCTCTTCGATTAATCGTTTCTCCAACTATTTGCAGCCCCTGATTCCCTGATTCAAAGGTAAACTCATCACCGGTCTTGATCTTTCTTTCGTATTCTTCTTCTTTTTTAATTACCTCTCCCTAGCTATTTCTCTGTAATTTGGTTTCTTTGTTTTTGGTTTATGCACTAGATATTAGTTATTGTAGTAGGAAAATTATCAATTCTTTTCAAATTCTAAAACAATCACACCGCTTTTTCCCATTAAATAGGTGTGTTGTTTCATTAATTTTTAATGGTAAAATCTAGCACAACTCACGATTTTTCAGTGTATTTTCTTAATCCTCGGAGACTTTCATTTCTTTCTCAATTCTTCCACATCGTGATCGTCATCGACAACACAACCATAATCATAACTTTCCTTCTTTTCGCTTTTATTAATCATAATCTCATCAAAATCCTTCATCTTTGTATAGTCTATCTCATCAAAATTCCAAACCCGATAAATCTCATCAAACCAATTAATTTTCACTTCCAAAATACATAATAAAAAATAATCGGTGGGTTATGCAATCTTATGCCGTTATATCCCTGAAGATTACATAACCTCCTGCATCTATCTCTCTCAGTTTAACTTCTCTCCAAATCCGTTTTTCACTTCTGATGACGTCATCTTTATTTTATAGGAACAGAAAAAAAAAAATACAACGCTTGATATCACTTCGTTAAATATATTGGATGGTCAAGATCGATTTATCGAAAAAGTACCTTTTCCTTTAGCGAATAGGTCCGTTCTCCATTATTTGGGTTTCTATGAAGCGTTGCTTGATTCTATTTCCCGAAGTATGTAACGATTCATATCTTCTTCCGTTCTTCGTTTTTATTCCTGCGTTTGATATTCGGATTTCTGTTGATGGAGATTGGAAATTTCAAACCAAGTGATGGATTTTTGGTATCGTTTTGTGATATATATGCCTGTGACATAAAATTCCATAATTTTAGAAAGATTAAAAAAGCAAATTGATCCAAACTTTGAAGGGGATTATCTTTAGGATTGTAGATTTTATAATTTTTAGAAAATTGTGTCCCTCCTACTTTTCATTAATGCTTTTTGATGTTTTTCTTCGGGTGGATTTTCACCTTCAACGCGACATGTGAAATTTTCTCAGTTTAACATTCTATTCATCTTTCTCTCTGTTTCGGCTTTTTTCTTTTTCAACCAACCTTGTGTCATCGTTTAAGTTTTCATTTATAAAAGAAAAAAAATGATTGATTGCTGAAACATGCCTTTTTTAACGAACCCATGTTTCCGGCAAAGCAGTTTCGGTCCTTATTTCGACTAGCCGCTTCTCTTCATTCCAAGACTTTTAGATTCATAACTCTTCGTTTAAATATATATTTGTTATCGGCTGATGGGCATTTGCATTGAATGAATTCATGGCAGATTTCTTTCTGACTCTTTGCCCACTATATTGCTTTTTTAAACCATTACGACTGTGTTAATTTGAATTTGATTTTTACCAAAAATTAATTTAAGAATTTCCAAGATATTATTAAGCAAAAGTCTCTTCTGCCAAATAAATCTAACGTTGGAATGGTTGAAGAATTGTTTGGTTCGAAAGATCGAAATGAGCACAATGAAAGGCTTGAGAGATTATTCCCTGATAAATATACATCATGGATTGATGTTTAGAAATAAGCCGTTAGATCCTATTTTACCATACGCAAGGTTTGGTCTGTTTTTTTTTTTTTTTTTTGAAACTTAGGTTTGGTCTGTTGATGCACAACTCTTTTTTAAAGAATAAACAATCCTAATCCCACGGCTATGATTACTTAAATTTGGGGAAAAAGGTCGATTTATTCCCCAACTATTTCCAATTCACACTTTTATTCTTCAATTACGAGGGTTACAATTTTATTCCCGAATTTAATGTTGACTTTATAAATTAAAGCTTACAAATAGTCAACGTTAAACAGAAAACAGACATCGTTAACTTTAATTAGCTGTCTAATTTTTCTGGTTTCGTTTTAAAACCTCCAGCTCGATGTTCTTCCCCAAATTTAGAAGAAAAATCCTAGATCTAAAATTAGAGGAAATCGATTTTCCTAAATCGATTTCTTAACTCGATTCCACCGAAATCGAACTCAAAGCTCACTGAAATCAAACTGAAAGCTTCGTAGCAATCTCAGAACAATGCCCGAAAGAAGACGCAAGCTGGGAATTCGAAGGCGAGCACAATCCCAAAGGTAAATCTAGAGTTGTCTTGTTTTTGTTTGTAGAATCGATTTTGTATGTTAGACATTTGTGGGTGCTTTGGTCCTTAGAATTTTTGTATGAATACTCATTTATTTGTTTTCATAGGCGAATGGAGATAGAATCTGATATTGCATCAGAAGCTGGGGAAGGTAATGTAGAAGAGGTAGTGGAACCAAGTAGTGGAGTTAATGTAGAGGTAGGTAATGAAGAAGATGTAGTGCAATCTGGTAGTGAAAAAAGTGGGAATGAAGAAGAGATTGAGGAATCTGATGATAGTGTAAGTGTTGAGGGAGACGATTGTGAAGTTATCTGTGAAGATGCAGCTGGATATACAGAGAATGAGCCTGATTTGGCTGGAGGTTTAGAGCCTGACTTGGTTGATGTGGAGGTCTGTGAGAGCATAGATGATCATTTTGGAGAAGCTGCTCATGAAGATGCAGATGAGTATGATGATGATAGTGGGGATGATATTTGGAATGATGATAACATCCCAGATCCATTATCAGATTCTGATAATGAAGTAGAGAGAGGGACATACACTTCTGGGATAGGTCATGATGATCTTATAGCACTAGGGAAAACATTCAGTAGTGCAGATGACTTCAGGTATGCACTTCTCTGTTATTCTCTGAAGTCACAGTATGATATCAAGCTGTATAAATCGTCCCATGACAGGCTTGGTGCAAAGTGCACAAAGTGCATTGAAGAAAAGTGTCCATGGAGAGTGTACTGTTCTTTTGAAAGGGGTAAAAACAAGCTCATGATAAAGGTATGCATTAAAGAGCACACTTGTGTAAGATCAGGTTACACAAAGCTTTTGAAGAGTGGAACAATTTCACAGCTGTTTGAGGAAAGACTTAGAGTTGATCCTACGATCAAGTCACAACATATGGTAGATGAAATCAAGAGAGAATACAATATGATTGTCAGTGTGCATCAGTGTAGGAGAGCCAAAAGATTGCTTGCAAAGAAAAGGAAGGAAAGTCATGAAGCCCAATTTGCTAGAGTATGAGATTATCAAGCTGAGTTATTTAGAACCAATCCAGGTTCAACTGTAGAGATAGAGACACTGCCAGGGCCAGTGCCTGGAAGCAAGGCAAGGTTCTACCGTATGTATGTTTGTCTTGAAGTTTTAAAGGAATCTTGGAGGATGTCATGTAGACCAATCATAGGACTAGATGCTGCATTCATGAAATGGGATATCAAAGGCCAAATGTTAGCTGCTGTTGGTAGAGATGGAGATAATAGGATCTTTCCTATTGCTTGGGCAGTGGTGGAGGTGGAAGATAATCCTAATTGGTTGTGGTTTGTGCAACTTCTGAAAAGAGATTTGAGACTTGATGATGGAGAATATGTCACAGTCATCTCGGATAAACAAAAGGTTAGTTATATAGAGTTTATATTTCTGGTTTTATTGCTCTGATTTTGTTGCTTTATGTTACTAACTTTATTGTTTTATGTTTCTGATGTTCTAGGGATTGTTAAACGCAGTTCACAGTGAGCTCCCTAAAGCTGAACATAGAATGTGTGCTAGACACATTCTAGAAAACTGGAAGAAGATAAACAAGGACATAGAGCTTGAACGATTATTTTGGAAGATAGCACGTAGCTACACGGAGAATGGCTATGCTGACAACATGGAGGCAATGAAAAATTACAACCAAGGTGCGTATGATTCACTACAACTAACTGCACCTATCACATGGTCAAGAGCTTTCTTCAAACTTGGATTATGTTGCAATGATAACCTCAACAACCTGTCTGAGTCCTTCAATAGGAATGTTAGAGAGTCTAGAAGGTTACCAATACTTGATGCCTTAGAGGATATTAGGAGGAAATGTATGGAGAGGAATGCGAAGAGGACTCTGTTGACTAACAGATGGAAGAAAAGATTTACACCAAGAGCAGACAGAGAGATAAAATCTAATAGACAGAAAGCTAAGGACTGCATAAGGTACATGACCACATGACATTTGCATGAGATAGAGTATCATGGTCAAGCTTACTGTGTGGATATGGAGAATAGAAATTGTGGTTGTGGCTACTGGCAATTGAATGGCATACCTTGTATGCATGCTATGTGTGTCATAACAACACAAAGGTTAGTCCTTGATGAATATGTCTCTGATTTTTACTTGAGTCCATGGTGGCGTAACCTTTATGCTGAAGGTATTAGGCCAGTCCAAGGTAGTACACAGTGGCCACGTTTAGGTAGGTTACCTGTTCTACCACCACCACCTAGATTTGGCAAGGGAAGGCCAAATAGTCATGCTCGGAGAAAGGCTCCTTATGAGTCTAAGTCCAATAAGAACAAGTTAACACGCCATGGTCGTGTTTTTACATGTTCAAACTGTAAAAAGGAAGGACATAATAAGACAAGATGTCCTAATGCAAGTGCACCTCCTCAACCAAAAAGATCAAGAGGCCGGCCAAGAAAATACCAGGTTAGGTGTTGCTTACTTTGATTCTGTTTGTTTGCTTGATTTCTTTACTGTTTTTTGTCTAGAATTTATGGCTATTGTTTGATGTTTGATTGCTGATTTGGTCTAGACTGTTGTGTTTTTGTAGGGAGAATCATCAGAGGCTGTATCATCTCAAGTTGGATCACAAGCTGGATCACAAGCTGGATCACATGGAAGATTTGGCTTCTCCACCTAGATCACCAGAAGATTTGTCTAATGTTGTTGTTTAAGATTTTATCTTATCTCTTTTTAAACTCAATTTGATGTTCTGTTTAAACACAACTGCTTGTTTTCTCTCTGTTTAAACACATGTTTCTCTCTTAAACTTCTCAACTTTCAAACTTGTTTTGTAATGGTATTCGGCTTCTTCTTTCAAACTCTCTTAAACATAAATTTTCACACATAAAACAAAACCAAATATGTTTAAAAGCTCTAACTATTTGACCATCAAAGACAACAACAAACAACAAGCTTGCGTCTTCTTTGTCTGAATTCCCAGCTTGCGTCTTCTTTGTCTGAATTCCCAGCTTGCGTCTTCTTTGATGTTTCCCAGCTTGCGTCTTCTTTCGGGGTTCTTCTGAGATTGCTACGAAACTTTCAGTTCAATTTCAGTGAAGCTTTGAGTTCGATTTCGATGGAATCGAGTAGGAATCGATTTAGGGAAATCGATTTCCTCTGATTTTTAGATCTAGGGTTTTCTTCTAAATTTGGGGAAGAACATCGAGCTGGAGATTTTAAAACGAAACCAGAAAAATTAGACAGCTCATTAAAATTAACGATGTCTGTTATCTGTTTAACGTTGACTATTTGTAAGCTTTAATTTGTAAAGTCAACATTAAATTCGGGAATAAAATTGTAACCCTCGTAATTGAATAATAAAAGTGTGAATTGGAAATAGTTGGGGAATAAATCGACCTTTTTCCCCTTAAATTTGTAGATATATGACGTTACTCCATTTTACTCAACAAGACGGTAATTTTTGTTTTTAAACTCCTGATGATTTTTTCCCTTAGAAACTTCCATCTTTCTTGCCAACGACTGCAATGACCAAGAACTATTCATGGAATAACACATCTCTTCACACAGCATTTGTCTTTTGTCATCTTTCTCTATACTACACTATTTTTTGTTCTCAATTTTTAACTACTTTCTGGATTTTCCGCACCGGAAACTATAGGTTAAACTTAAACTAACTTGCTCTAGGCCTCTCTACCTTTTTCTCCTCGACTGTGTTCTTTTTCCATAATATAAATCTGAAAATTGCTGTAATATTGCAACCTTTAACAATCGGCTTTGTTTTCCCTCTCGATTTTATTGCCAACTATTCTCTATCAAATTTATGAAATTCGAACTGAATTTCTTATATACGTCTTAGGTTTTTTTTTTGAAGATAATTTACTTCTTCGACTGGTGTTTATTGTTTAGAAATAAGGTTTTACTTGTAGGTTTGGCCAAACCCCATAGATTTTGCAATTACAATTCTGAAAATTGAGTGCTAATGAAACGTGACTTTTTTTCGGTGAATGAGTATTCAACGACGTATCTTTTAAGGATTGGTGGTTGAGATTTCTTTGTATATTATGATTCGGTGGTCAGGATTTTGTATAGGATATTAAGTTTTACCTCTTCTCAAGAGAAAAAATGTTTTGATTTCTTATACTGTTTCACAACCGAGCAGAATTTTCCATGTCAATAATTTGTGCATTTTTCTCCATTTTTACCGGAAGAATAGACACAGATCACAGTTAGCGAATTTCTTGTCTATATGCTTCTGAAAACTTTTCGTCCCTTCTAATTTGCCTTTGTGGCCGCGGCCTTGGGAAAATTCATTGCCCACACGTTTATGTGAATTGAATGGGCAACAAAGTGAAAACATACATTTTTGTTCAACATCAGAACAATTTGGTTTCTGTTAGTTTGTTATCCAAGTAATCAAAATGGTCAATTTTGATTAATATGTGTTTACCATATTCAACGACCGTTCCTGACTATCTATATTTCTTAATGGTTTTTTTTGCCATTATGTGTTTTATATGTTCTGTTGAGATTTTATGATGTTTCCAAAAGATGGAGTCATATATATTACTAAAAAGATTAATATAAAGTTAAAAATATATTTTTATTTGTTTACGATTATTGGTTCTCTATATTATTTTCCTTGTCATTTGATATATATTTTGATAGAAACTGATTGTCAGCCAAAAATTTGTAGGAAACGATATTGAACAGATACACACCACTTATTCGTCGAAAGATAATATCTGAATTGACTATTTTTTCAACTGAGCCATGAATTTTCCCAAATTGGCTTTTTAGGAAGATGTTACTCTTGATTTTGTGAATTCTTAGAATTTTAATCTACTTTTTATGCTTTGCATTAATGAAGTTAATTAGTTTTCATTTTACATATGGCAATTGGCATGTAACATTCCGATGTTAGTGTTTGTGTGCAGTTTCTTTATAGCACGATTTTTAAGTATATTGATATATACTATATAGTAGCCTATTGTCTCCATTTCGGTATTAGTTTTACACGACTGCAAAATTACAAAAATCAGGTGAAGTAATAATGAATGGATAAGTTTCAATCTACTAGTATATGGTGGGTAGACTTTGCATATATCTTTGTGTCATGTTCCCTTACCTCAACCAACTAATGTAAAAGTTGGAGGCTAAATTTTTTGAGTATGCATGAACTAGTTTTGAATCACCTATTTAAATCGTTTTTGATTTTCCTTCTCTAACTTATTTTCATGTTTCTTCTGTGCATTGATGTTTATTTGTTCTTTGTTAAGTGTGTGAGATTTTTTCCCATTCTACATGTTTAATAAAACATTCTATACATGCATTGAATTGAGGGGCAATGAAGCATTTGTCGCTCTGCAAATTTAGACAAGTACTGTGCAAAAGAGAAAGATGTGGTAAACATAAAATGGTTGTGGAACCGTGAAGAGTTTGCAGGACAAAGTTGATCATCTAAAATGTGAAACTAGGTGACTTAAATAACAACATGGATATGAGGATAATGAATGCAGTGGATGGGAACATGACGATTACAACTCAAAGCCAGATATCTGATACATCAAGATCAAAAGATTAAAAGAAAATAAAGGTTTATTATATAATTAGTCTAGATTTTAGAGTGAAAAGGGTGAAAATGGACAGAGTGATTTTGAAAAGACATTGTAGAATAGAGGAGACGACCGGGTACGTATCATATTCATAGGACAATGATATGCCGAGTACCAGTGGTGAGTAGGATGACTCTTATAGATATGGATTAAGACATATAGTTTGAGTCTTTGAAGGAAATTACCCACAAAGTTGTCAATACAATTGTGGTCTTCAGCTGGCAAATTTAGTCAATTTTACCTGATTTTTGTTAAGGGATTGCTCAACCTTTGGTTCATTGTTTTTAATATCGTTTGCATAACGAAACAAAACATATGTTGTTGAAAGTCGATAATGACCAAGGTTTTCATGATAGTTTTTCTTATACAATAAAATTTATGTTTGAATTAACTTTGAATTCACAAAAAAAAATATACCGGCAAATTTAAATGTGTGTTTTTATAGGATAAATAAAAAATTAATTTTTCCGTGCGGCAACGCGCGGATTTGTTTTCTAGTTATTTCAATAAGGTTATGAATTTTTTTTATTTATTATCTAGTTAAGATAAATATCGATTTTATGGTAGGTAAAAACGTATAGAATATTCTTTTTTCGATGAAAGTCTTTTTCCATACAACGATTTTTATTAAAGGTAGTTTAGTAATCTTCGATCACAACTTTTAACGTGGGAGTTCTATTAAAAAAAATGACCTCTCAAATAAAAATAGTATAAGATCTCTCTAAAAATTTAGGAACCCTTTATGGTTGGTATTTTATTTGTTTAGAATACATATCTTATTATATAAAGTTTGATTGGTCTCCTTTGTAATTAACATGATTGTGACATGTGTTAAGTCAGTCGATCAGATTTTGACACGTGTACAAACATTTTTCCAATTAGATTTTGACACGTGTAAAAAAAGTGTATTTATTTTAAAAAACCCAATATACCAATTAGATTTTGACACGTGTTAAAAGATTTTATTTATTTTAAAAAAACCTAATATACCAATTAAAAAACCTAATACAATTATTTTTTATGTGCAATGTGTATTTGTGAGATTTTTTCCTTAGCTTTACCATTATGTGGACTCGGTAAAATCTTATTATATATAACTTGATGCATCTATTTTGTAATTAACATTATCACGTCATGTGTTAAGTCAGTTCATCAGATTTTGACACATGTTAAAAGAGTTTATTTATTTAAAAAACCTAATATCCCAATTAAAAAAACTAATACCATTATTTTTTATGTGCAATGTGCAAATATATTGTGAGGTCTTTTCTTTAGTTTTACCATTATGTCGACGCGGTAAAATTTACAAAATTGATGTTTGAAAAGAAATTTATATTGAAAGTTTCTCATATTGTGAAAATTATAGAAATAAAAAGTAAATTGATGAAACACTTATAATTCGTTTCTCATCTAGAAGAAATATAATATGTCGATTCAAAAAAGAAAAAGGCAAGTTTAATATGATTAAAAAAGAGTAAATATAATTTAAATAGAAATATGAGAATCAATTCACTATATCATAGATTTTATATCATAAAATAAAGTAAAATGCATGTTGTCGATAGCCGATTAATTTAATTAAAATAAAATTTACGAAAATATAAGTATTATATGTCAAATTTTATTGATGTAAATATTTAGATTGGTAACACGCACATTTGTTTTGAATTTTTTTAAAACCGGATTTCAACTCCACTCACTTCATCTCAAAATACAACTCAACTATTTCTTCCATCATATTAAAACTATATTTCTACTCTGTGTATTTTATGTCAATCAATAAAGGCAAAAAATTTCATATCAAACAATATATGCTTCATATGAAATATATATCTACATATATAATTAGTATTAAACAAATAGTAAAAAAAATTAACAAAACATAATTAACAGAAAAATAAAAAATTATTAACAAAAATAAATGGAAGTTTGTTTAAACTAAAATTTTGACACAAATTCAAATTTTACATCTTAGTGAAATTTACATTTTATTTTTAATAAGAAAAAGAATTACATGTTATTTCACATATAAAAAAATTTAGTCGAATTTTCCTTTTTAATTTTTTTAAAGTTACTATTTCCTTTTATTTTTTCCAATAATATATATATATATATATATTTTTTTTTTAATCTTATTCACTATTTTAAGGTAAAAATAAAAATTTAAATTAACAATGACATATGTCACAATCTAAAATAACGATGATATGTGTTGCAATCAGTTTTATATCATAAGATTACTACATAAAAAAATAGATATTTGCAGAAAACCCTTTAATTAATGCCAGAAAAATGTAAATGAACGGGTAAGAAGACATTAATTGGGATGATGTATATGTATCGGAACCCGATTGCCAAAAAAAAGAAGTTTGACTATTTATAAATAACTAGATTTTGATCCACGCTAAACGCGAGATTAAATGATTAAATAGATTAACGAATATTTAAATTTGTATAACAAAATATATGATTTCTAATATCTACAAACGTATAAAATGATATATATTATGCATAAATATAATAAAATTAAATACTTTTGATCAAGCATATGTTAATGCCAATAGTTTTAATATTTTTATGTGTAAAATTGATTTAAAATATGCAAATGTTATTTATTTCAATATCTTTTAAGTGTAAAATTGATTTTCATATTTTTTCCGTATAAATTGATCTTCATAATAATAAAAAACTTGTTAATATATCATAAAAATTTAAAAATAGATATGGTAAATCTAAAATATTATATTTAATTGGACTTAAATTTGTAAACATGTATTAATGAACTTATGTTATAAAATTAATGAGAATATGTAGAGATTTTCACCATGGCATATATTTTTAAGGGACAGTTGCTGATATGGTGCGTTTTCTAACTTTAATGTCAAGCGGGGTACCTTTGTAGAGAAAATTGTAGAACTAGTACACTTTTTTTGAAAATGTCTAAAATACCCTTACGGTTGGCAGAGTCTGCGTGAATTGTGTAGCCTTAAGGCTAAGGCTGGACAATTTCTGTTTAACCTCTGCTAATTATGTAGCCTTAAGGCATATATAGTGTGTGAATTGTGTAGCCTTAAGGCTAAAGCTGGACATACTCTGGTTAAACTCTGCTAATTCTGTAGTCTTAAGGCAGATATAGTGTGTCGATTGTGTAGCCTTAAGGTTAAGGCTGGACAGACTCTTCTTAACCTCTGCTAACTGTGTAGCCTTAAGGCAGATATAGTGTGTCAGTTGTGGTAGCCTTAAGGCATATATTGTGTGTGCTTTTTCTGTAGACTTAAGGCAGATGTTGTGTGTGCTTTTTTGTAGACATAAGGCAGATATTGCTCGACAGACTGTAGCATACTGTTCGCAGGGCATGGCTTGACATTTGCAACTTAACTAAATTGTATAAACGGTCGGATTTTGAAGTACTCCTCTCTTTTCACAATAATAACAAGAATGCCATTACTTCTTACTTTTTTGAGTTTGCTATAAATCTTTTCAACCTCTCCACCTTTAACCTAGATCTACTATTTTGATTTCACTCTCAAAGGGAGATTTCATATTTTCAAAGAGACGGAAGTGAAATCCGAGTATAAGATTGTTTACAGAATTCGTTCTTCGGAAAGATGATCTTCGTTTACATCTAACAATATCTGCTGGTCAAAGATATTCTAGGGGTTGAAGGCGAGCATATTTTCGGGAAGAACGAACACAGGTAACACTTCAAAACATTACACTAGTTATCTAAACCACCATCTTCTAAACTGCGTCTAGAGCTCTAGTACGTCTTTGGCAGAGATATTTCTAAAAGACCCTACCAAAGTGTAGAGCTCTGCGAAAAATCTTCTAAGATAGTGTGTTGCAGATCTTTTGAACATTCTCTTTTTTGCAGATAATGTTGCATTTGTTGACTGTTTTTGGACAATGGAAGGTAAAAATGGGTTGGGATTTTGACATTGATTCAAGCAAAGGAAGCAAGTTGTTTGCGGTTGAAGAACAAATCAAGTATGAGGAATTTCTCCGCATTGTTTGTGAAGATTACAACTTGGAAACGCAGATGAATGCAGTCGAGATTTCTTATAAGTTGCCTACACATATCATGGAGAAAATGCCTAGCGACATACCTCCTATCTTCTTGAATAACGATAGGCAACTTGCAAACTTTATGACAATGGCGGAAAAGAGGTTATCCGGCTTTGCGTGTCATGGAAAAGAAAGGATGGAATTAAAGCAGAAGCTGCGGGTAAAGATGAAGCTTGTGATGTCAAAGAGGATGGTGGTGTGGATTTTGATGGTGTTGGTAATGTTAAAGACGAGCATATGATGCCATCACCGAACAATAGCAGAGACTGCCGACAGTCTGCGAAGAAACAGCAGATGCCGCCTTTATTCTGCGATATATTCGATGACACGCCTACGAAGCCATTACCAATGAAGAAATCTGGATCCATTAAGGTTGGCGAAATATTTGATGACAAGGAAGCATTAATTATGCAATTACGCAAGATTTCAGTCATCGAGAAGTTTGATTTCAAAATCGCCACGTCGAGGAAGAAACTATTTATCGCGAAATATTTTGTTCCTAATTGTTCTTGGAGGATTCGTGCGTCGACTCTGTCAGTTTCATCTGAATCTCCAAAATTTCTCGTTCGGATATATAAAGAAGCTCATACATGCTCTGCTGTCTGTAGGTATTCTCGTCACCGACAGGCTAATGCAAAATGTATTGGAAAGATGTATGTTGATAGGTTTAGTAGTGGTAATGATCTTAAAGGAATCACGCCTAAGCATGTAATGAACTGTATTAAGTCGCTACATTGTCTTGACATAGACTATACGAAGGCGCATAAAGCGTTGGCATATGCACGAGAGCTGGTAAGAGGCACTTTTGAGAGGGGTTACCAGGACTTACCTTCCTATCTATACAAAATAGAGCAGGCCAATCCAGGTACGATTACAAAGCTTGAATGTGATGCTCAACAAAGGTTTAAGTATTTGTTCATTGTTTTTGGTGCTTCCATCAAAGGATTTGAGTTCTTGAGGAGGGTTGTTGTGGTAGATGGAGCACATCTAACTGGAAAGTACAGAGGTGTTATGCTGGTAGCTGCAGGTCAAGATGCAGATTCGAGTATATTTTCTATAGCTTTTGGGATTGTAGACTCAGAGAATGATGCTTCATGGGAATGGTTTTTTACACAGTTGCGTGGTGTGATACTTGATGATAAAAATTTGGCCATTATTTCTGACCGTCATCTATCAATCGCAAAGGCTATTGAGAAGGTTTTCCCGCAGCTGATAGGGGAGTATGTTACTATCACCTCAAAAATAACCTCATCTTAAAGTTCAAAAAGAACGCAATGCTCAGTTTTGTGTGTCGTGCTGCATATGCATATCGACCGGTAGATTTTGAAAAATTGTTTGGTGTGATTCATCGTCAGAATAGTGAATTAGCAGTTTACTTGGAAGAGGCGGAATTTCGATTATGGGCTTGTGCACATTTTCCAAGAGATAGATTTGGTATAATGACGAGCAACATTGCAGAATCCATTAATCCCGCGCTTAAGGAAGACAGATCATTTCCTGTTAAACATTTCTTGGAGGATATTAGAAAGTTGTTGTCAAGGTGGTTTGTGGAAAGGCGAGACAAAGCTGCCTCATTAAAAACAAATTTCCCTCCAAACGTTGAAAAGTTACTGCATGAAAGACACGGTAGCTTGGAAATTTTAAATGTTCATCATACTGATTCAAATTGTTGCCATGTTACAGGTGGAGATTATGATTGTGTGGTTGATCTACAGAAGGTATGTAAGTTTTTTTTTTGCTATTTATCACTGCCAGTTTCAGGAAACGTATCCTGAGAAAGTCTGCCAGTCTCAGGAAACGTTTGCCTTGTTTATCTGCTCTGAGTTCGATTCCTTTTTTAAATTTATGATTGCAGAGACTTTGTACTTGTAAACAATATGATGTCGAGAAGATTCCATTCGAGCACGCGATTAAAGCAGCATTAAGTCGGAAAACTAATGAAGCTACCCTGGTGGATGATCATTTCACAAAAGGGCTACACGTACTCAGAACCTATAAAACCTGTAGACGAAGATTTGATTTTACCACCACACGTAATTAGTGAACAATGTCTGCCACCAGTCATAAAAGTACCTTCCGGTAGACCGAAGACAAAGAGATACCTTTCTGCTATTGAAAAGGCTAAGCGGTTCCAGCGTAATCAATGGAAGAAGAAAAAAACAGAACCTTCGCAGAGTACTCCATCCACAAAGCAAATAACGAAGCAGAGGACTCAATCCACAACGAAGAAAACGAAGCAGAGGACTCCATCTGTTACGAAGAAAACGAAGCACAGTACTCCATTCAGCGATAATATTTCACCCATTACTCCATCCCCAAAGGTGAGAAGAAAACGATCTCGTAATTCTCCGACTACTCAAACACCAAATAAGAAAGCTAAACTTTTGCAGAGTACTCCACCCCCACAGATGAAAAAGAGTCTTTTCCAGAGTAGCCCAAAAATTCATCACAGGTGCTCAAAATGCCATAATGCAGGACACAATCGAAAAACATGCCCATTTTCTTGACTCTGGCTTCACTCTGGCTTTACTCTGGCTTCAAGTTTATTTAAACAAGGAAACAAATCTTGGTTTATAACTTTATTTATTTGTCCTTATTTATGGTGCTCCGTTGTTTTATGTTAGTCTTTAGTTTGATGTGGGTATCATAAAATAGTCGGTATCGCAGAGTGTGCATCTGGTATCGCAGAGTCTGCATCTGTTATCGCAGAGTCTGCATCTGCATCAAGTATCGCGAAATCTGCGTCTGATATCTGCATGAATCATCCAGGAATCTGCTATTAATCTTCCTGTGCTCTACTATAGATTTTACTTTTAGTTTCATTCAAAAAATATATATGCTCAACAAATACGAGGGTAAAACATGTTATTCAATTAAAATCCACATCTTGAATTACGGAATCATAACTTTTCAAGGATTTATAAATACAGAAACAAATAAAATTAGAAGAAATAGTTCAAATCTCCTATATAATGCGGCAAAGCTGTCTTGCGAACCAATACAGGTAGCATTTTTCGCATCCAGGTTGATATTCGTGCTCAGTGGCACAATTTGGAAAAGGCAAATCTGGAGAAGTCAGGGTATTGCCACGTTGATGCAAAAGAATGGTTCATGGGTGGATAGAAAGCTACAACCGCATCCAGAACCTCCTCCCCAAGCCTGGTGAGTTTATCAAAATCACCTTCAGCGTGTACGTCGACACATAATTTGAGAAGTTGTGCAGCCCTTTTCGTACGTCCAGCACATACACACAACATTCCACAGAGATAAGTTGCGTTAGCACTGAAAGGGACAAGCCGTTCCAAAAGCTCCATGGCTGCGCTGATGTCTTGTTCTGCGGTCACGAGTCTTGTAGCCTCATAATAAATAGCAGTTGGGTTTTCGGCGTTTAAGCATCTTACAAAAAAGCTGCGATTTGCCCCGTCTAGGAGAATTTTATCTGTGTCCTCACATAGATCGTCGAGACTAAGTTCCTTGAGGACTTCATCACTGTACACTACATCTCTACCGATCCGCCCTATTCGGAGGATGTGTCCGACTCTCCACAAGGTGAGGTGGCCAAGTTTTCGTGCAATGACAGAGATAATGTCCGAAGGAAGCTCTGGTATTTGCATGTTAACCTACGATGTGATGCGGTATTTGGATTTTGAAAATAATTAACAGGCACTCTGTTCGTAAACAATCTACTATTTTTATAGATAAGAAAAGAAATGAAAGGGGTCGATCTTCCTTTAAATTGTCTTGGAAAATAAAACTCAATTTACAGGGACATCGGTCAAACATTTAGTACAGTCATTGCACGCGCCTCAGTTAATGGCTCGACACGAGAGGCATGCGGGGATGATTACTGTGCAACCGGTCAACTATCATAACATAAGATAGTCTACCTTGGAAAAGACAAGTCAATTTAATAAGAAATGGCAGAGAAAGCGCGTAAATTTGCCGTGCAATAAATGGCGCGAACACCCATAAGAATAAAGGACAAGTCATTTTTTTACACATGAGGAGATGAATGACAACTCATTTAAAAAGTATACATCAATGAACATGTGTTTATTGCAGTAGTTGAAAACACATTCCCTAGTCTGCCAAAACCCTAGAGTAACGCTTCGTGTTCATATAGGAGAAAGTCATGTCTGTTTGTCTCTACATCTATTTGTTTACCAAAGACACAACATTCATCATCTTCGTCTCTCTTACCAAGTTTGTGACCATGGGTTATAGTGTAAGGCGAATTAAAATGGAACTTAATCGGATCCAGAAGGATGTTCCTACACAATTCATCAGGGCAGGTATAAAATCTAGAACTCCCAAGTCTTTTATGCAGTTAGAGGTAGTATTATTTACGGATGATAATAGGAACTTTACGGATGTAGTATTATTTAGATTAAATGTCTGAGTTGAGTCTTATATGTTTTAGGTCCCGTTGGTGCTTGTGTTTACGAATGGGAAGCAGCTATCAATGGACCCTTCGACAGTCCCTATACCGGAGGGATTTTCTTGCTTACCATCCATTTTCCTCCGGATTATCCGATAAAGGCGCCCAAGGTTTGCTTTTTGCTTTTTCAGTTAATTGTTATTTGTTGCAGGATGAAACTTCACTCTTGATCATCTTGCTTTTTATCTTGCTTTTAATTGATATTCTCTTTGTCTTTGCATGCAGGTGGCTTTCAAAACAAAGATTTACCACCCAAACATCAACGCAAACAGAGCGATTGACTATGATATCTTGAGGGAAAAATGGTCTCCTGCTTTAACCATGTCCCAGGTTTGGAATTTTTTCAGATTTAACACAGTTTTGTCGAAAAAAATACTTCAGCCAAACATGTGTGTTAATGGGATGGATTTTTGTTATGGAATTAGGTTTTGATGTCAATTTGCGCACTGATGACTGACCCAATCCTAGATGATCCTTTTCTGCCGGAGGTAGCCCATATTTACAAGACTGACAAATCCAGGTTCGAGTCAACTGCGCGAAGCTGGACGGAGAAGTATGCCATGGGATCAGAGTGAGGTGGTGGAGGTAAAGAAAGGAGCTGTCTCACCTGTGTGTTCTTTAATGTCTTTTCTATGTTTGCTTTAGTATCTTCTGAAGACTGGTTTGCTATAAGTGTTTCATTTTGAACTCGCGGATCAATTCGGTTATTGGTTATTTTGAGCGAAGGCGCAGTATCCGCTTGTACTCTACATCTGAAAGCAGATGATGGGCGGATTCTACATTTAGGCTGCATCTGTGTGTTCTTTAGTGTCTTTTCTATGTTTGCTTTAGTACCTTCTGAAGACTGGTTTGCTATAAGTGTTTCATTTTGAACTCGCGGATCAATTCGGTTATTGGTTATTTTGAGCGAAGGCGCAGTATCTGCTTGTACTCTGCATATACTCTGCATCTGAACGCAGATGATGGGCGGACTCTGCATTTAGGCTGCATCTACATCGCTTACACTACGCATAAACTGCATTTTCTCAACCTGTTTTCATCCACAAAGGTCTAACAAAATAAAATAAAGTATACATAAATTACTGAACTATTATAACGAGACATACATAAGTGTTACTCCGAGTCTCAAAAGATCGAGTGCAATAACATTAAACAACACAGTTGACGAGGTTATTTATTCTAGGTGGTTTTGTTACGACGAATAGGGTCATCAATGTATGCATCTTCAACCATTGAGAAACCACCGGTCTTAACAACCCTTAGTTGCTGGATTGCTTCTTCAACGGCAGGAATTGCTGGATTTATGAGGAGTTCAGAGAATGGGTAGAGAGCCGAGACACGTATCTCACCTGCAATGCCAAAGAGTCACCTAGTCATATATGTTGCAATAGTTCTCTATGGTTGAATGAAGTAGTAACACTGCCTCCAAAATAGTCCATATTCCAATTTCGTAGCACGCAGAATATGACCTTCCCAATTGGCTGAAGTCGCCAGAAGTACTCAAATTCATCAGCAAATGTTCCCTTCGCAATACAGTTGATATTTTCGCCGCTGCAGCTCACAAAGATGAATTTATAGTACTTCGTTCTCAAAAGACATCCTAAACTATAAACATAATTAACTTACCTGAAATTCCTCAATGTGAAGTGTAGAACTTTGTGACCAGGGACACCGTAAACGTCATCTGTGAAGCCTTGATAAATTTCTAATTTCTTGACTTTCACAATAGCACCAAGCAAATCAACTGTGTTATAGAGCAACATGAATATAGATTATTTGATCTGACGTGAAATGGAAAATCAAACAACTAATATTCCATCAATACTTACCAACACTAATCTTCTTATGCAATGAGCCGTTTAGAACTCTGCGAAATGGAGATAACGACACCATATGATTACCACAGATTCGTGCTACCTTTTTTAATGATCGATTCTTCATGGAATAAGATATGGAACTCATGGTGTGTTAGTTTCCATTGACCCGACCTCGTCGTCACTTCAAAATCCCTAATCAAATACCATTCCCCTTCCGCCACGTCTTCAAACTTTGACAACAGATGATTTCGAATGGTTGCAGAGATCCGAACACCCTAAACCATAAAACCAAAGATTGTATCTATTCCTCTAAAAATTAAACAAAATCATTTATTCCTAAGAGACAACATAAGGACATCAAAGCATGCATTTCTTACGGCGTGATAATCAGCGAGAAGCAAGTATCTTTCAGGTTGAAAGCGTGCATAGTGCTCTCCCAATTCTCTTACGACTTGAACCAAGATTCTTCCACCATTCTTCATGAGTGACAAGTCTAGAACCATATCTAAATGAGCCATTTTTTTAGACTGAAAGTTTTAGAGAAAAGTTTGGAAGAAAAGTTTTGAGCCTGAAATGTTTGGAGAAAAGTCTTGGAGCCTGAGAAGTTTTGATTGTTTTGAAGAAACGATTGGATTGAAGAACGGTAAATAATCAAAACTGACTTTTTACGGTTCCAAAAAATGTTAAAGAGTCAAAGCAATATCACATCACAAGTTTGGTTCGCGAAGCGCCACGTGTCGATAATCGCATGATACAATACGAGAAACAAGGCATTGCCGTAATTGTTAGAATGCGCAGTGTCATGCATTTACTTACTCTGCATTTAATTGGTAAAACAAACAATAACGTATAATTACCGTTATTCCAGAATAATATTTTAGATAATTTATAGGAAAATATTTCAAACTTCCCTACTGCAGAGTACGAACAGACGCTGCGAATTCTCTACGCCTAGTACTGCTTTTATCATAACCTTATATTAAACTTCCCAAAAACCAATATTATTTTTATTATCTCAATAACATATACGATTGTGAATACGTAATCATTACGTATATAATAAATTAAGAATATATAGTAAAAATGAAACTTACTTTTCACGGTTCCATTGCTGAAGGGGACTTATTTGCTAGTTTCTACGATTCTTTATTATGGGGCCCATATTGATGGACACTCTAGCAGAGGAAGAGCGGACTTCTTTAATTGATACTACAATAACTTTTGATTCGACGTAGAACTACTTTTAAAAATAACTTTTTAGACGCAACTCAATAAACTTATTGAATTGGTCATTGGAGATATTTAGAAAAGTTAAGTATAATATTTCAAACTTCACCACAACAGAGTACGAGCAAACTAATATACTGCGCTTTCTCTGCGCTTTCTCTATTTATAATCTGCTTATTATATAATGTTAGTATTTACTTTGCTCTTACTCTGCCTACGACAGAAGAAGAAGAACAGACCTCTATTTTTATTCTGCGTATTCTTTTATGGGGCCCATTTTGCTAGACGCTCTATCACAGAGGAAGAAGAAACTAATAATGATGGGTCCGACTGGTAGCATGTAGTATCAAAGTTGAGTTGCAGTAGATGTTATATTTGATATAACTTGCAGTAAAAATATGCTGTAGACACTGCAGATTGATGTGGTGAGTCAAAGCGATATCAACTCACATCACATCATGCACTCTTATACGGCCATACTCTCCAGCCATCAATGGCAAGATCGGGTTGCGCCAATTACTTTTGATTCGACGTAGAACTACTTTTATAAATAAATTTTTAGCAGCAACCCAATAAACTTATTGAATCAGCAGACTATGAGCAAACTTCATATACTGCTCTTACTCTGCCTACGACGTGTCGATAATCGCAGACAGCTATTTTTAATCTGCGTATTCCTTTCTGGGGCCCATTTTGCTGGACGCTCTATCAGCTGATGGGTCCGAATGGTAGCATCTAGTATCAAAGTTGAGTTGCAGTAGATGTTATATTTGATATAACTTGCAGTAAAAATATGCTGCATAAACTGCAGATTTATGTGGTGAGTTTGCTTTTACTTAGCATTTTACAGAAGAGGCTGAGAAAAATCTATTTGAATTCTACGGTTTAGGGGGAAAATTGAAAATTCAAATATCTTTGAATTTTTAAACATTATCAATCTCGTGGCAAATACGGGCTCATACCCATATATAGAACTGATCCTAATGGTACTGCGGAAAATAAATGATAAAAAGCACGCATTTGTTATATAACAGAAGAATCAAAGGACAACGTATAGGTGTAGTGTTAATTACATTTCTATCCATTTGGCATATCTCGCCACGTCATCATTATTTAGTCGCAAACCAATGGCAGATCAATAGCAATCCAATGGCAGATCAATAGCAAACCAACGGAAGATCAATAGCAAAACTAAATAGATAAATGTGACAATTACAAAACTAAATAGATAAAAAACAGGTGATATTCTACGAAGTGTCCGGGGAACGGTCGCGCTTCATCCCTCTAGAACACCCAAGAACATCGTAGCCAACGTCGGCCGATCCAAACTCGTGACTTATACGATCCAAGAACCTTGACTGCTGGGTCAAAGTTGTTGCCACAACCCTAACCGAATCCACAGCCCTCTCCACGTTCCGAAGCTGAGTCTCCAAACCACATATTTTAGCACGTAGGGCTTCTCCCTCCAACTCCAACTCCTCGCAACGAGGACAATGAACATTAGTGATGCGAGACGGATACACTTTTGCCAAGTAAGCCTAAGGCGATCCAGGCTACCTGGACGGACCTCTGCTTCATCGATATCCACCCGAAGAGAACTCCCGTCAACTGCGGCGTCGGAGAAAGAAACTCAGGGCGCCGGTAAGGGAGTGGAATAA
The DNA here is from genome assembly GCA_900406555.1 of Pseudoturritis turrita. Taxonomy (NCBI): domain Eukaryota; kingdom Viridiplantae; phylum Streptophyta; class Magnoliopsida; order Brassicales; family Brassicaceae; genus Pseudoturritis; species Pseudoturritis turrita. The sequence continues at coordinate 231,493 of OVBL01000845.1, forward strand.
AAAAAAGGGCATTAGGAAAATCGGGATATGTGCGACGGTTCTGCTTTTTATAACTGATGAAGCGCAACAGAGAGAAAACGCATGTTAAAAGAGTTAGCTTGATCAATTCGCCAGAGGCTAATGAATTTTTTGTAAGAGGGAAATTACCTGAATCAGACCACAAGCGGGGAAGTCCGTCAGGACCGGAATGACGAACAAAGAAGTAGTGAATCTTGTCATCATCACCACCCTCAATTTGGAGGGAAAGTTCAACTGGAGATCTGCAACCGTCACGAAGAACAAGTTCATATCTATTAGACCAGGGGTCTATACTCCTAACCTCAAAAGCCCCAAAAATCATAGCACTTGAAACAGTGATTCAGATAAGTCCGACAGTATTTGGAGGGCGTTTATCAATCCCCATGAGTGGGCATTAAGCTGGCTGGGTTCAATCCGAAGTTCTTTACAAAACTCCATCATCAAAAAAGACAGGCGATGGTGGAAACCTGCCCGAAAGGAAGACCAATAGACGGTGATATAGCCTACCGGAGGAATCCCGGGCACATCTTGTACCTCTGGATATTTGAACCAATCCGAATTCCTTGGCAGAGCAGGAATCACACTGTTGGGTTCGCTCCCGCAGAGGAAGAAGAAGATGAGGAAAAGGCAGACATCGGATTCAAAGAAAATTGGTGAGACTGATGGGTAGAAAAGAAGAATAAAAGATACGCTTGCATTCTGTAGCTTTTGGATTATCTTTGTTTTGTTTGTACACCCAAAGAAAGAAGAGATCTTTTATACTCGTTGAAGGGAAACCGTACGGTATGGAAGCCCTAATAGGTCATACTCTGCAGTAATTACTGGACGCCTCTGAGATGATGCTGCGCCATGCGAAGGGCCACGTGTCGATCATCGCATTATTGAACACGAGAAACAAGGTAAATTATTAATTGTTCTACTACAATACGTCATACGCCACGCGTCGATCATTCATGATAGAACGCGTTAAATAATAATGGCAGTGTTTGCGACTACTCTTTTTATATTCTGCAATAAATTTAATAGTACTCTGCTTAGGCACCTTCTCTGCATATACTCTACGAAATAACGGTTAAATGATGGGAAGGTGGACCGCTGAAATGATGGGAAGGTGGACCGTTGAAATGACAGCTAAGCGAAAAAACTGACGTACGTGGTTTTGCTTTATCCCTCTCGTCTATAAAAGAAAGAAGAACCCTCAAAATAACTTGCGGCTTCTCTTCTACTCAATATTTTTTTTAGTCTGCGCAGTTGATTTTTATTTTTAATAGGCACATTCTCTGCATTTTACTCATTTACAGGCACATATTCAAGACATCATGGCCGCAGATCATTCGAAGAAAAGAAAAGCACCAATATCAGACCTGGAGTTGGAAGCAGAAGAGAAGCGGAATGATGCAGTTATGGAGGCGGAAAAGGAAGGAAAGGATCGCCTGAGGGCAATTCTTCTGCTGGTGCGATCTCAAATGAGAGCGAAGGACGAAGCTCACCGCGTCAAACTCAAGTTGGAAAGAATAGCCGGTAAACGCTCTATGTTGGAGAAGATGATGCATGAAGAACAAGTGGTCATGGATGCTAGGCGGCAGCAATTAGCAGAGAAAGAAATGATTGCTGAGGAGGAGCTGAGAGGAATTACAGTTCCTCGTATTGATTGGTTAAAACTTGATCTTTCGTTTATAGAGGACTAAAGTTATGTAGAACTCTTGTTATCCTAATTATTTTACTTAAAATTTCAACAACATTTAGTTTTTGATGTTGTTTATCTTTTCTTGGATTTGTTGTTTGTACTCTTTTCTTCGATTTGTGTTTCTGTGTGTATTCAAAACTTTCAAACTACATCTCCTTTTGGATGCAAACTACGGTTGGTGCAGAGTAACCTACATCTCGTTTTGGATGCAAACTACGGGCAGATTTTAGTGCAGAGTACAAATAGACTTAAATATAGAAGCAGAGTACCGAAAAAGTATGCCAAGCAGAGGACCTAGGTTTGGAGCATATTTTAGGCAGATTTTGAACTTATGTTTATATACGTACCATGTATGTTTTGCAGATTCTGCGTTTAGTACTTCTTCTTCTCTGCATTTATAATAAACATCAACTTCTCTGCTGGAAAATGGATGATTCTTCATATTCCTTTTCTAAATTTATTACAAAAAAATTCGAGCAAAAACTGGTACATGTTCTTATTCGTCTTGATCATTGTGAAATACCTGGCGGATAATTTCCGGGATAGGGGATATTTTGTCCAATCCAAGCTGTTCCCATTCTGAAGGATGGGCCTCGAGCCGTTTTATAATCTTCTCGATTCTCTTCTGTTTCTCGTGAAGTTTAGCCTTTTTCTTCAAGATTTTCTCGTGAGTCTTGATTGCTCGCGGTACTTCTCGTTAAGCTGCATAAAATAAATTATAGATACATAAGGAACATCAATGGAAAACTCTTGAAAAACATGCAACACCTTTACCTTAGTTATGAACTCCGTGGATTGCTGAAAACTTATCGGATTATGGTTCATGAGTAAAACTGAAGGAATCTTCAATCCGGATCGTTCAAATACAGTTGTGAACTCGCGGAAGATTCATTATCGTTCATCGGATTGAAGACAGAGGCTACAGATGGCTCCATTAAAAGTCGGCTATATGTGTTCTGCAAATAAAAAGAAGTGTTGAAGATAACCCACGTCATAAATACAAGAGTGGACCCAGTTACGAAATACAAGAGTGGACCCACTTCATAAATAAAAGAGTGGTTGATGAAATCCACTTAAAATCACAAGAGTGATGACGATAGATATTCCAACTTCAATGAAACTCTGCTGATGTTTATGCTGAGTGTAAGCAAAGCAGATGCAGAGTATGAGCAGGTGCTGTGTATTCTCGGTTTACAATCTATCAGCGTAGTTTATGATGCGTGTAAACGAAGAATAAGTTCTCTTCTACTAAGGAAGGAAAAACATAAATTCTGCTTGTACGCCGCAGAGTTTATGTTTTTCATCCTTAGTAGAACAGAACTTATTCTGCCCATGTTTATGCTGAGTGTAAGCAAAGCAGATGCAGAGTATGAGTAGGTGCTGCGTATTCTCGGTTTACAATCTATCAGCGTAGTTTATGATGCGTGTAAACGAAGAATAAGCAGAATAAGTTCACTTCTACTAAGGAAGGAAAAACTTAAATTCTGCTTGTACGCCACAGAGTTTGGTTAATGTAATATTTACCAGAACAAATCTCCCTATTTACATATATTTACTAACCATGCAATTAAATTTGAACGTCGTAGGGATCGTAGATACTTGCAATAATTGACTCATCACACATGCGTTGATCGGTATACGAAGATGTCTCATCCAACACCTCTGCAGCGAGCTTCGTCCTCCAGGTCATCATTTTGGCATTACACAGTTCTCTTGCTGATAGCGGCAATCCTAACATGTGACACTCAATGTATTTGAGTGCGTATACTCCACAATCACCTACTTGTGACGCATTTTGGGAACATCTTTTACAATTGTGATTGTAAAAGCTGCTTGATCGTAGTCTTGAGGAAAGAACATATGAATTGCGGCAGGAACCATTTCAGCAAAAGCCCTCGCCGCTGCCACAATATCTGATTCTGGAGTATTTAAGGAATCATATATGTAGACAACCCGGTCAACCAATGATATGACCGTCCCAACCCAATGATTCGAGCTCACGTGTAGAACGAAGTATAACGTATCAACGTCTTTGCCCAGGCCAAATTTGTTGCGGCATAAGCTGGAAGAATACCGTGTACATTCTCGTAAGTACCACCAGGCCATCTTTCAAGCTTACGCCAGTCCTTGTACCGATTCTTCCAAAGCATTTGAAATGCTGCATCCAATATAGCAATCCGCGGACTCTTGAAAGAACTAGGATTTCTCTTTAGCCTTAGTCTATACAAGTTCAGTGCTGCGTCAAGGTGCTGATAATAAAAGAAGGACAAATGTTAGGCACCAAAGCAGAGTCTACTAGACACACAACAACAACGGTCTGCCAGCTAAACATGAAATAAACACTTTTGCCAGATCCACTGTTGACGAGGAAGAATGTACTTACCATATCGTGTAACCATTCCCTCGGCTTCAAAAGTAAGTTGAAGAATTCATGGGCCGTTGTTTTCCCTCCAAATGGATAAATATTTGTTCTGTCAAAGAAAATCAACATTCAAGTTAGACTGCAAGATAAAATAGACGATCTTATAGGCTGTGTGTACTTACTCATCGGCTCTGAATACGTTCATCTTGTCCACCAGTGTTTTGTCAACATCTCCAAATACAATTTCGTAAGCAGATTTCTGGGCCAGTGGTTTTGCGTTGTTGCTAGGTACAACAGGAAGCGCAGTCGATTTGCTTAACCTTTCACTCCTCCTTGTTGTTAGCTTGTTGGTCTGGCGAAGATTTCTGGAGCTTTCGTATATTTCGATTTGAGATGTAGTTGGATGGACTGAATCCACTGATGGTTCAATGATATTAACTGGCTGGAGTTTCCTTTTCCTCTCCCTCTTCCTCTCCTCTCCTCTTCCTCTTCCTCTTCCTCTTCCTCTTCCTCTTTCTTCAATGATTTCAGTGTCAATCACTGAGCCTTTACCATCTTCAGCAGTCGAAGCAACTGTCTCCATGCAGACGTTGGTTATCAATGCCGTAATGGGATCCTTAATGCATACATTAGTTTCATCTGCCAGCGGCATCCTTAATGCAGACATTGCTTTCATATGCGGGAGTGGCATCCTCTGCCTGAAGGCATGCTTTGGGATCATTATCTCCTTTTTCTTCTTTGGCATCTTCTGCCTTTTCACTCCCATCAATTTTTTCAACATCTCCAACTCTACCATCATCTTGAAGATGTTCTTCTTTGGCATCCTCTGCCTTTTCACTCCCATCACTTTTTTCAACATCTCCAACTCTACCATCATCTTGAAGATGTTCTTCTTTGGCATCCTCTGCCTTTTCACTCCCATCACTTTTTTCAACATCTCCAACTCTACCATCATCTTGAAGATGTTCTTCTTTGGCATCCTCTGCCTTTTCACTCCCATCAATTTTTTCACATCTCCAACTCTACCATCATCTTGAAGATGTTCTTCTTTGGCATCCTCTGCCTTTTCACTCCATCACTTTTTTCAACATCTCCAACTCTACCATCATCTTGAAGATGTTCTTCTTTGGCATCCTCTGCCTTTTCACTCCCATCACTTTTTTCAGCATATCCATCTCCATCATTACCATCATCTTCAAGATGTTCTTCTTTGGCATCCTCTGCCTTTTCACATTTGTATATTTTTTCCCCATGGAACATATCTTGAAGATGTTCTTGTTTGGCATCCTCTGCCTCGATGCCATCTGCCTTTTCACTGCAATCTATTTTTGCATCATCTCCTACTTGTTCTTGTTTGGCATCCTCTGCCTCGATGCCATTATCAGTTACTTTTTCTTTGCCATCTCTTACTTTCTCATTTGAAAAGGAGCCAGAGGCAACAACCTTGATTCCTTCTCCTTCGTTGTCTTTGCCATCTCCTTTGTTATCCACCGTCGTCTCTTCTTCGTCATTCTGCAAAATTTCAAAGTAATGACTGTTACATTAACTCAGCTTCAACCTCTTACACCTTAAGGGCATACTCTGCCGTATAGGATATTAAGGATGCCAATGATGAATAGAATTGAATGCCATTATTAGTCTGCCGTAACAATTACATGTCTCACATAAATGAATGATACAACGTAGGCAAGCAGAGTATGCCATGCCCCTCTATTGTTTTACCACATCTGATAGAGCATGATATCGCATATCATGCCAGTGCTTTTATTTCAACAATTGCTGAGTTGGACATACCATGCGATTGTCAGGTTTTAGTTTGTTGTTAGAGAAGCGAGTATCTGCTCGAAACAAGTCATCCTCTCCATCAGCTTTCCAACGACCTGTGCCAACTTGTTTAAGGTTTCACCCAAAAAGTATGCTGTTCCATGCTGGTTCGTTGCTGTTCCAAATTTACTCGTTGCTGCTCAAGTCTGGCGTTTTCAATTCTAGCTACAACTGCGTCAAACTTGGTCTGCTGTTTATCCAGACAAATTCAATGATGTCGACGAAATCTGTTGAACCAGTAGATGGGATTTTAGCTACATTCGTGATATACCGTCCGTCATCTTCCTTCAATTCCCTTCCGCTTCCTCTTCCTCTTTTCCCCATCTCGCTCTTCAATTCCCTTCTCTTTTTCCCTTTTCCTCTCTTTCCTTCATTATCTACTTTTTTTTTTCCAGTGCGGTTTTCTGGGACTGGCGGCGTTTTTGAGACCCTCCATTTGATGTCCGACAACGGCTGGCCAGAGAGAATGTATTTGATGAGATTATCAAGCTTGACATCTATTACGTCGTTACCTTTCCAACGTGGATAAATTTCTGCCGGGATCTGTCACACATAGTAGTTACAATCACCTACAAAACATATATGGTTACATAAATGTCAGCCAGAAGTCAGCGTAACTCTGCCAGAAGTCTAGCGATGGTAATATGTAAACTTGTAGCAGAGTCTTTTTGCAGACGCTGCCACTGTGGCTTACTCTGCCAAAACTCTACATTTTTACTTCAACAAACTATGCCAAAGATATACATACCTCTTCACTCGAGAAGATCTTCTCCATATCGGGTCTACCAACTTTTCCCTTGTATCTTAGCAGATGTGTACCTTCAAAAGCTATAGGTGTTCCCAAATTTTCTCCCACTTTGGGCACATAAGCATACGCCCAGACCTGTAGAACTTGCACGAACCCCTTCAAAACATAAGAGTCTTGCCATATCTTCTCTTTAGTTACTAACTTAACATGCTCAACAAGATCTTTGTAAGCAACCCTCCCCCAAGGATACCCTTCGAAAGTTGCCAAATCTATCACCAACCTAGCTAGGTTAAGGGGAATTTCGGTACGCCGATCAACACCCAACAGACCGTTAGACAGAATAGCTAGGTAACTAAGCCTAATTTTATCTTCCCTGGACCAAGATTTGCTTATATCTCCACCATGCTTCATACACAATTTCACTATGTTCTCAATACAAGGGTTAGGACGGCGTATTTGAGAAGACCCCAAAAGCGATTCCAGGTTTGGTGATTAGCTTCAGAAGATACCAACCCATCCAACTGCGTAATTTCATTACAGTTAAGACCTGTGATCTCTTCAAACTCGAAGAGCGAGAACCGTGCTGGCTGCCCCGCGATCAAAAACCACAACTCAAATGGGCTTTCACACTCCAATTGTTTGCAAATAAGATGGTGATGCACTAATTTTGCACTCCATCCGAAACCCAAATTCTCAAACTTACAAATAACTCCTAGCGGTGACTTGCGGACATAATCCCACACTTCCTCACCCACTACACCTTCCACTAGTGAAAGATGATTGAACTTCGAACTGTAGTTTATTCTGGTATTTGGATCTGGCTCGTGTTCTTTGGAAAAAATAATGGCAGGAAAATCCATCTCGTAATCATTCATAGACATGATATATTCGAAGTAGAAATATCGGAAAAATGAAGAGATCGGAGAATTATCGGAGAAATGAAGAAAATGAAGAAAGAGATCGACAAAATTGAAGATAGGCTCCTCTGCTCTAGGGTTGCCGAGGGGAAGTAGAAGAAGAGTCAATGTTGTGTTTTCAAAGCTTTTTGGGCTTCATGGGCCTGAAACAACTGCTTTGAGGCCCGAATATATATTGTGGAAATATTTTTAAACTAATATTACCTAATTAAGATGGCGCCCCCTTTTGTCGTACAGTCAAATCAGCGCCGCCTTTTTCTTTTAGTTGAAACTCTTCAAAAACGCTGCGCTACATCGGTATACAGTCTGCGAAACCCTAAACCACTCAAAACTCTTCAAAAACTTCGATTAACATTTGTTTAGTCGTCATAACTCCAAAGTGATCTTCAATCTAAGTGTTTAAAAGTTTATTTACATTGAAAACACAGAATGGAAGAAAAATCGATAACCATGGTAAATACCAAGGAAATGTTTCACATAGTGTCGTGTTGAACAAAGATACACGAAGAAACATATGATAACGATTTTTTTTGTCTGAGTTGTTCTTTTTAACATAAGTTTTACTTTGAAACCAGTAAGAAATAATGTATAAAGGTAGTGGAAGTATATACAAACATACAACAACAAAAAAATCACTACAAATCCTATATCAATCTGCATTCGATCTGCCGTTGGTGATATTCATTCAGTCTGCGATACCCTAACCACTCGATTTTCACTGTGGAGTTTTTCTTTTTAACATAAGTTGTACTTTGACGACAGTTAGAAATTAATGAAATAATGTATAAAGGAAGTGGAAGTATACACAAATATACATCAACAAAAACTCTCTACAAACGAATTCTCCGATTGCGATCTGCATTCGGTTTGCCGTTGGTGATATTCAGTCAGTCTGCGATACCCTACCCACTCGGTTTTCATACCCTACCCACTCGGTTTTCACCGAGTTTCTCGAGTTTTCTGGTTTCGGCTTATACCGGTTAATGCACTACTGGTGATTGTCTTCTGCCGTTGGTGACCTTAAGGGGTAGCGCTAGTATTTTCAAAATTATTTTAGAACATAACTAAAATTAGGGATTATTTCACAACCACGAGCACTTCAACAAGAATAAGTCACCATTCTTTTCAAGGCACCTGCGATTTTGAGGAGTGGACACAAGAAGGGTTCAAGCACTTGAAGGAGTTGGAGGATATATGGACTACTTGACCTACCCTGCGCCAACCATGTATTTCTTTGCCATGGTGAAGTTCATTGAGGATGAAGCGAATGGACATAGATATGTCTACTTCATTGTTGGGCCAATCCAATACTCACTCACTTTCGGCCCGTTTCCCTAACAACACGCTCGCATAGCGCTTCATGGACGAGGACGAGACGCCTTTGTGTTGTTTCTTCCACCCCTTCCAGATTACAACTCTGATCACTTCTAATAAAATTGTTTATGTTTGTTTGTTTTTTTTTGTCGGGAGTTTATGTTTTATTATGAAGAAATATAAGTGCAAAGCTAATTGGAAGGAGTCAATGTTCAGCTCTTTTTTGTAATGAATTATCCTAAAGTCTGATACCAGTCTGGCTTTGGTACTGTAAAAAAGCACAGCAGTGTATACCAAATTTTTGCATAATACAAGTAGAATATAAACAGTGTTTGCGTATACTCTGCTTCCAACGGCAGAGACTGATAACGCTTTGTTTTTTTTCTGCGAGTAAAAACAGAGACTGCACATACTCTTTTCTCTCTCTACTTGTACTCTGCGTAGTCTACATTTACTTGCGTTGCAAATATCAACATGCAGACAGTGTGCCACCGGTCCGCGTTAACTCTGCTGGTCTTAAGGGGTAGCGCTAGTATTTCCAAAAAAATGTACTAGTTCTACAATTTTTCCTACGAGGGTACCACGCTTGACATTAAAGTTAGAAAACGCACCATTTTGAACTATTTCTTCTATATATATATTACAACACATGTTTTGAGAAATGGAATTTTTATTCTTCCAACCGGTTGAAATACAAAAGAAAAACCACATGAAAAACCACAAGCCGGCTATCAACGTATATACCAAATAAAAAAATCCAATCAACCAACTCCAACTCTAAAAAAACAAAGGGGCGACATCCTCTAAAACACCAAAAATTTGGGAACTTTGCTTAAACACAGAGCCTTCATGGCAAGGAGAAAAATGACAAGGGAGCTGCAAACCAACTTGAAGCCAAAGTCACAAAGGCCCAAGGCTAAAAATACTTTAAAAGTATGACAAACACAATACTGAATAACCGAGAAGAAGAGAACCACCAACACGAGGTTTCTTCATATTGATACTCAATCCAATACCACGCTCTACAACTTCACTTAGGAGAGGAGAAACCATCGAGGACAAGCTGCTGATATGCATCACCGATAGAAAAATTATTCAGAAAACGGGGAGATAAAAAATTAATATGCTGGGCGAAGAAAAAACTGCCTCAAAAACTTCTTCTTTACCAGGGAGATGTCACACTTAAACGACCAGCACCGATACATCACCATCATAACAAAACCAAGCGGAAGAGAAGGCAACCATAATAAAATAATTTAATAATTTTTGTATCTTTACGGAGGAGGCATTTAGTTTTTTTTTCTTTGAGTTAAAATATCCAAACATGTTACAAAGTCGGATAAATCAAAAGTTTAGCTTGAAAATTTTACGGGAGATAAAGTCGGCAAAATCTAATATTATGGAGCTAAATGCTCAAAGGAGGGATATCATTGAAAAAGACAAAATAAAAACGAAAATTATAATACAATGAACCAAAAGAAACAAAAACCGTTTAATCCCGAGAAAGCCCAAACTTAAGAAGAGACGATCTCCAGACAAAAGGGCAAATAACAAAATTTAACGATAAATCTATGGAAGGTTGAACCACATGCTTACTCAACTCTTTCAGTCCAAAAATACCTAGGATCATGATAACCGTGAGAATAACAAAGGAAGAAAATACAAAAATTTCAGAGACCAAAATATTGTAAGTTTCGAAACATAAGAAAACTAAAGAGAAATCACAAAATCTTAAAAATGAAAACGACTAGAAGATTGGGGTGGGATACCAAAGATTAACCGGCCGATTTAAGCTATAGCTCGTGGACATGGTTCTAAGGTTCCCGGTGCTGAAGATATAGTAACGAACGATGAAAAAAGTAGATCTAGCAATTGTCTTTTAGTCTATGAATTGTTGCAACTGGTGAAACCCATCGCACTTCTTCGGTTTCTAGATCTGTCATATCAAACACCACCGCTCCTAGATCTTGCTCTCCACGCGCTCCCCTCGCCTCAACGCCGTAAACTTCTCTCTTCCGAATCTTATTATATAAAGTAGGATGTGCTCAACGTGGGCGTGACACGTGAGCAAAATTGTAACTCACCAGATTGTGACACGTGTTAAATTTAATTGTGATTGTGACACGTGTCAATATATTAATATTAAAAAATATAAATTTTCATTTTCTATATTATTTATTTCTTTAATCAAATTATAATGTAACTAAAAAGAAATAATAGTTTAAAAAAGAATTAAAAAAAAAAATGAAATAGTAAATCAAAAAGACTAAAAAAGAAAAATAAGACAAATTATTTCCAATTGCAGTGTAACTAAAAAAAATAATAGTCAAAAAAAGAAAATAAGACATATTATTAAAAAAATTAAAAGGAAATAGTAAATCCAAAAGATTAAAAAAAGAAAAATAAGACAAATTATTTCTAATTTCTAAAAGTATTAGTGTGACACATGAAAAATTGATATTCATGAGATTACGACATGTGTCAAATTTTTAATTTTGATATAATTTCCATATATTTTTATAATACTTTTTAATGTATTTACTAATATGTCTTGTTAATTTTCTTACTATTTGTTTAATACTAGTGACATATATAGACATAAATTTGATAGAATGTATTATGCATATATTGTTTTGATATGAAATTTTTTGGTATTACTGATTGACAAGTAATGCATGGAGTAAAAATATGGTTTTAATATGATGGAAGAAGTAGATGAGTTGTATTGCGAGATGAAATAAGTGGAGTTGAAATCCAGTTTGAAACAAAATTATTAATCAACATCCAAAATAAGTGTGCGAGTAACCAATCAAAATCTAAATATTTACATCAACAAGATTTAACATATATTTCTTAATAAAGTTTATCTTTATTAAATTTAATCGATTAACGACAATTAGTGTTTTACTTTGTTTTTTATCATTTATAAATAAGTTATAATTAAAACTCCGTGTATTACGCGGATCCTAATCTAGTACATTATATTTATAATTGAAATATTTATGATAATTCTTCTTTTTGTATTTTTATTTTTCATCTTCTTTTGAGCAGCTGGATCTTGTGAGGAAGATCACGTCAATGGCGATAGCTTAAAGGGTCTCGAATACGGACTCTGAGGTGGTGGAATTGAGATAGAAGCTTCTGGATAAGGTAAGTGTTGTGCGTGAGCTGCAGGAGAAGGCGTCTCGTCTGGAGACTGTCGTGAAGCTTATTCGAGGTTGAAGATCATCCTTGAGGACAATGTGAGAACAAAAGCTTCCTTTCATTAATCATTATCCTCCTATGTTGCTTTTATGGTTTCGTTACTTCTGCATTTTAGATTTCCAATTTCACTACTATTGACTAGTTTTGTTTGCTGAGACAGCTGCTTGTCTCTCTAGAATAGTAAGAACAGATACATGATTTCCAATTTTGTATTTAGCTGAACTTAGAGAGATGAAATGTTTTCTCGCCATGAAAGTAATGGATAAAGGAATGTTGATTGGAAGGAAGAAATTTGTTACTACTCAAACCGAAGGAGAGATTCTGGGTTTGCTAGATCATCCATTTTTGCCAACGCTTTACACTCATTTCGAGACTGAGAAGTTTTCTTTTTTTCTTATTATGAAGTTTTGTAGCGGCGGAGATCTTTATATTCTCTGGCAAAAACAGCCCGAAAAAACATTTCTCTGAGCAAGCTGCCAGGTTATTTGCGTTAGAGCTTCTTCTTCTTCTGCCCAGTTTCATGTTTTGGGTTTGTCTGAGAGTGAAATCAAATTGAAAAATGACTAGAAATGTCTTTGTTTGTTTTCTGTAGCTTTTAGAATCTGATAACATTGACATTGTATTGGATCCTTTGTTTTGTCGTTTTTCATGGCAATGTTTTGGGTTTTGTTTGAGAGTGGAATCAAACTGGTCTGATTCTTCTATATAGCTTTAAGAATCTGAAAAACATTGGAACCTTAGAGGATCATCGCCGTGTACACTGTTTATCATCGTGTACATCATTTATCACATCCGTTTCCACCCTAAATAACAATGTACACACCATCGAGTACACCATTATACACACCTATGTACACTAAGTTTTTACTGTCCTATACACCATACACCACATCACCATGTACGCTGTGCATCTTACATTGTGTGCACATTTCCATACACCTCCTATACATTACTCAACATTATCATTTTCGTTTTTTCACACCACTCTCTGTTAGTATAACAGTAAAAAAAATGTTTATATCTCTAATAACTTTATTAAAAACTAGACTAGGACGCGGATAAATATATTAGAAATTATTGATATAAATATTCAAAATTCCATTTTCTCATCTTTTACTCTCTTTTCCAATTACGTCGCTATTTCATTTGATATAACTTATATTACATCGTAACATTGTTTTGCCTTTTTTCCTTGAAATTGAAGCTACAATTCATATATTTCCCATTTAACATAAATAACATATTGAGTACATAATTTTAGATAATTTTCCATTTTTTTATATTTAACTTTTTTCTCCAATGTATTCGCCATTTCCGATATATATATTTTACTTATTTCTCTTTATAGTTACCTCTGAAATTTTTTATTTATTAACATTTTATTTTATTTTACTTTACTTTAAAAAAAAAAATATGTTCGTTCAATTTGAATAGTGTATAAAATTATTTTAATTTTAAATCACACAAACTGCATATTGTTTTTTCTCTTTTCATCTCACTCTCCCGAATACTAATGGTATGAATTTAGGTCTACTTTATATAATAAGCTTTTCACTTCTACGGAATCGTAGATTAGAACATCAAATGTTATAGAAATAAAAGATGAAAATAATTAAATCCACAACAAATATAAATAAAGCTTTTATCAGTCTTAAAAAATAAATATTCGTAAAATTTTAAAAAGTATTAAATATCAGCTCGGCTACTCAATTCTTGGTTTCTTTTGAAGATCATTAGCAATATGTTCTTCACGTTCTTGACGTTTACTTTCACATTGATTATCTTCCAAACTTGTCTAAACAAAAGAAAAATAGAAAAAAACCATCATCAAGCTTGGGATACATGTATAATGCATTAAAATCGTGAAACTGGTTGAATAATATAACCTTATATCCATTATATATATATATATATATATATATATATATATTTTAAATAAATACCTTTAATTGCTTGTCGATGACTTCTAAAACTGAAAAGCTTTGATACGATGCATCAAAATCGGTATTAGTAACTTTAAGTCGGAATAAATAAGTCTTTCCAACAATTGATTTCACACATGTAGGAATGTTGTTCAGTCCTTCGTCGCTTGAAGTATCTTCAACCTATGTCAACCATACTTATTTGTTTAATAATGATCTATAGAAAAAGTTTCATACATAGATATAGATAATACTTACATCCTCTATAGCTATATTTGATGCAGTAGTTTTTTTTTTCTTTTGGAACTTTTCTTGCATTAATTTAAACTGAGGCATAAGTGCTACATAGTTTACAAGAGCCAACTTAAATTACAGATCTTAAAACCCTTAAAAGAACCAAGTTTGAACCGATTTAGTTGAAGACGTAGAGGCCAAAGCCCTTAGTGTTGTGAATTTTTAGTCTGAAGCCCAATAGTTGGCCCAAGGCCCGTAGTGTAACCAGATGAAGAAGTCCCCAAATCTATGTAACCAGAATTCCTAATCCCTTTCGATAACGATGATGAACAGTCTCAATTAGATCCCACCTCGTTCCCAGCTCAGTAATCTCAAATCGATCCATCGTCTAGAGAGAACCACAACTGCATGCAATCGCTCGCAGCAGATGGATTTTGATGACGGTAAGCTGAGATCCTGTTCTTAATGGTGTTGCGAATGATTTTGAGAAGAGCAGATGGTGGTCGTCTGGTGTTCCGGTGAAGTCGATCATTTCTCTCCTTCCATAATTCGTAGATCGATGCTTGCCAGGCCAGCCTCGAAAGGTATTTGAAGTGTTTATTATCGACCGTTGCGAGAAGGTTGTCAATGACACCATTCCAAGTTCTGGAGGTTGGAAGATATCCGAACTTCGCCGACAAAAGGCCCCAGACTGCACTAGAGTAGCTGCACTGGAAGAAAATGTGGTCCCTAGACTCATGTTGTAAATTACACAGTAGACACCGGTGGTCTGATTGAAGTCCCCATGAAATCAAACGATCCCTTGTGGGACACCGATTGAGAGCAAAAAGCCAAGTCAGAGTTTGGTGTTTGGGGATGCTTCGCCTAAACCAAACAACGGAGTGCCAACTGACCAGCGGTTTTGGATCACGAAGCCGGTCATAAATCAAGCTTGAACAAAAGGTATTCCTTACACTTCCATCAATAGACCATTGTAGCTTGTCTTCAGTATCTGACAGGACCACGGATGTTAAATGGATGTGGATTTGCTCCATTCTAGGTGATCTAGCATGCCTCAAACGCCAACTCCCATGTCTCCAAAGAGAAGCCAGAGTAGCCGAGATGTTAATACCAGACTGTCTTGGTCCCTGTTCTCCAAGGTAGGAGATTAAAGGCCCAAAAGGAGTCTAGGGATCCAACCAGAACCTACAGTTTCTTCCATTTCCAGGTATAATCCTGACCCATTCAATAATTACCTCTCTTAATCGCAGAAGCTGTTTGAAAATCCATGTGTGCTTTTGCTTTTCCTTCATTTCCCATAAGTTTTGGTCTTTAATGACATTCTTATGAATCCATGCCACCCAAATTGATTCAGTTCTGAAGAGCAGCATCCATAGGAGCTTAACGAAGCAAGTTGTGTTCCAAAGATCTAGATTTTTCAAGCCTAAGCCGCCTTCCTTTAATGGACTGGTAACCATCTCCCATGAGACCCGTGCCGTGTATCTACCTTCAAGTGTGCCTTTCCATAGGTAAGCTCCACACATCGAATCAATTTGCTTGATACATTCCTTTGGAAGGACAAATGCACTACACCAGAAATTTGTAATTTCTGCTATGACTGTATTGATTAGGAGTTTCCTGCCTACAAAGGACAGGTATTTGGCTGTCCAAGAACTGACCTTGTTTCTGATGCTTTGTAGAAGAGGCTCACATTCTAGAATTGAGAGTTTCTTTGTGCATAAAGGGAGACCCAAGTATTTGATGGGGAGAGATCCATGTGGAAATCCAGAGATGGAGGCAACAGAGGTAACTTCTTCAGTACTTAGTCCACAAGCAAAGAAGCAAGACTTTTCTGGACTAATTGCTAACCCTGATAACTGCTTGAATTCATCCAGAACAGAGAGGATGCCTTGTATTGATTTTGAGGAGCCATCTGAGAAGATTAACATGTCATCAGCAAAGCAGAGGTGTGTGAGGCCTGAATCTTCGCAATTTGGGTGGTAAGTGAATCTTCCTAATGCAGCAGCATCATTTAGCTTTTGAGAGAGAATATTTTTTTTTTTTTTTTTTTTACCAGATCTAGGTTTTACTATTCATTTTCACCATCATGGCCGGAGACACCTCGCTCCGGCCTCCACTGCATCCTCCTATCTTGGAGCCTCTTACCTCTGCACAGTTTCCACCTCTTCCTTCGTCGGCTCCTCTGACTTCTCACCCATTTGGATCAGTCTCTGCTACACCAACTGTTTGGGGAATCTCCCAGACGCAAGTAACTATTGCTCCTCCTACTACTGCTCAACTTGAGCAGGTGTTACCTCACTCCTCAACGGTTCCTGCTACTCAATGTAGTAGTAATTTCAAGAGTTTATAACAGATCCCTTGCTCATCTTTTGATATCACTATGCAAGAAGCTACACTGAGTTCAGTAGCTCCTTCATCAACATTACCAGCCCAAGTGAATCCAACAAACCAAATTGAGGAGGCCCTTACCTTGGCTCATGTTGTTCCTAATGTTGCTCCTACTGTAGTTACGGATCCAGGCCCTACTAAGCCATGCCAGAACCTAGTTAATATTTCTACCTCTCCCTCTTCTTCAGTCCTCCAAGCTTCTCAAATTAATATCTCCAGCTGGGCTTCCAAACTACAAGCTTCAGTGGATAAAAAACTTAGGAAGTTTACAAATCCAAGCATTTCCCCAGAAGGTGTCCCTCGGGTAAAAATACCAGATTCAGTCTTTCAACAGGGAGCTGATCTTCACCAAGACTTCATCATTGGTATTTTCATGGGAAGAACTCCCTCCTTTGGTCATGTTCAGACGGTCTTAACTCACATTTGGGGCAGAGGTATGAAGCTTGAAATCCACCTACGTCCAAAATCAAGATCAATGTTAGTAAGGATCCCCAATGCTTCTATTAGAGAAAATATAGTTGAGCAAGAAATTTGGCACATAGAAAACTCCCTTTTTTATGTTGCCCAATGGTCTTCCTCTCTGGCTCTGAAACCTCCATTTTTCACTTCCATTCTCCTTTGGACTCATGTCAAAGGTATTCATTTTGATCTCCACACTCAAGAAGGGCTAGGTAGAATTGTTGATCTCCTAGGTGTCCCTGTAGAGTGTGATGATTTTACAAGAAAGATGGTAAACATTAATGTGGCTCACCTAAAGGTCAAGGTGGATTGTACTAGACCACTACCTACTTTTGCTGAAATTGAAAGGGAAAATGGGGATATTGTTCCTCTCTATATTGACTACCCTTGGATTCCCCCAACTTGTCCTTGTTGTAAGGAAATGGGTCATCTAGAAGCCCTCTGCCCAAATGGATCATGGTCTGTTAAGAAAAAAGTGGACTCTACTGTGGTACCAACTCCTAACACAACCTCAGATGGTCACTTTTCCTCCACCCCAGATTCTCTGTCGGCTCCTTCTAGCCTTATCCCTCCTACTGAGGCATCTTGTTCCTCCCCTATGGTTGTAGACTTACATCCCACTAACATTCCATTGAATGTTATCTTTAATACCATATCAGCTGATCCTTTGGAAAAGGTTGTTTCAGACGAGCATTTGGTTGGTGAAGGGCTGAAGGCTACATCTATTGCTGCCAATCTATCAGTAGGGAAGCCAATGACTTCTGAGGGTATTGATACATCCTCTAAGGCTATTTGTATATTGGAGAAAATCCCTACTTCTGTTGGGCTGAAGGCTACATCTATTGTTGTAAGGACTTCTGAGGCCATCATTAGTTCAACTAATGGATCTGCTAAAGACCCTTTGGTCTCTATTCCACTATCTACAGTGGCTGCTAAGTTCTATGATATTGCAGTTGGTCCAGGTCCCGATTTTGGCCTATCTCCTCCTGCAGGACGAAAAGACATAGTTGAGTTTGGTCAGGCCTCAAATGATCTTCAATCTTCAGACTCAGACTCAATATCTCACCTGGTTGCTCTTCAAGCTCATCCTTCTTCTAGGCCTTCTTCTCTCAAGACTCGTAAGAAATCTGCCAAGCCACCATTACCAAATCTAGGGAAGAATTTGGCCCTCAAACCACTTATTCAACTGGTTGCAGATCGAAATCCCTTCTCTTGTCTCGTTGATCCTGCTGGAGAACCTGCTAAAGGGCTTAAGAAGAATTCGGTTGAGAGTGGAAAACCTTCTACTACCCCTGCAGTGGGTTCTCTCCTTTCACAAGGAGAGACCCAATCATAAGCTCTTATGTCAGAAAAACTTTTTTTTTGGAATGTCAGAGGCTTAAACGATTCAAACAAACATCCTAACCTTAAAAGGTGGCTAAGTACTCACCAAGTATTTTTTGGAGCCCTCCTTGAAACAAAAATAAAAGAGCCAAGTCTGAACCAAGTTATGAATGAAGTTTGTCCTCAATGGTCATTCACCTCAAACCATCAAGATGATGCAAGTGGTAGGATTATTGTGATCTGGAAACCCCACCTAAATGTTGTGACCATGCACTCCTCAAGACAGTCGTTAACCTGCAAAGTTAAGTGTCCTGGTACGCCTGAATTTCTTTACACTGCTATTTATGCTGCTAATACTAGTGAAGAAAGGATTGACCTATGGATTGAGCTGCTAAATCTTCAGGCTTATCTTAATATCGGATCTACTCCTTGGCTGCTTGGGGGAGATTTTAATGAGATCTTCCACCCCTCAGAACATTCTCCTCCAGGTTCGCAAGTCTTCACCAAGCCAATGGTAGACTTCAAATCCTGCATTGATCAATTGGAAATGAGGGACCTTAGATATCATGGCACCAAATACTCTTGGAGTAATAAACAACCAGATGATCCAATTGCCAGGAAACTTGACAGAGCCCTTATTAATGAATACTGGCTAGATACCTTTCCTAGAAGCCTGGCAACATTCTCAGCTCCGGAAATATCTGATCATACTCCCTGCTGCATTAGACTGGACTGCCCTGTCCCACAGGCTGGCACAAAGCCCTTCAAGTTCTACAACTATCTAACTCTTCACCCAGATTTTCTAAGTACTGTGATGTCCGCCTGGTCCTACACTGAAAAGGATCATCAAAGCCTGTCAGATATTATGCTCAAACAGAAAGGTTTGCGAAGAGAATTGAAATCCCAGAATCAGAATAACTTTTCTGAGTTTCAGAAGAGAGTGAATGAGGCTACAACTGATTTCCATAAAGCTCAAGTCACTTCTCTCCAGCTACCTACAACAGCTCATTATCTACTTGAGAAGCAGTGTCTGGAAAAACTGACTTGGCTAAAAAAGATTGAAGAAGAGTACTTTAAGCAACGCTCTAGGATCAATTGGCTGCTAATTGGTGACCGAAACACTGCTTATTTTCAAAAAATAACAAAAGCCAGGATAGCTTTCAACACAATCGTTACCTTGATTGGGCTAAATGGGATAGTGGTCTCTACTGCCTTAGACATTAGGAATCTTGCAGTGGATCATTTCTCTGGAATTCTTGGGCCTTTTGTTACACAGCCTCTAGCTAACCTTTTGATGGCTATCTCTGATCTTACAAGGGTAAGGTGCTCCCCGGCTGAGGCTCTAAATCTTTCTAGGCCTCCATCTGAGGAGGAGATAACCTCAACTCTTTTCAAGCTCAATCCAAATAAGAGTCCAGGTCCGGATGGTCTAACTTCTGGGTTCTATAAAGCAGCTTGGACCTGTGTAAGAGATGAAGTTTTAAATTCAACAAGTCAGTTCTTCAGAATTTCATTCTTGCCAAGGTCTGTGAATGCTACTATCCTTACTCTAATCCCTAAATTCCCAGGAGCAATTTTGATTAAAGACTATTGACCCATCTCTTGCTGTAACACTCTCTACAAACTCATCTCCAAGTTGCTAGTGGCCAGATTGAAGCCTCTTCTTTCTAAGCTAATCCTACCAAATCAGACTGCTTTCATAAAAGGAAGACTGCTCTTGGAGAATTGCCTTCTAGTTTCAGAAATTGTCAATGGTTATCATAAGAATAAAGGACCTAAGAAAGTGACTATGAAAATTGATATTGCTAAGGCATTTGACTCCATCAGATGGGACTTCCTTATTGGGTGTTTACATGCTCTACAATTGCCTAACAGTTACATCAATTAAGGAGTGCTTCACCAAAACCACTTACTTAGTTTGTATAAACGGCAGACTACATGGGTTTTTCAAGGGATCTAGGGGGTTAAGGCAAGGAGACCCACTATCTCCCTACCTTTTTGGACTTGTAATGAAAATTTGATGCAGTAGTTCCAATGATTTTTGATGCTTCTGAATCCCATAGGATCAAAGTTGCATAATCACGTCCATCGTCAACAATTATTTCAATCTTAAAGCTGGAAACATAATCAGTTGCGTAATCAGTTGCTTAAATATCAATAGTTATATATACAATTAAATAATTTAAAATAACTAAATTTACCTTAGAACTCCTACGGCCTATGATTTATCACTTATTTTGCAAAATTTGGAAGTCTTTAACTTTATTAATTTTTTATGGCATGTTGAACATGATATGTAGTTCCACCCATTACGGACAACAATTTCCATGATAGTTGCTTCACATAAAAATTCTTTTGTCTGCAATTAATAAAATTACAGATATGTAATAAATAATATAATAACAAACATATAAATCATGTTGGAGTTTAAAAGGAAATAGAAATAACTGCATTACCATACGGTTATCCGATGAAACATAATCCCAAATATCATTAATGGACTGTTATTCCTCATCAGTTTTATCATGTTGAATCATAGTGTTTAGATTAACTGAGTAGCTACCATCATATTTCAAGCTAATTAAAAAAGGTAAAAAAAAAATTTAGTAGATATTTTTTATTTTTTTTTGCTGTAAAGATATTAAAAAATATTTATAATCTCGATTACCTTTTCCTAAATTTAGTAACGGAATCAGAATCATGATTGAAATAAAACTTAGTTGAAGAAGATGTTGTCATAATGAGGACAATTTTTTTATCTTCTATCACACGATATTTGTCTTCAAATTTTTCAGCTTGTTCCGCCCATATAGTTACAGGTACTTCAATTCCACTGTGAAAAAAAAAAGAATTAAATATAAAAATTACGTAATAAGCATGTTATATTTATATAATAAGATAAAGACATGATGTGGGTGGTATGAAAACTTACTTCTCCAGTAAGAGGGTCAAGTCAACAAAAACTAGACTAGGACGCGGGTAAACATATTAGAAACTATTGATATAAATATTTAAATTTTAATTAGTAACCCATTAAATTGTCAAAATATTTTAAAATACTATTTAAACGTATATTTTAAATCATTAAAGATCAATTTATATTATGTCATACATATCCAAAAATATATAAAAACAAAATTCAAATCATATTCTTAATAACAAAAAAAAAATCTTGTAAAAATCTTGCCCAACACTTGCAACCCTAGTTCTTTATGTTAATTTTATAAAAAGTTGATGGCTAGCAACTTTATATTTCTTGTTGTTAGTCGATTTCACATTACAATTGTAAATCTCGATGATGTTCCCTTCAGAGAGATCTCCAAAATTTTGAAGCATAGAATGATGCACAAAGCATTGAATCGTATTTTTCTGTTAAAATAATAAAAACTTTTAACATGAATCTATATAATAAATACATATATAGACAATGTAATAAGACACTACAAAAATTGGGCAACATAGCTACAAATGTTTTTGTAACTATGATATCTTTTTGTTGCAAATTTCTATTAGCTACTAATTTACTACAAATATTTCACCGAAACTATATGTTTGAAACAAATTTACGATTTGTAGCAAATTGTAACTAGTTGCCACAAATAGTCACTGACATTGCGTTGTAGTTATTTGAATCGAAAATGTTACAATATATTTCGTAGCAAATTTGTTACAACTTAGTTACAAATATATTGTGGGCAGTTGATACAAAAGTCTACAACAATGTTGTAGTAAATACTCAGTATTTGTGACAAAATAATTTGTGACAAATGCCACAAATAGTGGCAAATATTTCGAAGGTAAAAGTCACACCGAGTTACAATGTTTATGTTACTAATAGCTACTGTTTGTTACAAAATATTGGTAACTAAGAACCATATTTTCTTACAAGTTTATTGTAACTAATAGCTACAAATTGTGACAAACATTTCATTGTCAATTACCACAAATGGTTTCAAAAATTTCGAATCTAATATGCTACAAATTGTTACGAACCCACTGTAACTAATAAAAAATAATAATAATAATAAATAATCTGATTAAATGAATGTAATGTAATATATAATAAAATTATATTTAAAAAACTATAAAACAATAATAAAAATGTAAACAAAATATAAAATATGAAAATATATATACATATCATAAAACATAACTTCCAAATTTCTAATCACCTGATTTATAAATTCTAATCACCTAATTTCCAAAATTCTAATCAACTAATTTTTAAAATTTGAAAAGCCTAACTTCCAAAATTCTAAGAGCCTAACTTCTATGGTATATTTAATAAAACGTCGGGAAAATCGGTAGAACTTCTTCTTGAAATATGATGTGCTTAGGATGGATACTAGGTGTGATCCAGTTCCTGTCCATGAGTCGAGATCCTGAGGCAAAAAAATATTAATTAGTTTTTGGTAGTAAAAAGAAAAAAGACCTCTCATGTAGAATAAATTGAAAGGTCAAAAATATCAGAAAAAGAAATTTAAAACACATACATATGATATGTAAATAAAGCTATAACTCAGAGATTTGGACGAGATGATTGGTTTGAGTAGTTTAATAATTTTGAGTTAAGCTAGTTAAATTTGGATGTTGTGTAGATTAGTCATGATAAAAAATAATCTAGCAACATTTGGACAAGTGTAAGACCATATTACCTGACAAAACATACTCTAGCTCTGTCAACGACATCGTTTAGCACCATCCATTGCTGCTTTAGTGAAACCATAGAAAATATGTTCTTTCAAATCAAAACAAAGCAAAAAGAATTTGACTTATAAAAGATTGAAATTGATAAGTAAAGTAGAGAATGTATACAAGATCCATAAAACCAGAATGTCTTGCTTACCGTGAGTGGCTATCTCAACTTGCAAAGTCCTTGTCCTAGGCTGAATCCCCTTTGTAGATGTTATCTCAACTCCACGTCGTTTCGAAGCACTTTTCATTCTTGGATCTGCCACATTTCCCTTGTAAAAAAAAGCAGTTTCACAATCAACATGAATTTCAAAGTCTCACTGCTCTTTACTCCCACCAAGTTACATCACCAAAACCCAAAATCAAGCTATTTTATATCTGAAAGCATCATTCCATTAATTTTTTCAACCAAGCATCAATTAATCTTCTTTCACAACCCTAAATTAGATTCAGTTATTATGTTTTTCGCTTTGCTCAAAGGCAAAAGAATCGTAATAGAATGATAATCACCTCGTGATAATCGCTGGTTCTGGCGGAATCGATGTTGAATTTGGAATCGAGCCCTCTCGTCTTTACATTATCTCTGAAGACATCTTCAGCTACTGGACTCCGACAAATGTTTCATCATCTCGCTCAACCCAAGTTCTATAGAAACATGTAGCAGAGACCATAATCTACACCAACGTAGAAACCCAATCTCTTAACACAAACCAAGGGCCTATGATGACTAGACTTGTTAAAAAGAAAAAAACGGACGATGAGCATAAACCATCCAGACACAACGAAAACCAAACCGCTACAAGACCGAAAACCAAAACCCAAAAAAGACCCTAAGCCTTTACGTCAACAGAAGAAAAGTAGATATGGATCCATGGAAGGAGATCAAGATGAATCTGGTCTCGCTCGACGACAACGGCGGTGGGAGGGGAACTGTTCGCAACGGAGCTTAGAACTGACGGCCTGCCAAAATTGAACGCCTCCACATCTCGCCTTACCTAGTCGCTGAAACTGTAGCCGCGACAGAGGACGACGAAGCCCTATCCGCCAACCAAAAAATCGACTCAGATCAGATCCACTCAGAACCGCAATTCCGACCCAGTCTGGAACCTCACACCAAGCCAGACCCACCGTCGCTCTATCAGTAAGCTGAAGCCAAAAACCAGCCACCAGATCCAAAAGAGAAGAGAGAACCATAAAAAAAAAATTTAGGGTTTTCAGATTTACTTTTATTTTCATAACCAAAGATTTATCTGTGATTTTCTGTAGTTATGTCATTTAAATTGTTTTCACGAAAACTTAATCGAATTTTTTTTTCCCGGAATTAGATAGCTACTAATTTCTGGGTGGCTATGTGCAGCCATTAACTACAAATAGCTAGAGATATAATCCATGATTACTTATTTTATTTTAAATTTGGGTTTAGAGTTTAATTTTATACCATATTCTCTTTAATTTTAAAAACTTGTAATTTAATTTCCAAAGACCTTACATATTCGTTTAGTTTAGGGTTTAGGATTTGATTTCTTAACATAAAGTTATTATTTTATAAATTTGTCACAGAGTTGTTTCGGAATTACTTATAATCCAATATGTTGATTTTCAAATTACATAACTCAATCAATTATTATATCTCATATGATAATATAAAAATTTATTTCAAAATTGCCTTTTAACAGGGTATAGTTATTATTTTAAATTTAATAAAGACAATATTTAAGACATTGTGATATTATATTAGTTTTTCAAACTTTTTATTTTGGATTTTACTACACATATAACAAACACGCAAAGTCAAACTAACTACTCGGATTCGGATTTCGAAAAATTGTTAGATTCATTCAGTTCCACAATAAACCGACTATTGAAGAGCGAATATAGTCATTATCTTCTTATTGACCCGTCTGTCTTGTGAGTATGAATGGATCATATAGATCGTATTTTTACAAATTTTTCAACATGAAACCGTAAACCATAAACCTTGAATGATTAGTCATTCGCAAATATTTTTACAATATGAAACCCTAAACCATAAACCCTGATTTTGCCACAAATTTGCTACAACTTTTAGTAACAACGTAGCTACAACACTTAATTTGTAATATTTGCGACTAAATTTATTGTAAATATTTGTTGTTAGTTCGAATTTTCCTGAAATATTTTTTTCGGTTTTGAAAACAATTTTTCCCACAACACTATTAAAACAAGTTGTGGCTTTTGTCACGTATATCTTCAAAAAATATTGTAGTCATATTTGTCACAAGTTTTTTGAACCCAATTGAAGCAATTTAGCTACAATTTAATGTTTGTTGCTATTTAGTATTTTGTCACAAATTAGCTACTAAAAGTGACAAATTTGCTACACATTTATAAATTAATATATTTGTGGCAATTTTGTATCCATTTGTAGCAAATTTTTGTCACTAACATGTTTCGTAATAAATAGTTACTTTTACGACAAAATTCATTGTACCTATTTGTCACTAATAAACCAGTTGATCTTCAATTTTTTCTTATTTTTATTGTTATCATTTTTCCACACTAATTTTGAAGCAAAATGTAGCTTTTGTTACGTATATATTTGTATCAATATTATCCACAACGATATCGTCCCGATTTGAAGCAAATTTGTCACAATTTTACATTCGTGACAATTTTTGGTAGCAAATTATCCACAAATACTTACCAATTTGCTATAAATGACTTCCTTCCAAAAGTAATAGCAAAATAGTATCGATCTGTAGCTAATATTTATTACAAATTGATTTTGTCACAAAAATTGTGGCTATGTTGTCTGTTTCTTGTAGTGAGAGACTAACTTTTTCATCAAGTAATAGAAGTTCCACTCCCATGAGTACATTGTTTTCTTTAAGATTTTTACCTTTCCATTTTCGAAGAACATGTACGATAGTACGACGATAAATACGATATCGATCTAACTGATTTAAAGTAAAATAGTTTTGATCGATTTGTGGAACTCTCGAATTCATGACTTGTTCGTTTTAAATTTGATTAAGAGAATAAAAAGATTGAGCAAACAATTAAATTCTGAAAGATGTTGATATTATTTATAAATAATGTTAGAAATTAAGATTAATGGAATAGTACAAATTAAGATTAATGGAATAGTACAAATTTAGACAAAATAAATATAGAAGAAATATATTGTGTTTTGTTTTTTACCTTTTTAATTGTTTATTTTTTATTTAAAAAAAAATATTAGATGACGTGGCAGCTGACTCAGCTAGTGTAGGTGATTTGGCTAATGTGGCAGCTGGCTCAGATTGCTGACTCATCATTATTGATGGTTAGACTTGGTCAATGTATGTATTGGCCACGATTTTATAGTTTGGCATTGGGTATGAAATTGAAAAAAAAAACAAATGTTGAGGTAGGATTTAGCACGCTTCTAAAGTTCATGTATGAATCGTCACACATGCCAAAAATTGGGGTAACCAATTAGTCGTTTCCCTAAACTACGACTGATCATTCAACGGAACTTTTTCATCCGCTCTTACCATTTCTCATGGAATCTAAACTGCTTATATTTTCTTACAATTATAAGCAAACTTTTATGTTGTTTTCTTAGCGATAAGCTAAGCAAACGTGTTTATTTGTCTTACAATGATGATATAAGGCTATAAGCAAACAAATTATATTTAAAAATAATAGGGTCGACGATCTATTTTCCCACGAGAACTATCATATAACAATATTTCCTGCCCAAACTAAAGCCTATTTATATATCTCTTTGAAAAAAAGTTTGAAACCTATATCTCTCCGATTTTAAATTTAAAAACCTCAGAACAGATGTCGATTTCAATCGGTTTCAATGGTTCAAGATCTAAATCCGATACCAAACCATCAAACCAATACTAAACGGAATCAAAAACCCGGAAAAATGACCCGTTTTTACTAGGGTTCTACGATTCTTGTCAATCTCGCATGGCTAAGCGAAGATACTCAAGTATCACAAGCCTCTTACGAAGCTCCTCTCTGTCTACACCGACCCACGAAAGGTTAGCCAAACCGCAACCTCTTATCTTCACCGCATCAGTCGTCACCGACGGTCGTACAGACACGAAATTGAAGCGTCGACGGACCTCGGCATCTCCATATCTCTTTCTCTTCTCCAGTGATCGAAGCAAAGACAGAATATTCGAAACCCATATGATCAAATTCGTTCAAAGACTTAAAATTTATCGAATTTGAGAAGTGGGGTTTTGCGTTTTTTCTCTTCCGGTGACAATTGAATAGACTAATTTGATGACAGTTTGGTTTTTGGTTTTTTTAGATTATTTTTCGAAGACAGAACAAATCATTATCTCTTTCTTTCTCTCTCAGATTTCCATTTTCACACTTTCTTTCTTTGATAAAGGAGAAAATTTTAATTTTGATATATACAACTTAAAATTCGTAATTTCGATTCTTGTTTTGATTTGGGGTATATTCTCAGTTCTGCAACAACTGGGATATTCTCACCTAATTTTCACAGTCTCTGTTTGATTTTTAGAAGAGATGGTTTTATTTAGGAATCTACGATTTGGAGATTTTTCGATTTGGGGATTCTTCAAATTATGATTGGTTTTTGTGTTGAAATCGGGTGATAATTGAGTTGTAATCGGGTTTAATTCGCTTTAGTATCGTTTTTAGCTGGTTAAGATGTAATTTCAAAAAAGTAAACCAACGTATTTCAACCTACAACGTAGATATAGGTTTGTGGGTTCTGAAGTTTCGAACTTTGTTTTTTGGGTGATATAGGTTTTTAAATTTAAAATTGGGGAGATATAGGTTTCAAACTTTTTTCGGGGAGATATATAAAGAGACTTAGTTTGTGCAGCAAATAATGTTATATGATAGTTCTCGTGAGAAAATAGATTATCGACCCAAAACAATATAAACAAAACAAATTTTCCTTTATTTTAATTGCTTTATGTTTTTTTTTAAAGAAAAAATGTCAAGACATTTTTTTTCTTTTTTTTATCACGATACTTTTTTTTTCTTTAATTTCATAACATTTATTATTATTTTTTTTGGTCACGACACATTTTTTTTTCTATCAGTGATGTTTTTTTTTTGTTTTCATGTGATGATAATTTATTTTTCTTTTCTTCGAGGGTTACTCTTGATTTAATTTTTCAAAAATTAATAACTTTTTTTATCGGCGTAACAACGATTAATTAATTTTTAGATAAAAAAATATTATCTAAATTAAAATTAACTTTATATATTAGTATATTGACACTTGTCACAATTTCAATTAAAATTAACACATGTCATAATCTGGTGAATTACAATTTTACTTATGTGTCTCGTTCACATTAAACGTATTATGTTTTATATAATAAAAGATCTCTAGTTTTCTAAGCATAATCCACGGTTATTCAATGATAGATTTTAATAGAATTTAAAAATCTAAGCATAATCCACCGTTATTCAATCAATGATTCTCAATCATATTTTAAAATCTGGTGTTATTAGATATAGTATTTGTAAATCATGTCTTAAAGATTTTAAAATCTGGTGTTATTCAATAAAAGATTTTAAATCCATCATTAAAATCCAGTGTTATTCAACATTAAAATATTATGAAAATCTTTGTTTTTTAATGGATTTGAAATGACTTGTAGATGGAGTTTAATGAACAAATGATTAGAAACAAAATCCAAGGTATACTGCAGAGATTTTAGAATCCACACACATAGAGTCCATCCAAAATTAAAATTTTGAAGATTTTAAAATTGATGGAATTGATTTTAAATCATTGATTTAATTTCTATAAATGACCGGTTCGACACGATGATCCACCCGATTATCCGATGACCCGATAGGCTAACCCGGTTTACCTTTAAAATATTTGTTGCTCAGTGCGTCGCCGCCGTGGACTCGGGTCGAATTCGTGGTCTCTCCTCCACGCGTAGACGTTGCGCCACCGTCTCTTGCTTGTCGCTCCACCGTTCATTCGCTTAACCGTTCGCCGGCCTTCCCTCTACTTGAAAGAAGGTAAGGTCTATGTTATGTTTTAGGAAGTAGAACTGAGATATTTAGAGCATCCGGTGTTTAGGAACCTGCCTGGATTTTTAATTGATTTAGGAATTGGAACATAATATTCAGGAGAACCAGAAGAGTTGGGCAATCCATGGCAGAATAATAGAAATTCTACAATTTGTATTTTTTTTGTTTCTTTTACCATTCCGGAAATTTTCAAAAAATCTTGATTATGGGTGGATCTTGTGCAGCTTCGAATATGATTTAATGGAAAAATCGGATTTGTATTTTTTGAAAAACTTGTTTTGTTGTGACTTTGGTTTATTTTGAAAAGATTGATTGTGGAATGGTGTTTATTGGTTTGTTTCAGCTCACTTAAATTTGGGGACTTTTTCTGGTCAGGGTTTAGGGTTTCATCATCTCTCCACTTTCGCCAGTGCAGAGCTTGTATCCTATCCCATGGCTGCTACTGGTCAAAGCCGCTCTCGCCAGGACGACGAAAGCCCTACAAAACCCAACAAGAAGAAGAAGGCAAGCAAAAACCCAGAAACGAATCTCCTCTTCAATCTCAATTCATGCTCTAAGTCTAAAGACATCTCAGCTGCATTAGCCCTTTATGATGCAGCCGTCACTTCCAACCAAGTACGACTCAGCCAGCAACACTTCCAGACTCTTCTTTACCTCTGCTCGGCTTCCATTAGTGATCCATCTCTTCAAAACCTTGCTATTGACCGTGGTTTCCAGATTTTTGACAGTATGGTTAGTTCCGGGATAAGTCCTAATGAGGCATCTGTCACTTCAGTGGCTCGGCTGGCTGCTGCTAAGGGTGATGGTGATTATGCTTTCAAGCTTGTCAAGGACTTTGTTTCTGCTGGCGGCACATCGATTCCCCGTCTGAGGACGTATGCACCGGCTTTGCTCTGTTTCTGCGAGAAATTGGAGGCTGAAAAGGGTTATGAGGTGGAAGAGCACATGGATGCTGCAGGTATTGCGTTGGAGGAGGCTGAGATCTCGGCTTTGTTGAAGGTAAGCGCCGCCACGGGACGAGAATACAAGGTTTATAGGTATTTACATAAATTAAGGGAATATGTTGGCTGCGTTTGTGAAGAAACTTCGAAAATTATTGAGGAATGGTTCTGTGGAGAGAAAGCTGGTGAGGTTAGTGATAATGGAATTGGTTCTGATGTGGGGCTGCTTAGAGAAGCTGTTTTGAAGAATGGAGGTGGGTGGCACGGGCATGGGTGGGTTGGGGAAGGAAAATGGATTGTGAAGAAAAGTAATGTTATCCCAGCCGGAAAATGTTTGCGCTGCAGTGAGCAGTTGGCTTGTGTAGATACTAATGCGGTAGAAACGCAGAAGTTTGTGGATTCTTTGGTGGCTTTGGCTATGGAGAGGAAGGCAAAGATGAATTCATGCGAGACAAAGGTGGACTTCAGCGAGTTTCAGGTTAGAGAAAAAATGGATGATTCCTGTACTCTCGTAGCTTGCTTCTAGTAAGTCTGGGACATAAAAACTTGCATGAGATAAAAATTCCAGAGAATGCAGGTTTACGTTTGCTTAGTTAACTTTGATAAGCATTTAGAGAAAGGTGTAGTGCTTGGAGTTTTTAGTGCAAAAGAGAGTTCAACCACTCTTTTAATTGCTTTTAGCACACATTGGCATCAATCAGGAAACATTGTCCGAGTTCTGTATAGTTCCGAATGTGGAAGTTATAGCTATATTACATGCATTTATCGATAATTAGAAGTAGAAAGAGAAGAAAATTCTCTTATTTAGCTTGTGTTTTTACATTTCCTTGGACGTAATGTAGGTATCCCCTATTGTCCATGGTGGAATTCTACTAAGTTTGGTGCTCGAAACGGAGTTTCTATTGAAAATACAAAGAATATTTACTTGAGTATTCAAATGTCGATCTTTGTCTGAATTTTGCACAACTATTTGCCAGGACTGGGTTGAGAAACATGGAAATTACGAAGCTATAGTAGATGGAGCAAATATTGGGCTCTACCAACAAAATTTTGCAGATGGTGGTTTCAGTCTCCCACAGGTTCTCATCTATCTTTACTTGTTTTTCGTCCTTGATGTTTTCCAAATCCACTCCTGCGATACTGACAATGCACATGCGCGATAGAGCAGCTTGAAGCTGTAGTGAAGGAACTTTACCATAAAAGTGGTAATAACAAATGGCCCCTAATTCTATTGCACAAGAAACGTGTCAAGACTCTTTTAGAAAACCCAACCCACCGGAATCTGGTTGAGGAATGGATTAATAACGGTGTCCTATATGCGACTCCTCCAGGTTCCAATGATGATTGGTAAGAAGTTTAACTTCTTTTACAATCCCCATTAGTTCAAGAAACAAAAAAACAATGTTTGGTTACACTCATCTTTTGGTTTATTTATTTATTTCAGGTATTGGCTGTATGCTGCTGCTAAGCTCAAATGTTTGCTTGTGACAAATGATGAGATGAGAGATCACAT
The DNA here is from genome assembly GCA_900406555.1 of Pseudoturritis turrita. NCBI lineage: Eukaryota > Viridiplantae > Streptophyta > Magnoliopsida > Brassicales > Brassicaceae > Pseudoturritis > Pseudoturritis turrita. Next base: position 263,051 of record OVBL01000845.1, read on the forward strand.
TTTTGAACTCTTAGGGACCAGTTTTTTTCAAAAATGGAAAGAAAGGCATCAGGTAGAGTTATCATATACAACCTTACATAGCAAAAGTATAATTTTGAGAAATCTACAATTAGCTTCTTCTGGTTTATGGTGTGGGTGCAGGTTCGGTATACCTTCTCAAAAGGTAATCTGAAGCTTGAAATGCCGCCTCCGTTTTCAGTTGTCATTCAGGTTCACCATCTGAGTCGTATTTGTGTTTTTCGTATACGATTTTATGAAATGGATTTTTTTCTGAATTACCTTTTTTGAGATATCAGGAATCAGAGAAAGGGTCATGGCATGTTCCAGTTTCATGCCAAAACAATGAAGAGTCTTCAAGAACATGGATCTGTATTAGCAGAAAAAGTGTTTTAGATTCACCTAAAATTAATGAAAAGCTTGCTGCTACTTGTGGAAATGGGAAGATTCTTACTTAGTAGCTGCAACAACAGCTTATTGAATTTCATGTGATGCAATGCAGGTATGATAAGAAGAAAGATTCTGGAATCTGAGATCTGACAATGGAGAGCCATTATTAGTCGTTGAAAAACCAGTCTCTTGCTAATCAGATCCCTTCTTCTTTGTTCTGAGTTTTGTTTTATCATCCTTTGTTTATTTCTTTTTATTTCCAGGAATAAGATTAACACAAAAAACATTATTGGTTATATGATAAGGAACTGAATTTTGCTCATTAGAAAAAAGGAAATTTTTTTGGTAAACAACCGATCCGAAGTCGAACTTATATAGTAGTAAGAAGGGACGAGAAGAAAAGCGAATCAAGCTTGAATTTTATGCGACGGAATCGAATTTATTAAAATTTATTTAAATTGATTTTTTAATTAAATATAAACACAAAAGGTTAGGTAGAATGATGACATAGGATCATAATTGCAGGAAAAAACATATGGCAAAATCGTGATTAAGGAAATGCATTTTTTCACTAATAATTTTAATAAAAAGCGTGGATATTATATAAATTACATGTTATGTTAAGAAGTAATTTGTCATATTTAAAAATAATGTGTTGCAAAAGAAATATAACATGTCATCACCAAAAAATAGCATGAAATTGGAGAAAAAAAAATGGAAAACGGTTATTTTAATCACGAACTCTCCGTTTTGTGTCAAAAAAATACGAACTTCTTAATGAATCGGAATAGATACATACTCGTGTTGACTCGGCCACATTAGATACAAAATTAGTCAACAGTAACAGATGTTTAAGAGACGTTAAACGGTGTTTACTGTGGCCGTTAATGTGAAACGCTGTCGTTTTAATAACAGAGGAAAAAAAGAAAAACCCCAAAATCATCGATCCAAATCCCTAATTCCTCTTTCTCTTCTCTCTTTTCTTCGATCTATCTCTCTTCCTCTCTCAAAATCGATTCTTCTTTTTGCTTCCTCTGTGTTGGTCGGAGGCGAGACGTTGGAGCAAGGAACACATCGGAGCCGTCTGTCACAATCAGTAACATCGTAAGCTCTCTTTCTCATTGACATCGTAAGCTCTCTTCCTCACTGACATCGTAACCTCTCTTCCTCAATGAGTTCAAAGTCAGAGAAAATGGTTGTCAAACGTGGGTTTCCATCAAAGTGTACATGTGGTAGTGATGTTCGGTTGTATACATCGAAGACACAAGAGAATCCAGGTCGTCCTTTCTACCGTTGTGTAACAATGTTACATGTAAGTATTTTCTCTTAATTTGTTTCCTAAAATTATAATGTTCTCTTTTCTTAACAATCTGATTTGTTATCAGGATCATCTATTTAAATGGGTTGAAGAATCGATGCTGGAAGAGCTTGAAGATGCATTACCGCAACTCGGAAATATTGAGACTGAAGTTGACAATCTGAAATCAGAGGTTGAAGGTTTAAAAGATGTGATCTACGACTTGAAAGAAGATGTAATGTGGAGCAAGATCGAACTCGTGAAGTGGAAACTGATCACCAAATCAGTTTGAGGATGTCTTTGTCTCATCTTCATTGTCATTGCATATCTCCTCTTTTGAGTTTGCATTTATGTTGTTTGGAAGAGAAATTGGATCTTTAGTTTGAGTTTATGTTATTGGTATGTGATATGAGTTTTAGTTTGTTTAATTTGAGTTTGAGTTTGAGTACAAAAGAGAATGTTTCATTAAAAAGGAGACATAAGAAACAAAAGAGAAGGTTTCATTCAAACAGAGACATAAGAAGCATGAAAAGAAATTGTTTGGACAAAGGGATATCCGATTGTTTTCCCATCAAAAGCAAACAGAGACTTAGTTTAACAAACATAAAGACAAGAAAAAGACAAGAAACTGGGACAGCTCAAATAATTCCTTGTGATGGTCCGATGTGTGATCCTTGTGATCCTGCTATTTGTGATCCTTGTGATGCTTCCATTTGTGATAACTGTGGAGTCCCTTCCTGTGTATAAACCAAACAATATATAGATCAAATATATTGTAAAAAACAGTCAAACAAATATCAAAAGAAGCAGTGTGAACCAAAACAAACCTGAATTTTCCTTGGTATTCCCCTAGGCCTCTTTGCTTGAGTAGGGATAGTTTGATTTGAACAACTCAGCTTATTATGCCCTTCTTGTTTACAGTTTGAGCATGACATTACACGATTCTCACGTATTAGCTTGGTCTTGCTTGAAGATGATGCAGCTTTAAATCGTCCCTTCTTCCTAGCATGGTTATTTGGTATGCCAGAATTGCCCTTCCTATTTCCAGGTGGCAAGACAGCTAACCTATTCGTTCTAGGCCAGTTTTACTTACTTTCCACAGGCTGAATACTATGCTCATAGGTCTTTCTCCATGTTTGAGTTGTGTAACACTCAGAGACAAAATCCACATTTTTTCCTTTTTTGCTGTGATAACACAAGCAACATGAGGGCAGGGTATGCCAATCAACTGCCACTTCCCACATCCACAAGTTTTCAGATTCATGTCTACTCTAAAACCATTACCATAAAGTTCTACCTCATGCCGATCTCCTGTGGCCAAATACCTAATGCAATCCTTAGCCTTAGTTTTAGCATCTTCTATTTCAGCGTGTGCACTCTTTGTGAACCTTGTCTTCAACCTATTTGCAATAATAGACCTCTTGACAGTACGCTCCATAACTTGTCTCCTAATAGTCTCTAACAGTTCTAATAGTGGTTTTCTTCTTGGTTCATGAATGGTTCTATGGAAGGACTCATTTAGATTGTTCAAGATGTCATTGCAGAAGGAACCAACCCTAAAGTATGCTCTAGATCATGACAGAGGATTATTATTTTGTAGAGAATCATACGCACCTTTATTATACTTCTTCAATGCTTCCATATTCTTAGTAAACTCCCGTTTGGTGTACGATCTTGCTATTTTCCAAAACATAAGTTCTAGTTCTCTGTCTGAGTTATCTCTCTTCCAATTCCCTAGGATGTGTCTAGCACACAGACGATGTTCACCTTGAGGGAGAACATTGTGAATAGCTTTCACCAAACCCTGAAAAGGAGAATAACTTAAGTAAGTAAATTGATTAGAAAAGAGAACAACATAAGAACAGTGAAGCTTAATTGATATTAACTTGTTGTTTATCGGATATTATTGTGACCTTACTGCCATCACCAAGTCTCAATTCATGCCTGATATGTCTGACAAACCAGTCCCAATTAACATCATTCTCTACCTCAACTACTGCCCATGCAATAAGAACTATCCTATTATCTCCATCTCTTCCAACTGCAGCTAATAGATGCCCTTTTATATCCCATTTTAGAAAAGCACCATCCAATCCTATGATAGGTCTACATGTATTCAGCTAAGCATCTCTCTGTGCTTTAAAGCAAACAAAGATACGATCAAACCTTTGTTTGCTTCTAGGAGTTGGCCCTGGAATAGTCTCAATTTCCAACGTAGTTCCAGGATTAGACCTCTTGATCTCTGCTTCATAATCCCAAATCTGAGAAAAATGAGCTTCATGACTAGCTTGTCTTTTCTTCATCAGCTTTGTCTTTGCTTTCCGACATTGATCCTCAGTGACAATCAAATTGTAGTTCCTCTTTATCTCATCAACCATCTCACGAGGAAGAAACTTCGGATTCACTATCAACCTTTCATCAAACAGTTGTGCAATTGTTGATCTCTTCAACAACTTGGAGTATCCTGATTTGACACAAACATGCTCATTCACAAACACCTTAACCTGCAGCTTGTGTTTCTTCCTCTCAAATGAGCAGTAAATTCTCCAAGGACAACTATCCTCTTCGTCATAGCAAATCGCACCAATCTTCTTTTCATTAGATAGGTAGAGCTTGATATCGTATCCAGATTTAAGAGAATACCTAAGCAACGCTAACTTGAATTCAGAAGAATCATTATACGTTTTACCTAATGCTAGAAGAACATCGAGATCTTGCTCTTCTTTCCTACACATACGTTCTTCTGTCTCTTCTTCATCATATGATGACATGGGATCTGGAATCTTGTCATCGTTCTAGATATCGTCTCCACTATCTCCATCACTTTCCTCTGCATCATTTGTTGCAGCTTCCCCAAATCGAGCTGCTAAGACCGCATTCGCTTCTTCTACACCGGGTACAACATCTTCCTCTAAATCCTCATTCGCCTCATCCTCATCATTCCCATTACCAGCACCCTCCTCTAACTCATCATCCGCATCTTCAACAACTTCACAGTCGTCATCGGGTACAACTTCGACCTCATCTTCATCTTCATCATTCAACCTCAAATATTCTTCAATAGACACAGGAGGAGGCTTCCGTCGTGCCACAAGCTTCTTCGTTCTCATATTGTCGGAATCGATCGACACTGAGGAAGCAAAAAGAAGAATCGATTTTGAGAGAGGAAGAGAAATAGATCGAAGATGAAAGGGAAGAGAAAGAGGAATTAGGGATTTGGATCGATGATTTGGGGGTTTTTCTTTTTTCCTCTGTTATTAAAATGACAATGTTTTACATTAACGGTCACAGTAGACGCCGTTTAACGTCTCTTAAACGGCTGTTACTGTTGACTAATTTTGTATCTAATGTGGCCGAGTCAACACGAGTATGTATCTATTCCGACTCATTAAGAAGTTTGTATTTCTTTTGGCGTAAAACGGAGAGTTCGTGATTAAAATGACATTTTTCCCGAAAAAGAATCCATAATTTGCCATCTTACTTGTACATATTTTGCAAATACATGGAAATTAAAGAAAATAGTAAAGTCTAAAATGCATATTTTCCATTAGTATACGAAAATTTATAATATTAATTAATTAAAATTGTTTTATTATAATTTTTTCATCCAAAACTAGACCAACCTTCGAATTCGAATTGAACTGGAAATTTTCAACCTGAACCGGATTAAAATAAAATTTGGAAGTTTATTTTCAATAATAACCGCATTATCTGAACCAAAGCGATCCAAATATCTGAATGATCAAGCATACTTATAATCTAGGTAGCACGGAAACTTCGTTTGAGGTCCATTTCCCGCTTCAGAATTGAAATTGAAATTGAAAGTTCTCAGAAACTTTGCTTCCATGGTATTTTCAGAAAACCTCTTTGAAAATGTGTTAGAAGCTTGCGCTTTCATTTTAAAAGTTTGATGTCGTATGTAAGTAAAAATAATATGGTTATTTCTTATATGTTTTTCATTTCATTTATAAAAAACGAAAATTAATATAGTACTTTGGTATTTGTGTACACTAATTTCCGTCTTTTATCAATAAATAATCTTGTTTAAAAATATTGATTTAATCATATGTGAAATGTTAGAAATAATTAATATGATTACTTGAATGATATTATCTCAGAAGATTTGTGTTTAATAATCTTTCTTTCGATAACATAGCGTTTAAAGCAGATTTACTCGATAGGATTAAAAAAACTGAAATAAAAAATGATGATTTAGACTTTTCATTTTAAATTGTATGATTTTTAATTATTTTAAGTTGAATTACGTGAATTTGATGTATTGAATTTGTATTATTCATAACAATTTATAACAATTTTTAATACAGTACATTATATTTAATTATATATACGCATATGCTTATATCTACTTCCTAAATTTTTTAAAAAGTTGTTTATACGTTTTTATACGCTTTTGCGTTTGAATACCCGTTTCTGATTCCATATGATTTAGCTTATAATCAAACTTGTGTTTTTAGATGATTTTGGGTGAATTAGAAAAGTTGTTATGATTTGCTATTAAAATTCTATGAAATGTCACGTAAACCGATGAAATTTGGATTTTTATATTTTAAACCAAGAAATTCCACTAAAACATCTTAAATTTCACTAACAGTGGATTTGAAAGTACATTTTTAAATCACTAGTTCAATAACATTGGATTTAATTTTTTTTTTTGAAATTCATGTTTGAATAAGATATGTTTATCATTTTAATACAAATCATTCCAAATTCTGTAGACCCCATAGTGAACCGGACCTGACCGGGTTGGTTAATCGAATTGACGCACGAGGGTTTTCTGTTCCCTTCACGGCTTCACTTTAATTTATTAGTCCCCGTCATCACCATTTCACGCTTACATCAACGAGCCATTCTGCACCGTCCGATGCTTAAACCCAAATTGATCTCCAGCGTCCATCAACGTCTCTTATCTCCTCTCCGTCGTAGTCGCAAGCTCTTAGCCGGTAAAGCGCATGAAAGGATCTTCAGACTTTAACCTTCTCTCTGATTATTCTCACTTCGTCCCTCTCTCTCTCTAAAACCTGGTAAGGGTTTCCGCCATTACTCTTCTTCTTCTACTCTCTTCTTCTGTTTACTTTTTGGGTTTTTATGTTCAACAACTTCTCCCTTCTATTGTATGTTTTGAGATCCTATCACTAAATTCACCTGTGTTTTTAGCCGATTTGTTCACTTTTCATTGAATTTAGTGTCTGTGATTTGGAAAGGACGATGATTCTAGGGTTTGTGGTGATAACTCTGATCTAGGGTTTTTCTGCTCGATTTTTTTTTTTTTTTTGGGTTGTTGGGATTTATAATAAACGTAAAGCCTGTTTTCTATTTGGTTTTGCAGTGGTTTCGTGATTTCCGATTTGGGGGGGGGGGGGGGGTTTGTAGCGGTGGTGGTGATTTAGAAATGGGAGATGGGACTGATGTTGTGGTTAGGTCAAATGGGGAAGAGACGATGAAGCTTGGAGAGGACAGAATTAGCGATGAGAAAATAGAGAAGAATGAGTTGGTTGGATCTGATGAAGCGAAAGATAACGAAGATGAGGTCTTTGAGGAAGCAATTGGTTCAGAGAATGATGATCAGGAGGAGGAAGGTCCAAAACCCGTTGGGTTGCACGAGGATTCACTTTTAGAGGCAACTCCGGAAAGTTTTAAGGATGAGCATGATGAAGTGGATGATTTTGAAGAGGCAGTTGGTGATCTGGATGAAACGAGTAGCAATGAAGGGGAAGTAAAAGATTCCAAGGTTGATTATCCGATAAACGTGCAAGGTAAAACTGCGGGAGAGGCTGAACCTGATTTTGTGACTCCCAAAATGAATGGTGATAAGGGGGAAGCAGGTGCTGAAAATTCTGATGGTCAAATTGAATCAAGCTTGGATTTTGTTGAGAACACTGAGAAGGCTAATTCCAATGGTTCCAATTTAGCGGGTGAAGATATGAATATGGAAAACGGGAATACACATTCTATTTTGGAAAATGGAATCATCTCTCCCAAGAATAAAGAACTGGTGGCTGAAGTTATCTCAGACCCCGGGGAACCATGGAATGATGGCATTGAAGTCGAAAATTGGGAGGAAAGAGTTGATGCCTCAGAAGACATACTGACAGAAGAAAAGGTGGAGGAGGGTGAAGGAACAAATGAGAATCCCTCTGAGAAGGGTTTGGTATGTATAGACAATGAGTCTGAGGCAAAAGGAAATGGTGAGGCTGGTGCCGACAACAGAAGTAATCTTGTTAACAATGCTTCAGGTGAAAAAACTTTAAATGATAATATTGGAGTAGTAAGTGCTGGGACCTCATCTCCATTGGAGAAATCTAGTTCGGAGGAAAACGGAGAGACTGAAGGTCAGAGTAATTGTTCGAAACCAGAGCATCGCTTGGCTTCTTCGCTGAACTCCGATCTGGAGTCTACTGAAGTTCGCAGCAGCAATAGTGGCCTCCCTGGGGTAACTAGTAGAGAACACGAGACAGTTCAAAATGCTAATGGAGGACATGATGTTCAACAGAGTCCTCAACCTAACAAGGGACTTGAGAAGCAGCAAAGCAGCAAAGTAAATATAGATCCAGAGATTAAAGAAACCTCACATGTGGAAAGAGAATTTGAGGTAGCAAGTTCTGTTTCACCAACGGAGTCTAGAAGTAATCCTGCAGAATTACCACCTGCTCGTCCAGCAGGTCTTGGTCGTGCTGCTCCTCTTTTGCAACCTGCACCACGTGTTGCTCAACAGTCCCGTGTCAATGGCAATGTGTCTCACAATCAGCCTCAGCAAGCTGAGGACTCTACCACTGCAGAGCCTGATGAGCATGATGAGACCCGTGAGAAGCTCCAGTTGATCAGGGTCAAATTTTTGAGGCTTGCACATAGACTAGGGCAAACTCCACATAATGTTGTAGTTGCTCAGGTTTTATATAGGCTTGGATTGGCTGAACAGTTGAGGGGCAGAAATGGAAGCCGTGTTGGTGCCTTTAGCTTTGATCGAGCTAGTGCCATGGCAGAACAACTTGAGGCAGCTGGACAAGATCCACTTGATTTTTCTTGTACAATTATGGTGCTCGGTAAAAGTGGGGTTGGTAAAAGTGCAACGATCAATTCTATATTTGATGAAGTGAAATTTTGTACTGATGCATTCCAGATGGGAACAAAGAGAGTTCAAGATGTTGAGGGTTTTGTTCAGGGAATTAAGGTACGGGTGATTGACACTCCCGGTCTCTTACCGTCCTGGTCTGATCAAGCCAAGAATGAGAAGATCCTGCATTCTGTTAGGGCTTTCATCAAGAAAAATCCACCTGACATTGTACTATATCTTGATAGGTTGGATATGCAAAGCAGAGATTCTGGTGACATGCCTCTCTTGCGCACCATCAGTGATGTTTTTGGGCCATCGATATGGTTTAATGCCATTGTGGGTTTGACTCATGCCGCTTCTGTTCCACCAGATGGCCCAAATGGCACTGCTTCTAGCTATGAAATGTTTGTAACACAACGTTCTCATGTCATCCAGCAGGCCATTCGCCAAGCAGCTGGAGATATGAGGCTCATGAACCCTATTTCCTTAGTTGAGAATCACTCTGCTTGCAGGACTAATCGGGCTGGCCAGAGAGTATTACCGAATGGCCAAGTGTGGAAGCCTCATTTGCTGTTACTCTCATTTGCATCCAAGATTCTAGCAGAAGCAAATGCTCTTCTGAAATTACAAGATAATATTCCAGGGAGACCATTTGCAGCTCGGTCTAAGGCTCCGCCGTTACCATTTCTCCTTTCATCGCTTCTGCAATCAAGACCACAGCCTAAGCTTCCTGAACAGCAGTATGGTGATGAAGAAGACGAAGATGATTTGGACGAATCATCGGATTCTGACGAAGAATCAGAATATGATCAGCTTCCTCCCTTTAAGCGGTTGACTAAAGATCAAATGGCTAAGCTCAGTAAATCTCAGAAGAAGCAATATCTCAGTGAGATGGAGTACCGGGAGAAACTATTTATGAAGAAACAAATGAAGGAGGAAAGAAAGAGACGTAAAATGTTGAAGAAGTTTGCTGCCGAGATTAAAGATTTGCCAAACGAGTATAGTGAAAATGTGGAAGAGGAGAGTGGTGGACCTGCATCAGTTCCAGTTCCCATGCCAGACTTATCTCTACCTGCATCTTTTGATTCTGACAACCCTACTCACCGCTACCGCTACCTTGATTCCTCCAATCAATGGCTTGTTAGGCCGGTCCTGGAAACTCATGGGTGGGATCATGATATTGGTTATGAAGGCGTGAATGCGGAACATCTCTTTGTTGTTAATGACAAAATACCAATATCTTTCTCAGGTCAAGTGACAAAGGACAAGAAGGAAGCAAATGTGCAGCTGGAAGTGGCCAGCTCGGTTAAACATGGAGAGGGTAGATCAACTTCCCTAGGTTTTGACATGCAAACTGTTGGAAAGGAATTGGCTTACACTGTTCGAAGTGAAACGAGATTCAACAATTTCAGAAGAAACAAAGCTGCAGCTGGTCTCTCTCTAACGCTCTTGGGTGATTCAGTGTCTGCGGGGCTGAAAGTCGAAGATAAGTTGATTGCTAATAAGTGGTTCAGAATGGTTATGTCTGGTGGAGCAATGACTAGTCGGGGAGATGTTGCTTATGGTGGTAGTTTAGAAGCTCAGTTGAGAGATAAAGATTATCCGCTTGGTCGGTTTTTGACTACTCTTGGACTTTCCGTGATGGATTGGCACGGTGATCTTGCTATCGGAGGGAATATACAGTCTCAGGTTCCCATTGGACGTTCCTCTAATTTAATCGCTCGTGCTAATCTGAACAATAGAGGAGCAGGGCAAGTAAGTGTCCGTGTAAACAGCTCCGAGCAGCTCCAACTTGCTATTGTTGCACTTGTTCCTCTCTTCAAGAAGCTACTTAGTTATTATTCCCAGCAAACGCAATATGGACAATGATGAAGAACATTTAGGCTGATTTTCACTTCCATCCCTTTGTATTAGGAAATGATGACTGATGAGTCACAAGAACACGTTGGAGCGAGTTGAAAAGGTACAAAACTTGATTTATCTTTGATATATATCTTGCTTTTCCCTCAGAAATTGATTGCTGATTTCGATATTTTCATTTGCGGCAAAATCTCTTGATGGATTGCTGATGTTGGATGTGCTTTTGGTTTTGAGCAGGAGCTATGTCTGCTCTTCGGTTTGAAAATCAAAAGACCAAATTGTTGGAGGAAAGCTTGTGTCTTAAAATAGCCAGAACATAACACGTTTCCTTTTCTGATATATATAGTTCAGTGGTTGTTTTCTTCTATTTCTAAAACCTTGTGATCTCTCTTATGAATGAAGCATATCTATTTTTGTTCTTGTCCCTCCCTGGATTAGTCTCTTCTTCAATCGATGGTGCATTAAATGATCATATATCTTTGTTAGTAAAAAAGGTTAGGCTTTGCAGCATAAATGCAAGAATTGATTTTATGTTTCGGATGTAAGCAAGTATAAATAAATAGGGAATATAATAATAGTCCATAAATTCTCCAATGAATCCAAGTATACTTTTATAGTGTTACAGAGGCCCCAAGAACAGTGAACACGAAAAAAGTGTAGAGTATATATAACTAAGAGAAACAGACCCAATTACTTGCAAACTGTGAATTTGCAGGTCCCGGAATTAGCCCTGATGAAACGGATAGCGGTCATGAGAACATCGTGCTGCGAATTCCCGAGGAGAGCCAAATTGGTATATGTGATCACAGAGATGGAAGAATAAGGAAAGCCAAGAGAGTTGTATGAATTGAGTAATGCAGTTGTTGCCTCCCTTAGGAGAGTCTTATAGGCTTCTCCTCGACCATCTAGCGCTTCCCGTACCGTCATATCAGTCCCGTATCTCCTCCCGGCTATTAGCCCGAACGCAACCGCGACCTTAGTGTCGGGACCTATCGCCCTCCAGTAGCATCTGTACTCGGGTCTTATCCACAACCTATATAAGTCACAAACAGAGGTGAGCATGAAAATCAGATCAAACCGAAACTTTTCAAATCGATGTTAACATTATTTTTATACCAAACTAAAACCAAACTTAGCGCAACCGAACCGAATAAATCAAAATTCGAACCGAACAAAAAAAAAATTCAGTTCAGACCTACTTTTCACAAAACCGAAACCCGAAAACACCAAACTTAACCGAAAAACAGAACCAAACTGAAGAACCGGATGTCAAGGCCTAATTTGAAGTGTGCTAACAGAGAGAAAGCTCACTGGTGAGAACAAGCTGATGGCTCTATAAATGGCATTGGAGGGATTGGAGGCAAAGGTGGAAGCTTAAACTGAGGAGGCGATGTAGCTGGAGGAGGACTGTTACCCGGGACCTGAGGGGTTGGAGGCAAAGGTGGAAGCTTAAACTGAGGAGGCGGTGTGGCTGAAGGAGGAGGCATGACCGGAGCCTGAGGAGGAGGCTTGACCGGAGCTGCGGGTGGTTTAGGACAAGAAGACATGGGCTGAACCGGCTGAGCAAGAAGCGCATCCGCAGCAAACGTTTCAATCCCAAAAAAACTGAACATTAGTTTAAGTCTCTGTGCAGGACCTGAAGCAATGCTGCAACTACTTGAGTCTTGTTGAGCTCCATTGTCTGAAACCTGAGCATAACAGTTGCTCAGATCCGGTGTACCATCAAATCTCATTACATATCCTCCAAGCCAATTAGTAGTCTCTTCTCTTGACATATAAACTTGTCCATTTCCATCAGAACATGTGACACTAACCTTGATTCCTGCAAGAAATCAAACCCATCTTTAAGAGCAAACAGAGACAACATCAAAAAAAAAAAAAATAGAGTGTAAAAATGTTATTATTACCGGAGACAGGAAAATCGAACAAAGATCTCTCTCCATCTTTGCATTGGTCACAAAACACCGTTCCCGTCACCGTGGCATATCCGGAAACTCCATTTGTGGCTAAGCAAAGAACAAGAAAGGCGACAAAGAAGAGATTATGATCTGGATCCATTGATTTCTCAGAACTATAAGCAATAAAGAAGAAGAGAAATGAGTAGTTATGGTAGTCTTTAAAAGCCAGAAGATTAAAAAGAGTAAATAAAAAGGAAATCATCACTTCTTCTCCAACCTTCAACTGCTAAAATATTAATTGAAGTTGTTGACAAATACTACAAAATAAAGAAAAAAAACAATTGTTTATGGTCTGAACATGAGAGTATCCGTACGAGTCAAGAACCATTAATGTTCCTGCCTCCAAAATTTGTAATAGATTCTTAATTATCTCCCTAACCTTTTGTGCTGGGCAATAAATTTTTCCTTCTTTAATTTTTTTTTTTTGTTTTATGGGTTTTGGGCTATAGTTATTGGTTTTGAAGGTATTGGTTCTAAGCAATCAATACTATCAAGACTTTGTATGAATATAGTTGTGTTGAGCTGTAACTAATGTGAACACAGTTCCACACAGAACACGTGAAGTGTGAAAAAAGAAGAAGAAAATTTTATACGACGTGTGTTCTTAATTGACCCCTACCCGCACGTATTTTTCAAAATTTTAACTATCTATATTATCGACCACTGTTCTTGCAGTTTTATGGAGATTTATAGGCTATTTTCTTGATTTAAGAAAAGAGATCTTGTAGTGTGTAGGAAAGTCATGCAACTTGTATCTGTAATGCGGGAATTTAAAGATGTTTTTGTTTTTTGTTCATGTTGAAATGTTATTTATTTCACATTAATGCTTCTTCCATGAAGGTAATTAAACAAGTATTGGCCGGATAAAATAATAATCTATACAAGTGTTGGTGTGATAAGTTACTTAGGTTGAGAAAATACATACACAACACTATCTATGGATCAAACCTTCAACATCACAAAATTTGTGATCACTAGTAACAACATATCACTTGCATTTAAAAAAAACACATATCACTTGCAAACGTAGCATTCGTATATGGCAATAGGCACATTCCGAGTATAAAATCAGATAATAGCATATAAGAAACGGGTACTACTAGTTTGGTACCTAAAACTACTATCCAAATACCCGTAAAATTAGGGATCGGATAATTCGTGGGGTAAAAATAAAACATCCCGCCACCATACGAACATGGTATATATAGGAGAAATATGAGATCCAAACTTAAATTAAAAGTCTTGCACCCCTTAAAATGGGTGTATGTACATCACACCTCCTACTATGGTTGCCAAAGCTCCGAATGAACTTGAAATAGAGCATTGACTTGGATCTACCAAATGATAAGAATGCTTTTGAGATTCAATCATAAACTATAAACCCCCACCCTTCACCCCCCCCCCCCCATCGGGCTCTTTTTCTTTGGAGTATAACTTCTTTTCTATCTGACAGGACAAACTAATAGGAAGAGATGATTATTTCATTGCATTGATAGAAGTCTAACTAATAAAGGATCTCACTATAATTTTGAGAAGAGAATCGTTAGTTTGACCAACGGAAAGCATGGGAGAAATAAAGACGCACAAACATACTGAAATCTATGAAAATAAAGAAGAGAATGAGTCACAAGATTAAGTGAAAATGAGTTCTTACTCTTATCATTTTCAATATAAAGTCACTACCCAATTTGAGAAAAGGTTTGGGTACGGGTTTTGGCAATTCGAGACATGATTTTTTTTGTCAACCACATATTTTAAATTAGAAATCTACTCCTCGATTGGTCATCCAATCTGGAGGGAAAGAGTTTACAAAGAAAATTTCAGTACAACAAACTCTAAAATATGGGCCATGCAGTTTGTCATGACATTAAGACAACGGGAAATATATGAAAGAGAGAAATTACTGAAGCGACCTCGAAGCAAACCAAACTGGTCAACCAAGTTGAAGAAAGTTGGCCACTCGTTAGAAGCTTATGTTATCTTGATCAGCTCTAAAATCCGTCTCAAAATCCTGACATGCTAGTCTACAAGTGATGGTACTGCTCATATCCCAAATAAAAGCTTTCATCTCCGAGTGTAAAGGCGTCAAAGTTCTCCTTTGACCTCTAGCTTCAAGCTATAGTACTCTTGCATTCGCTTGGGAACAAATCCACCCCAACCCTGAGGTTGGATATGAGATTTTCTAAGAACCATATATCTGACAATAAATCTTTTAAGGGCTTTGAGCCATCATTTTACTTTCTCTCGAAGTTTGTGTGATAATGACATGAGCTTCTTTCCAAGCCTTATGTTCTTGCATCGCATAGTTAATTATACCAGGGGATCTCTATTAATACCTTGAAAGATTTTTTTCATTCATACCTTTTCAAATGAACCACATAACCCAAAGAAATACTTCTCCTTCACCACATATCCTATATATTTCTGGACATCGCTAATATAAATAATCCAAGTTGGTATAAACCGATCATGCTGGGAAAATTCTTGATGCCGACGGGATTGATGATAAAGCCCAAGTCTGAAGAGGAGAACGTGTAAATAGTCATGATTAATCATATCTTCCTTCATTCCACATCGTTGACATATTGGGTCATAGTTGATCCATCTACCATATAATTTATTAGTGACTGCTATATACTTTGAGGCACTTGCCAAATAAAGTGTTTTAGCTTCGCCGGACTATGGATTTTCCATGCTTGAGCTATTAGACTGTTAGTATTAGGAACCCAATCTTTCAGTAATATCTTGAGTATTATATGTCAATTTAGCCCAATACCTTGACTTCACAATATATCTCTCTAATTTTGTGAGATGTTATATCAGACCATCATTATTACACCTCTAATTGATGGCTAAGTTGTGTCTAAGTTGCATCTATCTAAACTGAACATCCCCTGGTTCCAAAAACCCATAAAATAGCGTGATATGCTATTCCTTTGTCAACGAATATATCATTTTATCAACCGTTAAGGTCAGATTACTTCATATCCCTCGAATCGTCCATGATAGCTCATATGGTATGTAAAAACCATTTTATGTTGAGACAGAAAACCCCAATCATAATTCCATCAAAACTCCTCGAGCTAATAGATCTCGAGCCGCAAATAACTATTACATATGAATTCCATATGACGTATTTAGGATTTATCATATATTTTAAAATATGTCAATGAAAAATTCATCATCTAACTATTCAGAAGTTTGGGTCGAGTGATTGAAAATTAACAGTGATAGATATCTACATAGAAGGAACATGGCCTTATCTCAACTCTGTTCGTCTCTCGCCTTCTCTCTTCCCAATATACTCTTACTCTCTTCAATATGGTTCTTCTTCTAGTACTAGTCTGTATAATGTATTTGACTAGTTTCGGATTTTATCATGCCATAAAGCTAGACAGAATCACAAACCCTATACTTGTCGGGTTCATGTACCACAACTTGCTGGAAGCCGATCCACCTTCGCTTCTGGTTATCTTCTTGGTATCTTAACTAGCTGAATTTGAAGGGTTTCTGATCCGTTTTACCGACTTGATTGTTCATATGTGGTTGGGTCTCTAGAATTAGGGGGAAATTCATATTGACTTTGTAACTAGTTTCTTGCTTTGTGCATTTGCTTGGTAAGGTGATTAAATCCAAAAAATAAACATTATTTCTTTCAATTTAATTTTGTGTTTTCTGTCTTCGATTTAGTGTCATTAAACTTGAAAATGACTCGTGGAGGAAAAACAAGTGGAAACTGAAGATTATCAGTTTCCATTAGAAGCGAGCAAAGTACATTTTGAAGCAACGGTTTGGACATATAGCTTGGTCGTAGCGCTATGGATTTTTCATGCTTGAGCTTTTAAAGTGTTAGTATTAGGACCACATCTTTCAATAACATCTTGAGTATTATTTGTCGATTCAGCCCATTAATACCCTGATTTCGCAATATATCTCTATGATTTTGTGAGATCCATACTAAACCATCATTCTTACATTTTTATTGATGGCTAAGTTGCGTCTAAGCTGAACATCACCTAGTTCCAAAAACTTATGAAATAGCGGGATATACCATTCATTTGTCAACGACTTTACCATTTTATTTACCATTACGTCATTACGGTCATATCACTTTCTCTGCTTTGAACTGCCGATAATAGCTCATTCGGTATCCAAAAATCATGCATGTTGGAGTCGATTTTCACCCACAAAAATCAACAGTTAAGTGACTAGGCATCCAATGGGTTTTTGCAGAATCAACTCCACTGTGGACCTAGCCAAAAGAGACGAGGCCTAAAAACGTCTTGGGCCGAAACAAGTTGGGCCGAGGAGGCGACGAAGCTATGGGCTGAGGCGACGAAGTCATGAGCCGAGGAGATAGTCATGAGCCGAGGCGTTATCTTCACCGTGGGCCGAGGAGATAGGCATGAGCCAAGGCGACGAAGCTATGGGCCGAGGCGATATCTTCACTCTGGGCCGAGACAACATTCATGGGCTGAAGGCGACGCCTTCATCCTAGGGCTAAGGCGAAATTGCAGTGGGCCGAGGAGAAACTTCTGTGGGCCGAGGCAAATTTCCAAGTGGACCGAGACACAGTCTTTACTAAAGTCGGTAAAAAAATATATATATACAGATCCGAGAATTTCGACTCCCACAATACTGAAATAGAAAATCTCAATCCTAACTCTATCAGAACTCCTCGAGCTGATAAATCTCGAGCCGCAAATAACTATTCCATTCGACGTAGTTAAGATTTATCATGTTTTCAAAATATAACAATTGAAAATTCATCATCTAAACTATTCAGATAGTTCAGGTCGAGTGATCCCTCTACCCAAATGGCGAAATGCATATTGGAGCGTTAAAAATTGCACTTGGGCCTCCAAATAGAGGGTAGAATATTGAATAATGGGCCGTAATTATAAATTTCAAATTTGGGCTCTAATTTCAACTTAGTGTGACCACATAGAAAGAGACAAATTGGATAAGAAAAATATCAATAAAGTTTTCCTCGGCTCTATGATATCTACAAAATCCGACAAATCACATCGATTTCATTTTCTTGGTTGATAAAAATCATAGATTTTTTCTTGATTGATAACGACTAAAATTGTCGTACAGTCCCCCCAGTACTTTACCATATCCAATAAGGAACAAGTCTACTACTTTTGTCACTTCTCCCACAAATTTTTTATTTTTATATTGAATGAAGATTTTCTGATTAAGAAGAACATGTTAAAATGCTTGATAATGATGCTTAACCAGATAATACCTAAGCTTAATTATTCTTATTATTCAATGGTAGCCAATGGGAATCACCAAACTCAAACCAGAAACTTCAAACTCCAAAACAAAGAACAAGAAAAAAAAACACAGACGAGAGAAATCTCAAAAACAACACAAAAGCTACCATTGGATAAACTCTTCTCTCTCTCTCTCTCAGATCTAAGAAATCTGACCACAATCAGCGATCACAACAGGCTTCGAAGTCTTTCCAGAGTCAGATCCAACCTTCTCAATGTTCCTAACAACATCCATTCCTTCAACAACTTGGCCAAACACAACATGCTTCCCATCGAGCCAAGTCGTCTTCTCAGTACAGATGAAAAACTGAGATCCGTTGGTGTGAGCACCAGCGTTAGCCATAGAGAGAATACCTGGACCGGTATGCTTCCTCGTGAAGTTCTCATCTTTAAACTTCATCCCGTAGATCGATTCACCTCCGGTTCCGTTCCCGGCGGTGAAATCTCCTCCTTGGCACATGAATTTAGGGATCACACGGTGGAAGCTTGATCCCTTGTAGTGGAGTGGCTTCCCGGACTTTCCCATTCCTCTCTCGCCGGTACAAAGGGCACGGAAATTCTCCGCCGTCTCCGGTGTGGTGTCAGCGTAAAGCTCCATCACGATCCGACCGGCAGGTGCGCCGCCGACGCTCATGTCGAAGAAAACTTTAGGGTTAGGCATTTTTGGATCGGTGTGTATGAGAGAGATTAGGGTTTTGCACGATTTTGCTATAGGTTACAAAGGGGGGACTCATATAGAGAGAGGAAGCGATGAATATTGGAAAGGAAAAAGGTTAGTGACCGTTGATTTGTACACGTGTAATGATCTTGAAGGGTTTAGGTTAACTGTGGTTAGGTTTAAATCTGACTAGGGTTCAAAGTTGCGTGGATCCGAGGCAGAGAATATTGTTTTTCTACTTTTTTACTGGATAGAAAGATCCATGAATCGTGGATGACGCTAAACGACATCATTTCGTAGACTAAGTAAGGGCCACAGAAAATTAGGCCCAATATGAAAGTAAAAGCCCAATGATTTAGTCAAAGAATCAAACAATTTGAAAAGCGGACCAATGATTGAGAGTGATTATTATTATCCTCTAACCTTCTAGAAGCTGTTCCTCTACGAGTTCAAATATCCCATCTCAAAACAAGAAGCCCCCAAACAAGCTGAAATGAATAACAACCAAATGAGTTTTATAATTTTTAAGTGAGATTTTAAGCCTAATTGTACCTAGAGGTTTTCAATCCGGATTACAGTTTGGTTTCGATCCGAGTTTTTTTGGTATTTTTTTTGAATCTTCGATTTATAAATAATATTATCCAGAGTAAAACATAATTTAATGCAAAATGTTTGATATGGGTACAATTTTGGTTTCGGTTCGGTTACGAATTTTAATAAAATTTATGTTTTAATTTTCAAAGAAATTCTTTAACAAACGGATTTCTGAATGATGAACAACAATAACCCGTAATAATCTATCTTTCCGACCATAAAAATCAGATTGGACATTTCAATGTTTAAAGAGAAAGTCTCGACTGAAAGAAGAGAAAGAAGGATATGAACTTTCGGAGTATAGTGCTCCAAAAAGAGATACAAAAACTAAAATTAGAAGTAGGACAAAATTCAAGAGTTAGCATAGAGTTTTTTTTTTTTCTTTTTAAATTTGGTTTGGTTCGAATTCGAATATGGAAAAGTAAATACATTTAAACTTTAGAGTTAATTAGCTTAATAACCAAGAATTGAATACGTTTTTCTTAAGTTGAATACACCAGAATTGGTAAATGTTAGAAGTCCCAACTAGATACACCAGAACTGGTAATGTTAGAATTAGAAGTCGCTGAATTTAAAAAATGTGAAATTCCTGTAAAAGATACAAATTTACATGTACACAAGCCAATTTACTCTTCTTCTTTTTTCGCATATAAGCAAAGAAAACAATGCAACACATTGAATGAAACAACCCTCAGATTTTAAACTTGTATCGCTAATCTAATGACTTCTTTACTTTTTTTTTTCCTTCAAGTTCATGAAATTTGAAAGAAAACAAATTCTCGACGAGAAAAATAACTACAACTAATGGAATGTGGAAACTCTTCTTTTTAGACAAGAAAATTGTTCTGACAAATTAAAAAAAAAAAAAAAAGGGAGGCATTGAAGATTCTGTGAAGTTACAATGGAAGTAGGATCTCTACCAACAACTCTCTCTTTATCTGTAACGTTAGTATCGTTCGTGTGTTCATGGCATTACAAGTCCCCAGAGATACAAACAAAGCGTGTGAAATTTGCTCTAATCTACTTCTTCTTCTTTGACTTGCTCGAAGCGTGAGTATACGCAGTACCCTGCGTTGTAAATCGAGAGCAATATATCAATTCCGAAATACTCAACAATGCAAAAACCCATTATGGAGAAGCTATTAGCCTATTAGATCTCGTCTATGCAAGTACCTCAAGCCATTCATCAAGTGAAGCATCTTTAGTTGCGGTTCCAACTTCAACTTTTGGTGCTCTCTTTGTTTTCTGTGCGAGGAAATAACCATTTTCAATGTTAGTAATGAGTTTCAGGATCGTTTTGCCTAGGAGAAAAGGACACAACATCAAACGAAAAATGCGATAAGATAGGGAAATGGGATGAATTTCACGTACCTTGGTCATATGCCGCAGACCATTTTGGATATAGATGATAAGAACAATGATAACCGAAATTAAAAGGCCACTAAGGAAGACTGACTCCATCCTGAAGAGAGGACCGTCTTCAACAACTTCGATGGTTCCATTGTAAAATGTGCTTTGGTATGGCTTACCATCTATCTCATAGATGATGGTGCCAACTAGATCAAAAGCACCCGCCTGCACGAGAAAACGGTTAGCTCGGATACATTTTTATCTTTTATAGTCATTTAGAGTCGAAAAATTGTGACTAGAAAAACTATATGATTAACAAGCATACCTGTAGGAACTTGCTGACAGCAAAAACATATGGGAAGGTAGCTTGAGCGGAAGTTGGCACAGATGCGTTGCTGAAGCTCTACAAATAGACAAGTTAAGGACCAAATGCCGAAAAAAGGAAAAGAGGAGAAATCTCTATATTCAGCAAAAACATTGTAAGGTTTTAATTCTAAAAATGAAGAAATGGAATAAAGCTACGGCCTAGAGAGACCATCAATGAAAGTAACTGACTCAAAACACAGATGAGCAAGATTAAAAGCTTGAGAGAGACTTTTTTGAATTTAGAAACAGGGAGGTAACAAGTTAAGGTATTGTTATAAGACTATGAGAGACCTAACATAGAGAATGATATACCGAGACACCCGCAAGTTGTAATACAATAGGGGAATCGAAAAGATGCCTAGAAAACGAAAACACACCACCGGAATAGAAAGGCAAATGTTTATGGTGCAGAGTGTGGAGTGACATAAGATGAGACAAAAAAATAGGCAATGAAGAGAACCTAACAAAACCAAACTATACTGATTTGGAAAAGACAAAATGAACAAAGGAGATCAGAGGCAATAAATGTGAGAATTGAGAAGCAAAGATCATTAATTACCAGAGCGGTGAGATTCTGGACCAGAGGCTTTTGATCAAAAGGAAGATGTAAACTGCCTTTAACCGCAACGATATCTACATTGGATTGACCTATTCACATGATCCAACCAAAATTTAGAAATTTTTAGCTAACTTTCAAGTAATCGTTTGATGAAAATCATTTCATTACCATCATTTTTCATTCCAACAAGCAGCTCAGTCTCAATTCCAGCTTTAATTACTGCAGAAATCAGACTAACTCAGGATTAGCACCAAGTAAGAAACCTAATTTTGGAAATTAGAATCAGAAAAAGGAAAAAAATCTTTACTTTTCGCACTGTTTTTGGGGAAAACGCAAAGGGTTTCAATTCCAGGAGCTGAGCTGAGTTCCAAACCAAACACTTCCTCTGCATCACTCTCTTCTTCGCCAACATCGGAAACTTCAAAGCCAGAATCTTCCGAATCCGACTGGCACAAAGCAACTAGAGCATATACACAAGTCATCATCATATGAAATCAACAAAATTTAATCAAAACAAATCTTCTGTGAGCTGAAACAACGCAACCATCGGAAACAAGAAACAGAATAGAATCAGCAGATCTATATGATGGATACGGAGGAGCAGAGAAAGGTGTAGTAAAACCTTGGAGGAAAGGTGAGGCAAGGAGAAGAAAAGCGAGGAAGACAAGTCTAATAACACTCGTCGTCATGATGGTTTTCAGATAGTTGCGGATTGAGAGTCGTGCTCTGTCTGAAGTAAGGGCGAAGAAAGCAAGAAGACAAAAAAGGTGTTTTGGTCTTTGACGTTTTTTATGCGGCGCTGACGAAGAAGAAGGATTCTTAAACGACGCCGTTTCTTCCCGATTTAGAAACACAGTTCCCATAAGTTTTCAGAAGTTGACTAATACTTTCCCTTAAACTCGTCTTGGAGTGTGTTTAACAACATTTTAGCACAGAGCTTTTCACTGCATAGCTAAAACCCTATTCTAGAATAAATTCGGAAAACTTTGATCCGGCGTCACTACGGTAGATCTTCTTATTTATTTCCAATTCTGCAAAATACATAGACTACATTTTCGATTTCAATATATTTGGATCAGGATGGCAAAACTTGGTATACTCTAATTTTACGAAGCTGATCGAATCACACACACTCGAGATATTTTGTCCATCTCTACGGTGCTGTTTATTTCGATCTCATCATACCAATTCCAATATAGTATTGCATAAAAAAATAAAAATTGATTACGCTAGTCTTATGGTACTGTGATTCCTTCTAACTAGGACCATAAAACATAGGGATATATAGACAAATTATCTTGTCTATTTCGGGTATTGGACGGAAAATTACGAATAAGGATCGGGAGCTGATAGTTTGAGAAGCTAGAAATACTATCTGATATATTTCCATAAAATAACAAGATGAGTAATTCGAGTATCATATTCGGTACGAAAAGTTCACTACAAGAAAACATGATCAAATTTCGACGGAAATAAGACGGCAAGGAAACAGTTGGGATTTTGTCGGAATTTCCGACGACCTTTAAATCTGACTGCACTTCGACGGATAAATAGCCGTTATATAGCCATTTTATACACGTTTGAATTTCCGTCGGAAATCCGTCATAATTCGTCGGAAATTTTGCCTTTGAATATCTTAGCCACACTTACTCTATTCAAAACCATTCTATACAATCTATAAAAAGAAAAATTTTAAAAATGTTTTCTTCGAATCCTTATGAATATTTTCGATCGTGGATGGACAAACCCATGAAAGATACATCGACGGGATTGTTAACGGAAGACTTTGCAGATGGTATCAAGCAATTCATAGAATTTGCTGGAAACCAAGATAGAGCATTGCAAACAGGTAAAATTCGATGTTTTTGTCCTACTTGTGTTAATCGTAGATCTGGTACGATAAATGGTATATGGAGGCATTTGTATAACCATGGGTTTATGCCGAATTGCAAGATTTAGTATGCGCATGGGAGAACGAGTCAATGGTAGATTTTGGTAGTTCTAGTGCACATTATACTTCAAATAGCATGGAAGAAACTACAACGGAATCTGAATTCATAGGTATTATTCAGATGGTGAATGATGCGTTTAGAGGTAATATACCAAGATTTGTTGAGGATGGTCATGCTGTTGAGGAGCCCAATTTAGAAGCCCGTAAGTTCTTTGATGTGTTAGATGCAGCTATGAGTGGGCATTCGGTTATTCGGTTCGGTTCGGTTCGGGGTTTTCGGTTTTTAAAACATAGATCCCATTTGGGATCATATTATAGTATGGTTATGTTCGGTTCGATTTTTTGGTTTTTGGGTCTTTTGGGTTCTAGAAAATAGTTTCCATTTGGGATCAAATTAACTAATTTTAATTAATATTGTAAATGTTTAGTATATTTAAATATATATATATATATATATTTTTAAATATATATTTAATTAAAAATATTTTTCTTTAATGAATTTTGGTTAGTTGGGTTAATTCGGTTCAGTTCGGTTCGGATTGGGTAATTTGGTATAGAAATTTCTATTTCATTCTGGTTATTTTATAATTCGGCTCGGATTCGGTTTCGGGAATTTTACCCATCCCTAGATGCACCTAAACAGCCGTTATACGAAGGTTGCAGAGAGGGTGATTCTCCTTTATCAAATGCGACTAAGTTGATGAACATAAAGTCGAATTTCAATATGACAAAGGAGTGTGTGGATGTGATAGCGAATTTTGTTAAAGGCCTTTTGGCGAGGACAATCTTGCACTAGCTTTATATTATGAGATACAAAAAATGGTTAGGGGTCTTGGTTTGTCGTATCAGGTGATAGATGAATGCCCGGAGAACTGTATGTTGTATTGGAGAGCGGACGAAGAACGGGTGTCGTGTCGATTTTGTCGGCATCCTCGGTATCAGAAATACAAGTGGAAGAGTTCCGATTCTGTTTAAGCGGATGTGGTATTTGCCGTTGACAACGAGGTTGGAGAGGTTATACCGATCCGAGCGAACTGCGAGCGCAATGAGATGGCATGCAGAGCATACAAGCAAAGGAGAAATAGCGCACCCATTAGATGCAAAAGCGTGAAAATATTTTAACTCAGTGTATCCTTTGTTTGCGTTGGAGCGGAGGAATGTATACCTCGGATTGAGTACAGATGGGCTCAACCCTTTTGGGAAGCATGAAAGGCAATATTCATTATGGCCAGTTATTATCACACGTTACGTTTTACCGCCATCTCTATGCATGAAGCGAGAGTTTTTGTTCCTGACTATTCTAGTTCTCAGGCCAGTACATCCTAAGAGGTCACTTGATATTTTTCTACAGCCATTGATTCATGAGTTGCATATGTTATGGGAGCACGGTGTTGAAACGTATGATGTTTCATTGCAACAAAAGTTTGCAATGAAAGCGGTTTTAATGTGGACCATTAGCGATATTCCATCATATGGGATGCTTTATGGATGGTCAACGCATGGTAGGCTAGCGTGTCCGTACTGTCAAAATAACACTGATGCATTCCAATTGAAGTACAGATTAAAGACGTGTTGGTTTGATTGTCACTGGTGATTTCTTCCACCTAATCATCCATATCGTCGGAGCACCACTCTGTTTAATAAGGGTAAAAAAGTGTTTCAAGGTCCACCACCTGAGTTAGATGGGGATTATTTGTTGACTCAGTTTCATGATTTTGGTGCGAAGAGGACAGCTGTGTGTAGTGGCATTGGACATGTGCATGTAGACGGTGTTGGCGAGTGCCACAATTGGCACAATCAAAGTATATTTTTCATATTGGAAGAATCATCTGTTGAGACATAATTTAGATTGTTATGCACATTGAGAAGAACTTTTTTGATAACATGATGAACACAATTCTTAACGTCCAAGGTAAAACGAAACACAACTTGAAATCCATATTGGACTTACCTGAGATTTGTTCCCGTAAATCCCTTCACGTTAATGCGCTAAGGAAAGCTCTGATCCCTGTCTTCTGGTTACATGGTCCTTCGAGAAATTAGTTATTCAATTGGATTATTCATAGTGTGAAGTTTCCGGATGGATACACTGCAAACCTCTGAAATTTTGTTGATAGTGGAGAATGCAGGTTCTCAGGGATAAAGAGTAATGATTGCCATGTGATAATGCATCATCTCTTGTCCTTTGCGATTGAAGGCCTTTTACCCCGACACGTCGACACAACCATTGCAGGTACATTTATCTTTCATATTTGTATAATATAATAATTTTGTATTCCATGTATGTTACTTTGCGTTTACAGTTTGTACTCATATGTTATTGCAGCGGTAGGTGCTTTCTTTCAGGATTTATGCACGAGATCACTTACTAGAGAAGGTATCCGAAATTTGGAAAAAGAAGATACCGGGAATCATTTGCAATCTTGAGAAGATATTTCCATCGTATTTATTTGATGTTATGGAATATCTCCCAGTTCATCTCCCAAGAGAAGCTGAACTTGGTGGTCCGGTGCAGTACCGGCGGATGTATCCATTTGAGCGGTTTATATTTTATCTAAAGAAGAAGGTGAAAAATTTAAGCAGAGTCGAGATTTCTATCGTTGCGCAAAACATCAATGAAGAAATATCTAACTTTGCCGGATATTACTGTGCACCACAAGTCCAACAAAAGACTCGAAGAACTGCGAGGAACGATGACGGAGGGGTAGCACATATTTACTCAGCATAGGTTCCAAATGTATTTGTGCAAATCGGATGCCTTAGTGGAAAAGGCAAGAGTAGAAGGCTTACGAAGGAGGAATGAGCTCACTTGCATATGTATATCTTTACGAAATGCGAAGACTTCCTCAAATACAAGCGGTAAGAAAATTTTATAAGTTTATACATCATCTTTGCCATTGTCTTACCATGCTAAGCTACATGATTTACAAGGCTCAAGTCCGGTTCGAGTATCCTCAATTCACAGAGGAACAAGTGGAAGAGCAAAAGGTAAAAGAGTTTCCAGAATGGTTGAAATTTTATGTAAGATTTTCACCAATAACGTATATCATTGTTTAATAATTATAGAAAGCCAAAATAAACGATCTTTCACTCAACCCATTCATGCATGTTACAACAATGATGTCGAGAGGTGAATCGTTTCCCACGTGGTTAGAAGAGGTGATCAACCCCCCTCCCCTCCTTTTGTGGCGAAGTCTGACCCGACATATTTTACACGTGGATATGCTTTTAAGGTTTCACGCGAAGGCAGTACTCGGTCAACTTTGAATTCTGGAGTATCTTATAAGTCCACTGAGCTGGTATACTATGGCGTCGTACATGAGATATTAGAAGTTCATTTCTTAGGCATCCTCGACTTGAGGTTCATTGCATTTAATTGCGATTGGTACAATCCTATTAATGGATATGGTGTACGGCACGATGAATTTGAGGTTATATCAGTACATTCGAGAAGTAGACTTCAAAAGTATGATCCATTTGGCTTAGCTTCAAAAGGAGACCATATTTGCTACATTCGATACCTTCGAGTCATGAATAGGACGGACCTTTGGATTTATGTGACGGCGATTAACCTGAGAGGGATGGTTTACGAGGTTTTCGAGCACGACCCTCTGCACCAAACCTCCGAAGGTGGGCTAGGGTTGATTGATCATTCTCTTGAGGTCGAGCTTGTCGTTGACTTCACGGATGGAGCATATAATGAGATTTTCGAGGATTCTGAAGAGAGATAGGCAAATTTGAGGAAGTTACAGATTCAACATCTTCGAAATATTCATCAGATCCAAATTCAGATTAAGAGAATACTGCTTGAGATTAAGTGTTCTATTTGATTGTCAATATGTAAAATATTTTATAAACAATATGTAAAATCGTTTTATAAGTATGAACTCGGAATTTTCCAATTTTAAAATTGTAAGCCGTCCGAAATTATTTTCAACAGTTTTAAAGTATAGGATTGTCAAACTTCACATTTAACTGAATAACTCATCTACACTAATACCAAATTGTCCAAAACTGACCGATTACATTGTTTAACATGTATTTAATAAGTACAAGCACAATAAGTACATATGTATAATGTTTCTTAAAATGCTTATATAACATTATGTAATATTAACACGATAATGGATTTGGTAATCATACTTGTCATTTTAAGAATGAATACACTGCAATATGAACAAATTAGAGTTTATATGTTTGTATTTTCCCAAAACACCAAAATTTCTAAACCCTAAACCCCAAAACTTCTTTATTCCATTGGAATATGTCATTTCTGACGGATTTCCGACGGACATTGTTGGGGATAAAATAATCCCCTTTGGGTTAAGCGAATCGCCTGAAACCATGTATCCCACAGCGCGGTGGAAACGCTTAACTCCTTTGGTAGAGCTTATCTCTCAACAAGAGCCCACAAGAGAGTTTGGGCCTGAATCTACAATGACCCAAACATACAGGTGAGGTCACTTGGGTCCGGCCCCATTTCGAGGAGCGTACCCCACGATACAGGGAGGTCGGGGTCCGAAACCAGGTGATCAGACGTACATGTACCTCCCTTCCCGACATCCGGAGATGGAGCACGATGCCCGAGTTCTCGTATCAGGAACTCGGGCTATGTATGAAATATCTTCTTTAAGCGCTAAGTTCAAATATCTTCAAAGGGTAACTCAAGAGACGATTAAAGCGTAAAAAGAACTGATTTCGAGGGAGCACCCCGGCGTCTAACCCGCCGTGTCAGACGCTGCCATTAGTGGAGAAGGTCAGGTGCAGCATAGCAGAGCCGTATGATCGGTCAAGTGGTACAAAAAGATAAAGAAAATAGATAAAAAGTACTTGAGCACACCGTACCGGGTCAAACCCGGAAGTCCAAACCCGATCCGACCAAGGATGTAGAACCCGGTATCCGAACCCGGGTTGGTAAAAGTCTATAAATACTACTATATCTCCTTCGTAAAAGGGGATCGAACCTCTGATCTAAAAATCACTTATACTCAGCTTATCTTTCCGAGAGTAAGGCTCAATCCCTTTAGCTTTAGTCTCATTTCCGGTTGTTTAGGACCATTCCTTCTGATCTCATATCAGATTCCTCTTCTTTTCCGGCTGTTCTTTGGCCGGAATACTGCTCAAACAACTCTCTCTCTCTCTCTCTCTCTCTCTCTCTCTCTCTCTCTCTTAGCTTGACCACCAAATTTCTTCCACCAAACTCTTAGAGATACTCCGTGGATCACCCCTTTCGGCCCGGAGTTATCCATTCTTTATCTTTCTTTCATTTTCCGACTTCCTTCCTTTCGTTTTCCACGTCTCCTCGTGGTAATTTCTCTTCCTTCTTTTTCGCTCTTTTCTGACTTGGGCATCAAAGAGCCGTCGAAAAATACCCCTCCCCCAATCGTGTTTTCTGAGGCCTTCACTTATTTGTTGATTGCGCAGGAGCGGTTTCCCCAGTGGTTGTTTAAGAGGACAAAAATTCTCCGAAACAGACATGAATATTCCATGGTTGATTGACTAATGGGAAAACATGCATCGAATTCAGACAATCCATCGGAATTTCGTCGGAATTCTGCAAAAATTATGTCGGTTTCTGGGTTTGCCGGCATTTATTTCATCACGCGACAAATTTTTTTTGGGAACTGCGTATATTTTTTAAATACCGACAGCATTACATCGGAATATGCCGTCAGAAATTCATTAAAAATATCAACCCCACAATTCTTCTCCTTCATCTTCCTCAATCTATTTCTCTCTATCAAACATACGATTCTCTCTGCCTTCTCTCTTCGAATCTGTGCATTACTCACAAAAATTACAAAGTATTCTTCCATATTTCGGATTGTATTCCATAGGTAATGATAGTTTTGTAAGATTTTGTGATGTTGAATTTAGGATGTTGAATTTTCGAGATTTAGGATGTTGAATTCCATAAATTTAGGATGTTGAATTTTCGTTTTATGTAGATTTAGGGAAGAAGTAGATTTAGGATTTTTTGGAAGAAACTGTTATTATTAAAAAATATTTTTAATTAATTTTTCGCATATAAACCATAAATAGAAAACATTTTTGTTAATTGTGTTTTCATAAAAAAATTAATATGTATTTTTTTCTTCTAAAATGTGTTATAATTATATTTTTATTAATTTTAATAGAATTTTTTTTTATTAAATTTAAAAAACGTTTTTACTACTTTCAAAACAAAATTATAAAAAATTACTAAAAATGATTTTATTACATAAAAACTTATTAAAAATAGTTTTTACATTTTTTTGCATTTACAAATGTTTTTTTGTATTTTAATTTTTTTTTCTAAAAATTATCTTTGAAATATTTTATGAGTTTTCTATGATATATGTATGTCTTCATTTTTTTATGTAAGTTTTGTTTAACTTTTCATATTTTTTTTAAATGATTTATGTTTATCAATTTTACTAATTTGTGTGTAAATTTATTTCCAGATGCTCGGAATTCTGTACTGGTTCTTCCGGCCAGAGAATTGATTCGGAATTTCTGATCTAACCCGCCTCGAGGACTCGAGTTTCCGAATCTCAGACTTCTGTTGCTCAGACGCCGATGTCGATCGAGGACCTTGTCCAGTAACCGGGTCGAGACCACTGCATCAAATTTCATCCCACTCGTCGAGACGGATACACATGGTAAAATTCTATATAATTACTTTTTTTTATCTCCTATATTTAATGGAATTTTGATTTTTTTCATTTTTTACATGTTTATGTTGGCAAATAACGGAATCACTAAGTCTATTATGAAGATTTTCAAGACGCAACTCGACCTTTAGTACCCGAAGTATTCCGAGATTCCACTCGTTGTGAAAGGCACATAGTTTCGCTCTTTCGTGGTAAATTTAATATTTATGGTTTTTAATAATTTTTTTATTTTTTAATTATTATTGTTTTTAATATTTTTGAAATTTAATGCTTTTTTCTACATTTGTAACAAGAATTCATGTGGGAACCGTCTCTGTCGATCCGGGTTCGCAATGAGTTCGACGCGCAGGTGGGGATTCAATACATGAAGCATATGAATGAGTGGAAGAAAAAGTGGATGAAGCAGGAGGAGAAACCAAAGGATTTGGAGCAAGACGTGTGGGACACGTTTAAGCTGTATTGGCAGATGGACAAGACTAAGGCGACGTCTGCAACAAATTCGCAAAATCGGAGGAGCGAACGAGGTGGGAAAAGCATCGCTACCCACAACGGCGGTGCAAAGACTATCGAAACTCGCGAGTACGAGATGGTAAATTGATTTCCATAAATGTTTTTATTTACTCTTAGTTTATAATTTTATATATATATATATATAAATTGAATAGACGGTTGCATCGGAAGGTGTCTCTCCCGATTTCATGGTAATGTTGGCGGATAGGCACCGGAGAAAAAAAAAACCAGCCTTTCAGAATCCAGTAGCTTAGGAGATCCTTAACAATGCCGAAAAAAGGAAGAACGCCTGATGCAGCTTTGACAAGATGGTTCAACCTCGTCCAAGGAGTTATCCCACGAGGAGATCAATGCCATTATGCTACACGTAAATTGTCTGGTTTTTTAAATTTAATTTTTGTTTTTTTATCTTTTTTCTTACTAATCAATTTAATTCATATTGTAGGAAACTCCGATTACTAAAGACTGTGCTTTCGAGTTAAAAAGTCTTCCTTACCGTGATGGGTCAAATTCTAATACCGGATTCTCGCACTTTTCTCCCCATTTTACTGCCGAGATCTAACGGTTTGTCGGAATTCTCCGACGGAATTCCGACGGATCTCCTTTTCTAGATGCTATAGTTCCGACAGATCTCCTTTTCTAGACGCTATAGTTCCGACGGAATTTGATGATCGGAACTCCGTCGGAATTGGCCTTCTTTCTTGTGGTTCGGTACAAAAAATTTTACGGATTAAAAGGTAATTCTCAAAAATACCACACTTTCAAGTTTTTGTTCCAAAAATATCACCACTACTTTTGAATTTTCAAAAGAACACAAATTCAATATCAAAATGACTCAAAATTTCTTTATAACGAGGAAAATCTAAACTCTAAATTGGAAAAACGAACCCAAATATAATTTTTTGATTTTGTTTGTAATTTATTTAGGATAAACAAATATTTTCACATAATAATAATGTGTGCTTTTTTGGAATTTTAAAATTGGTGTGCTAAATTTAGAAAAAAACAATTTTTGGTGCTACTTTAGGGTATTTCTCAAGTTGTATTAAATCGAGTATGCGTTGGGTTAAGAGTCCGGTTTGGATTTGGGTAAGTCGGGTAATTTTAATATTATTAAGATTAATTATTTATTTTAAAATTTATAAATAGAGGATATCATGACTCTTTAAGTCGTTTCAATCTATGTATCTCCTATATTAAAGCAATAACTATGATTAACTTAAAAATGAAATTACAATCTTCAATATAACAAAAAAAAAGAACAATATTACAATATTAACTAGTTGATGGTCCGCACCGTGTGCGGACATGAGAATTTTCAGAAGAATAAGTTAACATTAGTATTTAATATTCAATTTTATTATTTATAAAAATTAAATACGTATGATTGCTAGTTTTTAAATTTATATGCATGTAAAAATAAATATGGGGTGGATAATATTTTTAATATTTCGAGTGTCATCTTGAAAATTAAGGGTTTTCGTTTTGTAACTTTAATATTTGTGTTGAAATAAAACGCAGATGATAGGAAAAAAATTAATTCACATACTATTGTTATCTATCCAAAAAAAAAAACTAATTAATTAATGTTGATTCATAAAAATCGATATTAGTTTTCATAGTCTAAACTTTTATGAATTAGATGCAGATGAACCTTCTGAAAAAAAATAGATCATATTCGCTAATATTTCCTTAGATCCTGCGCGGGGATAAATTTTTTGAAATTAAAACATAAATCAGTACAATAAGTAAATCCAAATCATATTTGTATACATCTATTAGTGTAAAATTACAGTATAAATGTCTCACGTAACTTATAAATATGAATTATTTTGAATAACACGTCTAATAGTCAAATTCGAGTAAATAAAAATATAACTCTTACGTAGGGCACAATTTATCATACTAATAAATTAAATCAAAACTCACAAAGGATTAAAACAAGAGAACCACTTTAAATGATAATAAGATAGTCATTTAATTAATTATATATATATATATATCTATAATATAAAAAGTATAAATCAATTATCGAAATATCCATATATATATATATCCATAATATAAAAAGTACGTAACTTATAAATATGAATTATTTTGAATAACACGTTTAATAGTCAAATTTGAGTAAACAAAAATATAACTCTTACGTAGGACACAATTTATCATACTAATAAATTAAATCAAAACTCACAAAAGATTAAACCAAGGGAACCACTTTAAATGATAATAAGATAGTCATTTAATTAATTATATATATATATATATATCCATAATATAAAAAATATAAATCAATTATCAAATATATCTATATATATATATATATATATCCATAATATAAAAAGTATAAATTAATTATCGAATATATCTGTAAAAATATAAATCATTTAAAGACAACATTAAAATACGATGTAATAAAAACTCAACTTTCATTTTGGTGCATAGTTACCTCTCTAATAATATAATAGATACTTGAGCATCCAGTCCAACTGAACTGCCAATAACACCACTTGCCAAACACCACTACGTACAAAAAATAATCATTTAACTCAAAAAAAGTTTACCTGCCAAATTGCTCAAGTTTTGGATAATGATACAGAACCATGAGACATGAGTCATTATCCTTACGAGAGATGAGAGAACATGCCATCTTTGTTTTGTGTCTTTATGTTTTGGAAAAATATTTAGGGTTTGGTTTCTATTTATGAAACTATGAATTTTTGTTTTTCCTTACAGACTATAAACAACAATAACCTAACGTGGTTTTGTTTTGTATTTATCCAATGGGTAGTTGGGATAACTCAAAACCATTTCCTACCATTCACGTATCCCTTGGAATGTAACACTCTTATCCAAATGCGAAATTGCAATTTTCCGTTCCCGGAAAGTGTGGGGAATTTGGGACAGGAAATCGGCCTAATCTGAACTTTCATATGTAGGATGCATTAAAGACTTATTCTTGTGCTACTTACTATTCACTTATATAGTTGAGATTAGGGGTGTCAATGTGGCTAACCTGTTCCGTTTAACCCGCCTCGCTGCGGGTCAGATTTTTTTTGCGGATTGAGGTGGGTTAGCCCGCATAAACCCGCGGTCCTAAATATGATAACCCTAACCCGCCCCAATTTATGACCGCGGGTTTTGCGGTATGTCCGCGGATCTTTTACTATGCATATAAAATTATAATTTTTTACATTTTTAAATACAAACATTTCGATCATCTATATGTTTTATTAAATAAAACAAATCATATTAAACATATTATATTGATAAAGTATCATTGCCATAAACATGAATAGTCTTTGAATAAATTTGAAAAAAATAACCTTCTAAAATCATAAAATCCATCATCACAAGAAATATTCTCAATCATTTAAAAAAAATTAATATAAGTATTCTATTAGTTTTTATAGTAGCCGACTTCTTTAGTTATTATATTTTAATAGGATGTGATTTTGTTATTTTAACGTGCAGCGGTCATGCCCACAATGATAGCTGTCCGTGATGGGGCTAACCCGCAAGGCTCGCTTTTTTTTGGCATAAAAATATATAGCCCTAACGCGCTCTATAGCAGAGCAGGTTAAGACCGGCCCGCTGATTTCATGCCCGCATTGACACCCCTAGTTGAGATGAAAGAAAAAACAATTAGAAGATTAAATGAGAAGTTTCATACACATTAATCTCATTAGTACCATCATCAGACCGTGTCTAAGGTTTTAGAGGTCTAAGGCAAATGAAAAAGAAGTGAGACGTTTTATGCATTTTCTTTATAAAATATGTGTCGTAAATTTCAAATATTATTTTGTAAAATATTAGAGATGATTAACGCTATTTTCTTAATATATGAAAGAGAGTTCTAAAGTCAAGAAAAATAGAGCTAAAAATACATATTTTACCACTATACAATGAGATATGACTACGAAATGTTTCTTCCCTGCAAGGGATCGTCAAGCCGCCCATTGGGTGATTGAATCCAAATTCTTCCTCAGCGCAACGAAGGAAATCTCTGAATAGAGGATGGTTTAAGTAAGATATGGGAACCACAAACCTCTTCTTCTCCAATTGTTCTCCTACATAAACTGCGACATGGCCCTTTGGAACAAGCTCTAAATTTGGCGATGATGGAGATTGATTTCTGTTCTTCAAAGATTGTGACTTGAAACGTTGCTTCCCGTTTGGAATCATCGATCGTATCAAACCCATCTTGTGTTCTTTTCTTTTTTTTCCCCTTTCTAACGCAACTTTATCAAATTGAGGAAGAAAAAGTGTGAAGTAAAAGTTTCTTGAGAGACAAGGATTACAAGTGGGCTTCTATTTATAATTATAGAGTTATGAGTTCAAAAGAAGGCTCTTTTTAAATTGATGGGTGGTTCAATTTAAGATCAAAAGGTGATATATATTTTCAAGTTGGGAAAAGATTTTAAATGCAAAATAATTTTTAAAAAGAAGAATAATGTAGTAATAAACCCATAACTTCTGTGGGCTGTTTGGATCATTCAGCCATCCATATATGATCTGGCTAACATGGCTTACCACATATGAAAAGTACCTAATAAAATATGTGTAATATAAATCAAAAGTGTGTAGATTAGTGGTTTGGTTAAACGGGTCGAAGATTCGATATGTGGATTAATGCCATGGATCGAATTCTATCGTCTAGAAAAATCGTTGTGGTTTTTTTTTTTGTGACTGCATGCGTCTTAAATCTAAAAAATACTCAAATTTCTGCATGTTTAGGGGATTAGTTTGGTTTCTATCCGAGATCTACTACGACGATTATAAAAAAAAGTGTAATAAATAAAAGATATTGGATGGGAATACTTTGAAACTAGAGCCTCGAGGTTATGAATAATGTGACTTGGGTCAGAACAAGTGGGTCTTAAGTCTTAACCTTGACCCACTTTATACCATACTTTGAGAA
The DNA here is from genome assembly GCA_900406555.1 of Pseudoturritis turrita. Taxonomy (NCBI): domain Eukaryota; kingdom Viridiplantae; phylum Streptophyta; class Magnoliopsida; order Brassicales; family Brassicaceae; genus Pseudoturritis; species Pseudoturritis turrita. Next base: position 298,469 of record OVBL01000845.1, read on the forward strand.
ATGAATACGTATTATGCTGATCTGTCCTTTTCAAAACCAGGGGCCGTACACTGGTACGCATGGAGTGAAGGAGGGTTTGTTACATTTTCCAAATAGTTTATTTGTTTTGATAAATTGCAGCTTTATATATAATAGGATTAAGGCTTTCATTGTTTATTTTGCTCATATATATAGTAACTATATGTTAAACGAATCCACAATTTTAAAGAACAGTTCCTTGTTTATAAACGCAAAACAACAAATATTACAAATGAAAAATATATTTTCTTTTGTATCTAACATTTGCGTTTATCCTATCTACTTTTGCGTTTATCCTTTACAAAATGATCTTATGGACAAGTAAAAATATTGTTTCAAATGTGAGAAACAATTCACATGTACAAACGCAAACGCAGTAATTAGTGGATGCTACAGCTATAAGTAGAACTAATACTAAAAATAGAATTGTATAGAAAGGGAGAGTTCAGTTGCAGCTCTTTGGGAGGCAATGATTAAAGTGTGACAGATGCACTCTTTATCTTTCTTTCACTTTGCCCACTTCACTATGTAACCACCAATCTATAATTGATGCACTCTTTATCTTTCTTTCACTTTGCCCACTTCACTATGTAACCACCAATCTATAATTGATATGAAGATGTATATTGCATTTATTACATGAATACCTCACTCGTATATATTTATATATCCCCTATACAGTTCTTGTTGCATCAAGAAATATTTGTTTAAAAAGAAAATCAAGGGCCACTCTTTTTTTTTGTAGTTAGTATTTAGTGTTTGGAATTTAAAAGCATAAACCGGACCAAAACCCAAAAAGCTAAGTGATCTAACAGTTAATAGGGAATAATATTCAAAATCGGAAGTTAGAATGAACTTTAAATAATATATAAATGATATGAGCCAATCCATTCATTGCCAATTGATTTTGAATTGAAAACTCATACAGCTTAACATAATATCAGAGTCCGATCCACGATGTACAACCCATTCCATAATCGATCCGACCTGAAATTTGTCCCATCGAAATTGGCCCGACCCAAAATTGATCACGTCGATCCATGCCCAAATATACCGAGATCAATGGCCATAAAACCATCATTTCGAGGAGACGTATTAGAGAATAATATCTCACATTGGAAGTTAAAAGGGATCTTAAGTAATATATAAGGGATATGAATCAATCAACTCATTGCTAATTAATTTTGAGTTGGAAACTCATATAACTTAACAAAAACATCAAATTTGTTCCAAAAAAAAAAAATTGAAAGACACTCTTTCCACATCATGTGGAAGCTATCATTTAAATCTCTATTTATTTTACTAAGCAAAATATTTGTTAAGCATCTATATATGTGTCTGAATTAGTATTGTCTCATTGAGAGATTATCTATTTTAGCAAACATTTGAGTGATAATCGATTGACATGATTCATGCAACTTTCAATTATAGACTCTACATTCGAGAATCCATATGAGTTTTGAGCAAGATGATAGTTCTAAATTTTGACACTGTGATCTTCGATCTAAGGTTAAATACATAAATTTGTTATATCTTCGAAATAGATTCTAGGGTGTGTAAATACTGTGTGTGGCCTCATGATCATTTGAGATTTAGTCTAGGTGTTTTATCCACTGTGAACTTATAGAAAATTCTTTACCAAATTACCTTTTAGATTAGTCGGAATTCAGTCAATTCGACGAAATCTGAATACCCAAAATGCTATAAATCCAGGGAAAAGAAGATATTTCTAACTCTTTAAGTTATCTCAATCCAAAAGAACATTTGTATACATCACTACTGATATGTATTTATTTATTAGACGATGATATGAGTAATAAGTACATCATAACACAAGGATGGTTGAAGAAATATCTGGTTCAAAAAATGAAACTGAAGGACCACTAATTGATAGTATGACATCATGAACGTGCACCATAAACTATATGTTATAAACAAATTACATGAAGCTTGCGGTAAATAAATGTCACAAACCGTGGGCGTACACCAACATTTTTTCAATTTTTTTCATATTTTTATTTTTGGCATCATCACTAGCTTATATTTGCTACTAGTTAAAGATAGGGTCGAGTTAGGTATTTGACATTTCTAGAAGCTAAAGAGTGTACGATCGATATACATCAAGAAGTTGTCTAAGTAAAAGAGAATCGGGTGAAGAGTAACATGGCATTCATGTGCTCACAGCTAACCCCAAGCCGAATTAATGTCATTATCATACAAAACCACCAAAATAAGACCAACAAAATTTACTAGAGAATAATGAAATGCAAAAAATACTAAATTTTATTTCATTTTCATGTTGTATTTTTTAGTGTGCTTGTGGTTTATAAAATTCTTGAAAAGAAAACTTCTTTTGTTTTACTATAACATACACTGTGAATCATTTTTTTTTCATTTGCGTTATGGGTATTGCAAACATAATTTTGTTAAAAGGTTCAAGTTCAACAACTTTTAAAAAAATTCGACAATTACATATTTTTGGAAATTTTAGCAAATTGTTTGTGTCGCATCATTATCGACTCACGAGAAACGGTATCTCTTCATCTTATCTTTCCAAAACTATTTAGATCACTATTTGAAGATTTTTTATTTTTATGTTAAGGTATATAAATATGTATGTTTATAATTTTGTTATAAACAAATGGTAACACATCTATGGAATTGTCCGTAAGGCCAAGTGTTTAAGTACGTACCTTTTTGCAATATATTCTCTTAAAAATCTATTTAAAATAACGTAATTTTATGAGATGTTAATTATATAGACATTTGTATATATATATACATACATACAAACAGCGGATGATTATATTGCAGATTTATTGTGATTTGAATGTATTTTTGCATTTATTTGCAGTTGGAGAGTAGATTTGCAAAACTTCAAAAATTAAAAGTTTTTAATTTTGCAACTTTCCATTTCTTTTGATAACTTAATTTGCCAATATACATCCACTTTTTCCATTTTGAAACTATTTTTTTTTTGGACAAAAATGTCTTTAAGAGAGATATACGTAAGTGAAGGAGAGAATAAAAAGGAGAAAGAAAGCAAGAGAGGGAAAGAAGCTCCCGTGGTGATGAATATTGATAGGATTAAATAGCCGTTTGCGTTTAAAATTTTGTTGTTAGGATTATTTAACGAATAAAAATATATAAACTTCTATAAAACGATGGTTAAGATTTATGATATTAGACTTTATGTTTCACGATTTAATTAGAGAGTTAAGATATAAAAATAGCCATTAAAATGAAAAAGATTGATGGAAAGCAGAAGCTATAACAAGCTCCACGATCAAGACTTTCAATAAATCTCGTTTCAAACTTGGGGTCTTGTTCTAGTAATCGAAACTCGAAATCTAGATCAAATTGAGGTTTGAAAATACTATTTTCAATATTTTTCAAAGCTTTTTATTCAAATCAAAGTAGAAAATCAAAGCTTTTTATGCACCTATTTATATTAAATGTATAAGGTCATAATTAGGGCTGTGCAAATTATTCGTTAGATTCGCTCTGATCTGGTATTCGTTCCGATTTGATCCGAAAATTTTGGATACCCGTTATGAATCAAAGCGGAGCAAATAGTAAAATATAGTATCCGTCTAAAGCGGAGCAAATCACAAATACTAATTTTAAAAATCCGAGTATCTGCTCCGATCCATATATTACTTATATATACATATAATATGATAGGTTTATAACGTATATTTGTATTTTTAGATTTTTTAAATACATCTGGCGAAATATTTATAATAAGAATATATAGATACTAGTTTTTTAATTGAAAATAGATTTTTTTTTCTTAAATAAAAAACACATGTTTCATTTTTTACCATCTTAATCTTCCACTTTTCATTTTTATTTAATTATATCGAATAAAATTAGGTAATTTAATATATTTATTAACTAGTTAGTTTAAATATTATATTAATTTTTTTTTCTAAATGGTGTTTTGATTATTATTTTTTGGTTTAAAACGGATATCCGCGAATATCCGGATATCCGCAAATATCCGGAAAAAATCCAGATATCTGCAATTTTGGATATCCGAAATTTTCCGAAGCAAAGCAAATCGGAAAACTAGATATCCGACAAGAATAAATCGGATCACAAATACTATATTTTTTTCTGAATATCCGCTCCGTACCCAGTCCTAGTCATAATTGACCATAAACCTAATTGCAAAAAGATTTATAATTATCTTTGAATAACGAAGAAAAAAGGTAAACAAAATAAGGGACAATTTGCTTAATAACTAAAAACAAAAAAAAAATAGAAAACTAACACAAAATTCTAAAATGTGGGGCTAAGATTAGGGACACATCGAGAGATTTTGTTATTGGGTAAGTTATAATTTTTTTCTTCGTCATTGTTGCCAATTTCTCACACAACAATAAGTAGAAAAAGAGCAAACTTGTCGAACACCTCAAAGCCCAGCAAATCCAATTAGATAGAAAATACGTTGTATTAAAGATAAACAGTGTTTTTATCGGACAATTTCGCAAAAGATTTTTAAAATTTATAGAAGTCTCCAAAAATTTACGAAAACTTATGAATTTTTTTTTTTTTGGTTATATTAACAAAATATTTCCGGTTTTTTTTTCCAACTATTTCCGGTTATGGTAAAAAATATCAAAAAAATATGTGATAAATTTATAAAAACTTGTGAAAATTTCTAAAACTTTACGCGTAAACAATACAATTCTATCAAGTCAGGTTTGTTTACGTTAACAAAAGTGTAGTAGCTAAATGAAGCTTATAAAAAAGTTCCTTTGAACAAATTAAAGTATTAAAGTGTGCTATCTACCTAATTATCCCTTATAATTCTAGTTTTGTAATATATAAGAAAGTCTATTTTAGAAAAAAATAAGGAATAAGAAATTTAAAAGTATATAACGACAAAAATTGAGCTAAGAGACATAGGTGGCTCTCCTAAACACATGGGGCCATAGCTCCCAACAGAAATGCAGATGAAATTGTTAAAAGACAAATGCTTGTTTTAGATTATGACAATTTTCTACCTTCAAACCATTCATCAGATGGCTTTTTGACCAAATTAGCTCCTTTGATTATGGAAATTGCGGTCTATTTCTCCGGAGATTTTCTTTGTCGTTTAAGAAAACTGTGCTTTTTATATAATGCATTATTGAAACCAACATATACTATTTTGATTGAATGCAAATTTTGTAACACTAAACTATTAATTATAAGAGCTCACAATGGTGCATTGGTCGTTTATCCAAGTATTAAATGGTGGTTTAGCATGTTAAAGTGATGTTGTTTAAGCGTCCTTGGACGTTAGATCAAATCTAGTTTGAGAACAAATGATCGATGTTTCAAGAAATTAAACCAAACCATTCATAATAGTCGATTTTATTTCACTAAAATCTGAATCAAAACCAAACCATTCATAATAGTCGATTTTATTTTGGATATTATTAACCAAAAAACCGAGAAAAACCGATCCAAAATCGAACATAAATCCGGATTAGAAGAAGGTATTCCAACAATATCATTCGTTTATTTTTAAAAGGATATAATCTCGTTAAAAAAAAGTGTTTTATTGAAACTAACATTTTCATTTTACACTGATTTCTCTTCTATATATGTCGGTTAAATAATAGTCCAACGACCGATTTATTATTCCAAATTTTTTGAAAGAGTTATGGACTAGTCCTGCATGCAAATCATCACAAGTCTTTTTTTTCGTGCTTTGTACTCACACATACGATATTACAAAGTAATTCCTAATAACGCACTCTTTTTTTGTTTTTTTCCTACAAATTAATTTCTAATAACTCACTCATTTTAGATTGTTCTCGATTAAAACTACCATTTTAAATAGAATATCCTTTAGAAAAAAAAAACTACTATACCAGTTTAAACTTTAAAGTGCTGGAAATTTGGGGAATAACTGAAACCTAACCTTGGAAAAGATGAACAGAGATTCAGAGTTTTGAGAAACAATAACAAAATAAAGAGGAAAAAGAAATCGAGGAGAGCACATGGGTAGTTTTGCAGAAAGAAATTTAAAATAATAAATGAACAAATAAATTTTTTGTTTGAAAGTGTCACAAGCTCTTCCTAACCACAAATCCTGCCCTGCTTTGTACTCTTCAGTACATTAAAGTCCGTGATTTACGCTCTTTAACGACACCTCTGCTCTGCAGGTAGAGAGAGACACGAATTGACACATCTTGAAATGTTCTTTCTGATATACTATTATTGTTTTGCAAAAAACAATAATAGTAATTGTTTTTCTTTTTTTTGCTGAGAAAGCTCTTTTAAGAGAAAAATAAAAATAAATTCTTTTGCAAATCAACATTAAAATCCAAAAACAAATAGTAAAACAGAAAAATATAACGTGTGGTAGAAGGAATAAATACTAAAAATAAATTTTATAGACTATATTTTTTTTGTTTTTAACTTGTATTTTTACATACTAATTTGAAATTGAATTCACATAAACGTTATACAAAATCATCGAAATACAAATACTTACATCTTCAATTTATACAAAAAATGATAGAAGAAAAGAAGCGAAGTTACACGATGTTTCTTGTCGAAAATTTTTACTCGCTAACATATTAACTAATGTAACATATAATATGCTATTTTTATTCTTTTTAATTCATTTCAATCTACTGTGATTTTCATTCTTTGCTATCACCTTCTTGATTAAACTCCAAAATCCATATCACAAGACAAATTGCATTGATGTCAATAATAATTTTTATTTTTTTCACTTCGACTCCAAGTGAGATTGAATTCATTTGATGGTGTTTGATCCTCTTCATTCTCCCACAAACGAGCAATACCAGAATAAAAAGATCCAAATTACGTCTGTTTGGGTTAGATTTCGGGTAGCTCTGTACATGGGTCGTAGATCTCAAGCGTTAGACCTGTGATGCTTTTTGGAATAAACTCAAGATTTTCGGGTAGAATTTCCGTCCTTTGGAGAGAAAAGAGACGCGATGGTTCGTCGGATTACTAAGAGGTGTCGTCTGGTACGGTCGGGAAGAACCTCATATCTTGCACATGTAACACGGTCATAAGTATCTTCGGGAGGACGAAATGAGGTTTCTCTCCAGAAGACTTTCCGATGTCCAAGTCAGACTATCGCATGAAATATGTTTACTCGGGAGGTTAATAGCAGGTTGGTTTGATACTACGTCCGAAGATCGTAATATTGTCTGGCATTTTAAGAGTAAAGTAGGAGAGAAATATTTGTGTTCCTCGGGAGAGTGGGGTTGGAACTCTCTCCTTTGGATATTTTACCGATGTGGGAGTATGTCGGAAAGATCTCATTTTTTTATGTCTTTCTGTTATCTCTTTGTCTCTCGGGGCTATCTTCTTCTTTTTCCTCTCTCTCCTCCCCGATCGCGGATGGTCATCCTCCTCGATCTCTTTCAATCTAGGACATATTTATAGGGAGAGTTTCCTTTTGCTTTCGCTCCCCTCTCGTATAGTCAAATTATCACCTTCTCCTTTGTAGTGGTTTGATTCCTATTCCGGATAGCGGCAAGTGATCTAACCTATCGGACACCTCCCGGGATAAGCCTACTTTGTCATCATTGTCCGATGGCAGGACTAGAGCCTGCTTCTCAATTGAGTGTCACGCCTCCCAAATGATGTGGCATCTTCTCATTGGTGAGTGCAAAACTTCCACCCAACAAGGTCTTTAAAACATAAAATTCAATCATGCTCCCATGAACCAAAATCCATATCTCTATAACTTTGGCGAGATATATTTGATTTTTGGATATTTCTATATACCACCTGCAATGTACAAATCGAGAAAAGAACAACAATCTAAGAAAATCAACAAAGAAGTACAAAGCTACTTCTTTCAACTTCTCTAAATTGGAAAAAGAAGAAAATAACAATGCCACATCACAACCTCTACGGATTGCTTTGGGTTTTGGTGGAGATAACCGTCGAACAACACAACCTAAATTAATTTGAGAGACATAGATTGCTTTAATGGGGGGGGGGAGGGGGGGGGAGGTGGTGGGGGGATGGAGTAAATACAAAAAGTAAATTTCATAGACTATACTTTTTTTAAACATGTATTTTTACATACTAATTTGAAATTGAGTTCACATAAACAGTATACATAAACGTTTTTCAGAGATAAAGACATAGTTGTAGGGACAATTTTTCCAGAGATGAGAGGAATATATTTTTTTAGGGAGTTTTTTCATACTTACCTTAATTACATATGTAGGAGCAATTTCATCATATATTTAATTCTCTCTGCTACTTACTTACCCAATTTTCTCTCCTAAAAATGATATTATACTAATTAACTCTTATTGAGAATGTCTCAATATTAGAAGGCATAACTATTTTCCAATTAAAATGAATATTAATCACTTTAATATTGTTTCAGTTTGCCATGGGTACTAATATTTTTTTCAACCAAAAATTAAATTAAAAAGATACTTCTAGATTGATTATCTAATCTGGATGAACAAAGTTTAGAAACGAGAAATCTGAAAATGAATTCTAGAAGTGCGAGTTAAACAATCCCACTACACGAATACATGCCTTTTTGCGACTCCTGTTTTGGTCGCAATTTGCGAGCAACTAGCTGGCCGCAAATGTAAAATTCCCGCAAAAGCTTCGCAAATTTGCGAGAAAAGAAAAACTCGTCGCAAATTGGTCGTAAATATTTTGCGAGGGATTTGCGAGGAATATGTTTCACGAGGCAATTGCGGGACATTATTTGCGATCCATTTGCGAGGAATTAATTTTGCGAGGTCTTTGCGTGGATATAAGTTGTGACCAATTTGCGAGGAAGTATTTTTGCGAGGCATTTGCATGCAAATGATTTGCGACCAATTTGCGAGGCGTTTGCGTGGATTTTCTTGCGGCTATTTTGCGACCAAAGTATTTTTGCGAGGCCATTGCGTGGTTTTTTAAGACGCAAATGCCTTGCAAAAAGGTATTTTAATTTAATAAAAATCAATTTTTTTATTTTTCGTAAAAATAAATAAATAAATATATATATATATTTAATTTATTTATTAAAAATCGAATTTTTTTATTTTTCGTAAAAAAAAAAAAAAAATTAATTAATATTATACATCAAACCGAGTTTTTTAGAACGAAAATAAAATAAAATCTAGCTATTCGATATCTTCATAATCCGTGGAAACATCGCGGGATGTCCCTGCACCTGCAGTAGCGGCTTCCCTCTTCTTCCTCATCACCTCCCGAATCGCGAGATTCGTATCCCCAAGCAACTCAAACATTAAATTGAAGGCATTCTGCTCCCCCTCATCGATCTTTGCTCCTCCTTGAGCGATCTGATCTCCTATTCCGCGTTTGCAAGTTTCTATCTTTAAGCGAATCTGAAGCGTACGTCGAAACCGAGCAATAAGGAACTCCATCAGTATCCGTCGGAATCGATCCCATGAAAGCAAGCTTCCCCTTTCTGTTACGGGAAGCAAGCTATAATTTAAAATTGAATAGAGGAAAAATTAGTAATTAAACAATGTATATATAATAAATTAGTATTTAAAATTTGTTTGAGAATTTTGTTACCTGAGAAGCGATGCAGTTTACGTCTGGGGTAACCTGAGTGGGTTGACCATCGGGAGAGGGTTGCGATGTAATTTCTTCCACTCGGGCAATCACATTGTCGTGAAGCTGCTCCACCCGTCGATCAACCCACGTTCCGTCCTTCCGTCGGTGGGTCTTCTCCCAGAGCTCGGGTATAGTAGCCGGAACACCTTTCTCTTGTGCCTGAAAAATGATAACATTATGTTAATTCATACAATGTTGTGACTTAAAATTATTTTAAAATTAATACTATATAAATTTAAATCAACTTACAATACGGCACGCTTATTCTAGAAAAGACAACTGGCCCGATACATGTTTCGAGATCTCCTCACCGTCGACTTTCGTGTAACGGGCGGTCCGGCATTTGTTGCTCGTGTCTTTCGAAGTCTCCAACTGCCAGTAGTTGATGAGACCCTCCCAAACTGCCGGGTTGAACCACTCTGGCATGGCATGCTCTGGGTCATTCTGCCATTTCTTTTTTCAGCGGCCAACCTGATCGACAAGGCGATGCATCGCCTTGTCGATCGAAATGTTCCCGGATCAGTGTTGTGATATCGGGATCCCAATTGTATTTTGCTACAAATTTTTTTTTTAATTAGTATGAATTAAAATTATATATGAAATATAAAATAAATTAGTAATTAAAAATAACATTAAAAATTAAATTACCGCAAAAGTGTGAAACCATCTATCCCTCATCTCTTGAGGAACCTTCCTCCAATTCGGATGCGGAGCTTTGAAATCCCGCTCGATCAACTTCCTAACAACCTTTCCAATTTCATTTTTCGAGAACCTGAAAACAAAAATATGAAAAAATTAGTTTAACAATATTAAAATTAATTGTTTATTATTTAATTAATTGGAAAAAAAAAAAAATTTACCATGTCATGTTAGGCGACAAATGCGGATCCAATCTCGGTAGCACATCTCGTGCAAGACTAACGAGAAGGTGCTCCTGCGTCATATGCTGGAAGTCTGAAGCCCCGAACGGCTCATCCGGTGGTGGAGCATGCTGAAATGGCTGCGTCTCCGAAACATATTCCGGGATATGAGAAGTGGATGTAGTAGGAAGACCTCTGTGTCATGAGTGAGAACCGCCACGTCGCGGTACAGGTGTATCGGAGATGGATAGAAAACCAGTATACTCATTATCAGCCATCTGCAATATAATTTTAAAAAAATTTATATTCTATATATAGACAATAAAAAACGATTAATAATACATTTAAATGTAAAAACTCATATGTTTAACTTAAAACTAACATTCCATACGTAAACTAATATTATCCACCTAAATATCTAAAATTCCATACGTAAACTAATATTTATTCCAAACCTACATCTATATTCTTAACCATTCTAAAACAAATATTAAAAATTTAAATTTTTTTAAAAAAGAGTTTTACCTTGTTTTTTAGAGAGAGAATCATGTAGAGAGAGAAGTGGTGAGGAGGTTGTAAGGCCAAAGCAACCTGATTTTTCACCCAATAGTTAATTTTTGACCAGATTTGCGAGGCATTTGCGACGCCACGTGGCAAATACCTCGCAAATCTGGTCAAAAATTTACCACGCGGCAAACATGCAAATTATTTTTTTTTATTTACCGCCAGATTTTTCGAGGCATTTGCGATGCCACGTGGCAAATGCCTCGAAAAATTGGTCAAAATTTCAAAACACGGGTAAACGAAAAAAAACATAATTATTTGTAGAAAACATAATTTGCGAGGCATTTGCGACGTAGCCAAATTTGCGAGGCATGTGCTACGTGGCGTCGCAAATACCTCACAAAATGGCCAAATTTGCAATGCATTTGCGACTTAAACAATCAAACATATGGTTTAGGATTTAGTGTTTAGGGTTTAGGGTTTAAACTCATAGGTCATACATATAAACATACAATAAATATACATTAGGGTTTTGATTTATGGTTTTGGGTAATTATATAACTCATTCGACACTCGATCATAAAGTAATCGATTCATCATGCATGAAACTTATATAGTTACGTACGTAATCTCTTAAGGTTTAGCCAAAAAGTAGATATCTTGTTCGAGAAATTAAAAAATTCATATATGTAACAATATATGAACATTTATATCTTTAGTGTTTAGGGTATAGTTAGTGTTAGGTCTAATTATGATTTAGGGTATAAATAGGGTTTAGGGTATTATTTAGGTTCTGTTTTTGCGACTAATTTACGAGGCAAAGTCGCAAATTAGTCACAAATTGGACTTTTTTTATTTAAAAAAACACGATACATATAACTCATGCATGCAAAAACTTACTAAAACACACGATACTAAAAACTACTCGTCGTCATCAGGATCGGAAACATAAGTTTGTCCATTTTCGTCGTCATCGTCAACTTCGTCCCCTTCATCAAACTCGTCGGACTCCACTTGACCATCGGACTCCTCACATATGACTTCAAGTCCCCTATAAAGCGGGTCAATTCTAGTCATATCATTACTTGAATCGACGGGGATGGAAATTTCTTTTGTCATTTCAGGTTGAACGGGCGGTAGATCATCATCAGCATCAACTAACCCCCTGATAATTCGACCCCGTGGATTAACTTTAATAACGGACAACTAATTCTGATCACGTCGGATCCAAGTCCGAGGGTAAGGAATGAAAACTACTTGCTCCACCTGAGATGCTAAAATGAACGGCTCGAACTTGGCAGTGTAACTCCTATGACCCTGGACATCCACGACTCCGAATTTGCTTGATCTTATGCCAACCCCAATAGTTGGATCAAACCAATCACATCAAAATAGTACGCATTTAAGATTCATCATACCAGCATACTCGATTTCTAAGATTTGTTTCAAGATACCGTAGAAGTTGGTATCGCCTGGGACATGAATACCATAATTTGCAGTGGCCTTTCGTTGTCCATGTGCAAATGTATGGAAAATAAATCTCCGCGTACAATACATCTTAGCGGTTCTTATATTTGCTATAGGTCCCATCACAAACTCATGCACCCACAGAGGCCAAGTTCCTAGTCGAGTCCTCCTATTGGTCACCTACATGGCCAAATGCAATTACTTGATTAGTAATTAATATATATCATATATATATATATATATGGTTATTTACCTGCTCTCTCATCCATCCTGCGAAATCACGGTCAACGTATGTTCTCACTTCTTGGTCGTCAAGTTCCGGAAATATTTTCCGTATTTGTTGTTCGAGCATCCTGTGCACAACATAATGAAGGATGATTATAATTAATTGTATATGTATATATATCAAACGACTCGTTTTTACTATACCTCTCATACGGTTGAAAGTAGTCACAGTTTAGCAAGATATATGTATGAGCTGCGTGACAATACTTGTAATCACACCACTCGGTTGCAATTACTTTACCACCCATTCGGCCTACATCCGAGAAGACATCGGGTATTCTCTCATCAGGATATGTTCGCCCAACCCCACCATCATCTTATCGTTTACGATCCGTTTTCTTTGTTTTCAGGATTGGGCTAAAGTAGTAACTCGAGAAATTAGATGTCTCCTCGGTCAAACTTCCTGCCACGATCGATCCCTCAACGGGTACATCCATCGAAATTGGACTGGTCCACCAAGATCCAACTCATTCGGTAAGTGGACTACCAGATGTTCCATCACGTAAAAAAATGAGGGAGGAAATATCTTCTCTAAGTTGCAAAGAATAATTGTGATATCTGATTTCAACGGCAAGATATCGTCCGCAGTTAATGTTCGAGCACATAAGTCTCTGAAAAATGCCCTGATACCTGAAATTATGTACCACGTATGAGTTAACAAACTACAAATTTATATATATATATATATATATATATATATATATATATACATACAAGAAAAATACCTGCTAGTGCCTCGTGGACGTGATTTGGTAGAAGTTCCTGCAATGCAAATGGCAGTAGTCGTTGCATGAATACATGACAATCATGGCTCTTCATTCCAGAAAATTTTTGCCCTTGCTCAACACACCTTGAGAACGTTGACACATATCCATCTGGAAACTTGACATAATCCTTAACCCACTTAAACAAACTATTCTTCGCGTATGATGACACCCGAAATATAGGAATCGGGGCCCTACCATCGCTTGTTATGTGCAACTCAGGCCTTGCGCATATACCAGGGAGATCCAAACGTGATTTTAAATTGTCTTTCATTTTACCCGAAACATTCAACAACGTGTGGATGATATTTTTAAAAAAGTTCTTCTCGACGTGCATTACATCCAAATTATGCCTCAAGAGATGATCTTTCCAGTACGGCAGTTCCCAGAATATACTCTTCTTATGCCAGTTATGATACTGCCCATCACAACTAGTATTGCCGACCGGACATACCAAACGGACTAAACCCATCAGTGCAAAGACCCAAATAAACATTTCTATGTTCTTCAGCAAAGTCCGAATGTACCGTGTTAAAGTGTTTCCACGCCTTCGCATCTGATGGATGAGAGATTACCCCTTCCTCACTAAAGTGTTCTGCGTGCCACCTCATTGCCCTAGCTGTCTGCTCTGATTGGTATAATCGCTTCAATCTATCTGTTATCGGAAGATACCACATACGCTGGAACGGCACCCTCGTGCGGCCACCTGTCTCTTTATATCTCGGTTTTCCGCAAAAAACGGCATTCCTGCAGCTTAGCATCATCTTTCCAGAAAAGTATACAGTTATCAATGCAGACGTCAATCATTTCAGACGGTAAACCAAGACTCGCGACCAGTCTCTGTATTTTATAGTAACTCTTTGCCGAGTTATTGCCCTCCGGCAAATACTCGTTAAACAATGCAGTCCATTTATCCATGCAATTTTCACTTAATTTATCTTCGCTTTTAATTGTCATCATCCTAGATGCTAGTGAAAATTTTGAAAGCCCTTCTCTACATCCTTCGTAGATGGGTTCATTAGCAGCGTCTAATATATCGTAAAACTTTTTAGCACTCGGGTTTGGTTTTTCAAAAGTATTATCATTAAATGAGGCAGTAGTTTCATGAAATGCATCAGTAACCATGTCATGAAACCTATTCCCATCACTATTACCATATCCATATTCATTAAAATCTTGATGATGAGCATGCTGATCATAGTTATTATCAAAACTACTAGCGCCATCTTGATTGCCATGATAACTTGTACTTGAACTACCCAGAACATTAACTACAAAATCTTCCCCGTGCGTAAACCAGACATAATAGTTAGGTAAAAACTCCCTCGTGTATAAATGCTTCCAAACAGTGTTTGCATCATGATGATCAATGTTCTCGCACTTAACACAAGGACAGAAAATTTTGTTACCGTTCTCTCCCGCAAATGACTGATGTGTCGCGTGGGTCAAAAATTGATCAAGACCATCTCTAAATTCTTTCATCACTTCACCGTTATCTGGATCTCGCCGGTTGTACATCCATGCCTGAACTTTGTATATCTCATGATGCCAAAACATGATCGATTATCGACCTCTCCGCACAAAATATCGGATTTATAGTGTTTTTGCGGAATAAACTCCTTTTGTGAGTAGATTTGGGATGTTTGTGATATGATTTTCGTCTCTCCCATAGCTTGCTATTTATAGAGGATCAGCCATTTTTGCTACTCATTTGCGACCAACCTTTGTTACTAATTTGCTAGGAGAAAATATTTGCAAGGCCTTTGCTAGTAATTTGCTACCCATTTGCGACCAAAATTTCAGTTGCAAAAAGCAGTTGGAAATCATTGAAAATGTGTGTATCTACTTGCTAAATATCCTCGTAAATCAATTGCAAAACTTAGAAAATATCTTTTTCCGCAAATTTTTCGCAAATTTGCAACGTGTTTGCTACGAGCTATCTTTTCGTCGCAAATTAGTCGCAAATTTGAGGATATTTGCTTCCACCTTTTTTTGTCGCAAATTACTCACAATTTTGCAAGGCATTTGCTACGAATAATATCTGCCTCGCAAATTAGTCGCAAATTTGCAGATAATTGCGACTAATTTGCGACGAACTTTTTCTACGCAAATTTGCGAGGCATTTGCGACCAAAATCGCAAATTAGTAGCAAAAGCCTCGCAAATTTGAGACCACAAAACGTGGTCGCAAATTCTCCTCGCAAATGGTCATGTTTTCTTGTAGTGTCCACCTTACAATTTAAAGAATAAGGGATAAAGGATAAAGAAAAGTTAGAGAAATTATCTAGGAGCAAACCAAAATTGTCAAGTAGATTGGACAAAACATGCCACTCATCAGTAGATTGTACCATTGAAACAAACTCTACAAAATCTATCTCAAACACCTGACAATATATCCTGTGGGTGATGATAATCTTTATACCCCAGAGAAGAGTTTTCATCTCTGGGTAAAGAGGCGACAAACTCCTTCATTGACATTTGGCCCCTATAAATATTATCGTGTCATCTCCCTGTAGATTGTACCATTAAAACCAACTATCCACAATCTATCTCAAACACCTGACAATATATCCCGTGGGTGATGATAATCTTTATACCCCATAGAAGAGTTTCCATCTCTTGGTAAAGAGGCGATAAACTCCTTCATTGACACTTGGCCCCTATAAATATTATCGTGTCATCTCCCTGTAAACAACCCAACCAAGACCGGAGGTAGGGTATGAGGTCTTCCACGAACCATTTATCTGGCATATGAGGATCTGAGCATCTTTTCCCTATATGTCTGACAGTTCTCTTGTCACAAAATTGATCAGGAAGTACTTGAGGTTCTTTCCATGCCGAAAATTCACTTAGAGCATGAGTTATCATATCGGAAGGTTTCAGTTGTGTATTTTGGGAAACCATTTGATTCATTGCTTTCCAGATCAATTATAACAACCACGAAAAAAAAATATGTACTTATATGTGGGTATTAATATTATAGCAAGCCTTTCAACAAAAATAAAACATTGTAGTAAATAACCGTTTCTTGGGATATGAAGAAGACTAAATTTTAAATGAAAAATCGATTACCCGTCTATGAAATCTGTGTGGTTCTTTTCCAACACTACAAGTCTACAACGACGATTTATAGAGTCTATATAAAAATAATTCACTTTTTGAAACTCCAAAATTTTCTATATCACTTCTTCTAACTGAATGGTTATGACTTGATATAGATTACTAGAATTTGTTTTTAAATGCTTGTAAGAGTAGTTTGAATGTTGTAATGGACTAAAATAAGTATTATTGCTCTACAATGTGCAATCTATAATATTTTGTTGTAGCGATACAGTCTTTCTTTATAAAAGAATTCCTTCCAAAGGGAGTCAATACAACACTCTTAATGCTACTTCCAAAGAAGACTGACGCAATGGATATGCGAGACTACATACCTATTGCACGCTCAAATGTGTTGTATAAAGTAATTTCCAAGATTCTAGCTAACCGGCTACGAGAGATCCTTCCAAAGTTCATAGCTCCAAATCAGTGTGCTTTTGTTGAGAATTGGCTTATGCTTGAGAATGTTCTTTTGGCTTCTAAGTTGGTGAAATATTATTATTAGCTTCGGTTTCTCCAAGGTGTGCTATTAAATTTGATATATCTAAAGTTTTTGACTCAGTGCAATGGTTTTTTATTATTGATTCTTTGAGGGCCTTACATTTTCCGGAAGTTTATGTTAGATGGGTATTTTATGCATATCAACTGCTCCGTTTTCTATCCAAGTGAATGGATAATTGGATGGATTTTTTCCAAGTACAAGAGGGATTAACCGGGGTTGTCCTCTATCTCCTTATCTCTTTGTGATATGTATGAATGTCTTATCAGCATTACTGGATGGTTCAACAGTGAGAGGAGACTTTGGTTATCACCTAAAATGCCGTAACTTGGGAATTACTCACCTCTGTTTTACAGACGACATCATGGTTTTCTCATATGGTACACATCAGTCAATTGAAAGCGTGATAAAAGTGTATGACAAGTTTGCTGAGATGTCAGGGTTGAGGATAAATTTGGAGAAGACAACACTATTTTTAGCTGGTGTCTCAGACCAAATGCACGAGACAATATTGGAGCATTTCCCCCCTTTACTATTGCGATGTTACCGGTTCGATATCTTGGACTGCCTCTGCTGACCCAAGCAGACTACAATCCTCTTCTTGAGAAAATCCACCAAAATATAAGCAATTGGTCTACAATATTATTATCTTTTGCAGGACATTGACAATTTATTACTTCAGACATCTCTGGTATTACACAGTTATAGAGTGCTGCATTTTGACCACCACGCAACTGTCTTCGGAAAATATATAAAATCTGTTATACTTTCTTATGGCCGGATTCAGAACTAAATGCTTGAAAAGCCAAAACCTCATGGGAGGAGGTGTGTTTTTCAAAACAAGAAGGTGGTTTGGGTTTCAGACCTCTTAGGGAATCATATACAGTTTATGGGCTTCAGTTAGTATGGAAAATCCTCTGTTCGGATGATTCGCTTTGGATAAATTGGGTGAAAAAGCATCTCATTTGGGAAGGTTCATTTGAGACGACATCAAATAACGTGGGTTCTCGAATATGGAAAAAAAAATTAAAGTTGGGTGATAAGGCTCTGTTTTCAGTCATTGGGATATCGGAAATGGATCATCCATTTCTTTCGCGTATGATAACTGGTCTCAATTGTGGCGATTGATTGACATCACTAGGATAAGATGAGCTAGAGAACTCGAGTTCCTTTAGTCTCCACTGTAAAACAAGCTGTTAAAATACAAAGACGAATGTAAAGTCATAGAACATAGGCGTTAAATCTAGTGGAATCTACGCAACAAGAGTTGAGATCAGCTAGCCTCTCCGAGGTAGAGGATACCCTCCTGTTGCGACATGGACCTGAAAAATACATTTTTAGATTCTCTTCAAAACTTACATGGGAGCAATTGCGATCTCGTATGGATGCTATTAGTTGGAGCAAGGGAGTTTGGTTCAAATATGCAGTGCCAAAGTATTATTTCCTTACTTGGCATATTGTGAAAGATAGATTGTCAACTGTATCTAGTATGGTGATGTGGTGCCCATAGGTGACGATTGGATGTAGTCTCTGCGGAAGGTTATTGGAGACGCGAAATCATCTCTTTTTCTCATGTCTGTTTACAGAACAAATTTGGTCAGCCAAGACAAGGGGAATTCTCGGACATTTGTACATGAATGTTTGGAGTATCCTTCTTGGTCTCTTAACCTCGATCATTTTGGATTGGGAGCTGCAGTTTCTCCTGCGTCTAGCTTTCCAGAGCCCACTTTATCATTTTTGGAGAGAGAGAAACCATATATGGAATGGAAGTATACATTCTCCTACCTAGCAACTGACAAAAGAGATTGATAAAACGGTTCACAACAAACTCATTACAATTCAATTTTTGGGTGATCGAAAGTACGACACACTCTCATCAGGTGATTTAGTATCCATTAAAAGCTATTTTAATGATAAGACCAACGCTTCCTCTGGGTTAGGCCACTTGTTTCTCATTCTTAATTTCAAAAAAATTCAGAAACGGAACCGTCTATTTGTAAAAATGCTTTTTATTGAATATAATTTAACATCTAGAAAAAAAAAGGTGATGTCTAGAATAAAAATTTGTGATAAATGAGGATTAATTAGCATGTTGTTAACTAGCCAAATACACAATAATATATGTTTGACATGTCCGTTCAAAGATTGTATGATTGATCCTATATAATAAATGAGTTTAAATTCACTTCAATTTATTTTCCAAAACCAATTAAATAAAGATCAGGCCACACTAAAACACAGTCACAGATTTTGAGTCCACTTTTAACATCCCTAAAAGTAGTGTATGTTTCAAACTTTCAAGTCCATATTATATACTAAGAAATAAATCTACATAGCATTTATGGGTTATCTTGTTATGAACCAGGTGGAGATCAAAGGGACCATAATGTCATAATAGGACCAACAACAAATGGTTATAACCTCTAATGTCTTTTGCCATTGTGGCTTCCACACACATATCTCACTTTTTCTCTCTCAGACACATGTCTACACAACACATGCATGTCTTTATAAATATATACACCTCATCCTTCAATATCCACCCAACTCTCTCTCTCTCTCTCTCTCTCTCAACACAACCAAAACTTTTCTCTCCAAACAGAACCAAAAACAAAAAATGGCCATCCTCAAGAAATCTACAAAAGTAGCTCAAACAGCAATGCTCAAGCAGATTCTGAAGAGATGTTCGAGCTTGGGGAAGAAGAACAAAGGAGGAGGAGGAGGATATGAAGAAGATGATCTTCCACTTGATGTACCAAAAGGACACTTCCCTGTCTATGTAGGACACAACAGAAGCAGATACGTAGTCCCTATCTCCTTCTTGACCAATCTTGACTTCCAATGTCTCCTTAGAAGAGCTGAGGAAGAGTTTGGTTTTGATCACGACATGGGTCTCACCATTCCTTGTGATGATCTCTTCTTTCAAGATCTGACTTCAATGATTCGATGAGATCTAAACGGTTTCAACAAGAAGACGAAGAACAAGTAAGCTGAAGGAGATGGAGATGGTTAAAAAGATGAAGTTTTTTTTTGTTTTGTTTAATTTGATGGCTTCTCTCTTTCTTTTTTTTCAACATCCTATCTCTTTCTCTTAGTTTGATGACTCTTCGATGTCTCTCCTATATTTTCTGTGTTTTTTTTGTCCAATTTTTAAGCTCATCTAGAGGGTCTTTTTTACGGGTCAATATTTGACTCGTCTAACCAAAAAAAACCTACGAGATGGAAATTTTGGGGTTTAGATCTGTGAAGAAAGCTTGTAATATTTTCCTCATGGATATTTGGTTTGTTATTGAATCTGTAAGAGAGGTTAATTATGATATGTTCTATATAAAAAATTGTACATTTACATCCAGGGCCGTGTATCTATGCATCTGTAATGTAGTAGTACATTTGCACATGAACATAAACTAACAGATCATTTGGTATATGTAAGAGTCCAAAATAATTAAAAAAACAAATTTTACATATAATTAGGATCTATAATTCAAATTATTGAACATAGACCGTAATTTGTTTTTCCTATTTTTGAGCCGGTCCTGTTTACATCCAATAAAGAAAAAGTTACTTCTCGTACAAATTTCTTTACAAGTATTAACTTGATATAAAACTTCCATTCAAGGCTAATAATTATTTTTATAATATTATTTTTGTCGGCAAAATATTTCATTATAATACGTTACAAATTTACATAATCATAATATTACCTAGTCCAAAATACTACATAGCCTTGATAATACTAAAATTCAAGCACGCTTAGAAACTAGAGATATATTTGCTATAAAAATACTTATTGTGCTTGAGCTTTATAGTAGAGTTCTTACCCAAAAAAAAAAAAAAAAGGGGAGGAAATAAGGATATAATATTTTGTTTAAAATCGAATACACAATTTTCTTTTTGGAGTTAAACAATTAAGGTATGAGTCTTAGATTCATACACCTCCCAAGACTATGGTCAAAATAGTCACAAAATACTATTTGACTAAAAAATCAGCCGTCTCTCTCTATACATATCACTTTAGAAGAACCAAGATCATGTGAAACCGAAAGTTAATTACCAAACCTTTAGGTGGTTACATATTCTTGAATTGCATTCTTCAAACATGGGTTGGTCAGGTACTTCGACCCCCTTACGGAACCTTATTTATTTTTATTATATTGAAAAAAAAAACTAATTTCATGATCTAACCACTAGAGTGATTTTAATTTTACCACTTCGTTTATTTTGCCAACTCACGGATATGTTCTGTTGTCCGTGTGGTAGCTGTTCCTAATTCATTTCTTAATGCTTTTTTCTTGTCTTGTCTTCGCCTATGTATTTGTCAACGTGCATGATAATACGTTAAAAGAGTAATTTGAAATGGGAAAAATGTGCATCAACTTTCAAATTGTGGACGAAAAAAATCTCAACTTTCGAAATGTCATTTAAATTCCAAAGTTTTGGTTGACTTTTTAATAAAATGATAAACTTTCGTTGACTCGGCCATTTCAGGCATGCCGTTAATCTACCGTTAGCAATACGATTACGGGGATATTGTTTAAATTGAGAATGATGATAACTCGGACTGGTTTGTTAGTTCACTAAAAGAAAACTGTGCAATTAAAGGTTATGCTTACACCTTTGAGGTATTAAGTTTTCCCAGTTTTCTTTTAGTGGGAAACAAATTTAATAACCTTTAATTGCACAGTTTTCTTTTAGTGAACTAACAAACCAGTCCGAGTTATCATCATTCTCAATTTAAACAATATCCCCGTAATCGTATTGCTAACGGGAGATTAACGACATACCTGAAATGGCCGA
Source organism: Pseudoturritis turrita (assembly GCA_900406555.1). Taxonomy (NCBI): domain Eukaryota; kingdom Viridiplantae; phylum Streptophyta; class Magnoliopsida; order Brassicales; family Brassicaceae; genus Pseudoturritis; species Pseudoturritis turrita. The sequence continues at coordinate 320,343 of OVBL01000845.1, forward strand.
GTCAACGAAAATTTACCATTTTTTTAAGAAGTCAACCAAAACTTTGGGATTTAAATGACATTTCGAAAGTTGAGGTTTTTTTCGTCCACAATTTGAAAGTTCAGGCTTTTTTCGTCCACAATTTGAAAGTTCAAGCTTTTTTTGACATTTTTTCCGATTTTATTTTGCCTAAACGGAGATCGTTAACGGGAAATTAACCCCGTAATCGTATTGCTAACGGTAGATTAACGGCATGCCTGAAATGGCGGAGTCAACAAAAGTTTACCATTTTATTAAGAAGTCAACCAAAACTTTGGGATTTAAATGATATTTCGAAAGTTGAGGCTTTTTCGTCCACAATTTGAAAGTTCATGCTTTTTTGACATTTTTCCCAATTTGAAATATGGTAATATCAAGTGCTCTAGTTGTTTGGTCTTTTTTAGTGTTTTCTCAGTCGGAGATGAAAGTATTTGTACCTTGTGCCCAAGTATTCTCGAGTTCCCGTTTCTTTGGAAATGTCGTGTTTGTGTGGTATATTTGCTCTGTTCTTTTTCGGTCATGCGATCGTTTATGTTGATGCGATACTGGTTGAGTTTGTTTTAGTTCCGTTTTTCAAATTTTCTAATTTTCTAGAGATACTTTATTGTTTTGGTTATGCTCGAGGTTTATGTTTGTTGGCTCAGCTCTGGCGTCTTTAGGTTTTTTGGGAATAATTGTGGAAATGTTTCAGTTCAGCGGATCAGTGTTAGTGACTAGGATTCATTTTTTTCCCGCGGTCCCCTTTCTTGTTGGTTTAGGTATTAATTTTCCTGTTTTAAGGGTTTGTTTCCGGGAAATTCATGTATTCCGCCAGTTTTGTTTTCGGAAATCTCTTCATATTCCGTTGGTTGATGTATTTTCAATTGGATGTATTTTCATAAGTAATATAAAACATCAGATGATATAAAAAATGACAAAACATTTTTTTGTTCAAGTGAATAACAGTGTTGAACATTTTGGACTATTTTACTCATTTTGTTTAATTGTTGTAGAATATGTTATTTTTCTCAGTAGCATGTTAATTTTTTTTATCAAATAAAGTTGTTATACGAGTTTTGTAATATTCCACTCCAAATAGAATAGTAAACATGGGTTGACCTTCTGAGAGAAAATTAATTGTCATGTTAGTGAATCGTAGTTGTTATGGCTGAATTTCACTTCTTAACTTAGGCGAATTTTTTAGTGCCATGTGTAATTTACGAATCTTTTAGTGTTATGTGTAATTTAGGTTAGGCGAATCTTTTAATGCAATGTATAATTTAGTTTGGTTTTAGGAGCCGACTTTAGAGGGATTCAAACCTGCTCTACAATGGTCTAGGTAATTTGATGGGTAAGTCACCTGACCCATAGGCTTTCGTCACTCGATGGTGTGGTCATGCTCGCAAGTAGAGATGAACTACGGGCTGAGTGGTCAGATACACATGCCGCAGAACAGGTTAAACCACTTTCTCCAAGGCTACCAATGTTGAGTGACGTGGGCACGTTATTTAGTATTGGTATAACTAAGGGTCGGGTGGTCAAGTCATGCAGTCAACTGATGCATGTCAGGTTTTACCCTAAATTTAATAATCCTAAGTTGCAAGTGCACATCAAATCAATTGTAGTACTTTAGGAATTGATCCCACATAGACTTTGAATGCACAATAGTAATCCACAAATAAGAATAAAGTTAAGTAAAGCAAATTTTTGTGAGATTTTTGATGCAAATAATAAAAGCAGTAGATTAAAAAGCGATGTAACCAATAAGATTATAGCGTTGGATTTGAGGAATTTCTCAGGGATTCATAGTTCGAATTATTCAGGACTAACTCCTAGAGGCAATTGACATCATTTTTTTTTTCGTTCTAGAACTCAAATCACTGTGATAAGATTAGCCCACTCTCATAGTGATAATCATTTATGTCTAAATTATCCTATTAATCTACTCACGCAGTCAATAACATAGATAAACATGCAATTATAATCAAGTTTAACATTTCATCTAACTCGGTAACTCAATTCTCGCAGGTTAAAGCGTTAGACTCATCAAACATAAGATCAGAACAATAACTCAAGTAATGTGCAAGCCGAAGTCATTGTAAAATCAATCCCTAGATGATCAGTAAAGAAATATGCAATACGATCATATCTAGATAAAGAACTACTCTTACTTATCAAGAGCGTCACTCTAATTGTTAAATCATATCTATCGAACCATGAAATTTCCCTTTAAAATTCATTATTCCCAACAATGAGACTACTCGGACATGAAGAAGTAAATCAAAGCAAAAGTAGTAGATAAAATCATAAACATGAAGAACAGTAGCAAAAGATTCAGAAAACTTCTCTATGGAGATAAAAAGAGGTGAAATCTTCTTCCTTATCGAACAATAATAAAATAAACTAAAAGCTTTGGTAAAGATGAAGAACTTTGAAGAATGGTGAAAAGCTTGATAATTTTGTGGCTGCTGATGTCTTCTTATAGTGTAGGAGTCAAACCTTAGGAAATATTCCTTGAAGAATTTGGAGGTAACGTCGAAAAAGGAATATTACCTTATTTTAATAGGGCGATCGATCGATTAACCGTTGCTTAAAATAATTCCCAGAAAAATTTACAGATGGGTGATCGATCGATCGCTGAGGTGGTGATCGATCGATCGCTGTCACTCTTCAACTCCTCTACTTGCTTCTCCTCGAGGTTGGATCAACCAGTCTTCAATAAATCAAGCTAACACTCCCATATATCTTGAGATTGCACCGTTGGATATTTACGATCTAATATGGAAATTGAAGCTAACACTCCCATATATCTTGCGGTAAAATTTGAGCTTGATCCAACGGTGGAAAAGTCTCCATAGGATGCGAAAAATCTGATGCTCAGAAGCTGTCCAACCTTTAAATTGCTTGTTTTGCATCTTTTGGTCCAAATTGCTCCAATTTCATGTATAAACTCTAAGAACCACAAAAACACTAAAAGAAGCATTAAAATACTAAAATCAAGTAGTGTCTTTATTAAAAACCTATTAAAAATATAATAAAAACCGGTAAAATCTAAGGTATATCAACACTCTCAGACTTAAGCATTTGTTTGTCCTCAAACAAATAGCATTTTAGGCTTAGAAAAGAGTTTTGAAACTGCGGGAACTCACATATCCTTGAGATCATAACTTTGATTCATTGACCTGTAATCTACATGCAAATAAAGTTAATTCAAAACATTCTTATCTTATTCCACCATGACCTTCGCAAGCATTGTCCATACTCTAAATCTCAAGCCTGCAAAGAACCTCAACTTCACATCATTTGACTCTCTACATTCATTAAGTATTTTGTGAGCTTTCTCTTTAAAGAATGTCATTCAGGGTATACAGTACTAGGAGTTGAAATGCTATTTTAGTGGTGGAGTTAGAGTGTTTAGGGTTACCAAATGCTCCAGAAGATGCAAGATATTATGCAAAATCGTTAGAGAAAACAGACCTGTTAATGCCCACAGCTTATCAATCACCAGATGCCTAACTTCTCCAGACTTAGATTTTTCCACAGGAATCACTGCGAATCACTGCAAAATACTCCAAATCTCTCTCTATCGATCCATGGTATTCCCTGGATTTTTATTGGCCTTGAAACTCCTATTTTTGATCAATTTCCTTTATCTTATTGTCTTTCACTTTTTTTTTTTTTTGAAAATGGGGAAATCGATCTTATTGAAGATGGAGTCTCATATGCACAAAAAATACCATGATATTTACAAATCCCATGAAAGAACCAAGCTCTCGAACACATAATCCATGTACTCCACCAGTTGTCCTCAATCTCTGCATCTGCAGTGACTAGAAAACTGTGTCGATCCCTTTCTCTCCAATGTTCTTACAGATATATGCACATATGACAATGAAGACAAGAATCCATGAGATTTGAAAAGAGATAAGGGTTTAAGGTGGGGTACCAACTAAAATGAGCTGGGAATCCAGGATCAACAGAGAGTGGTAAAGAGAATAAGAAGTCATGAATGTTTGATTCGTTTCCCTGATCTAACATCTTTAAAGAGAAAAATTAAGTCAGGTTAGAATAGCCAAAATCAGATTCATCAAATTAATGCAAACTGAAATTTTCTGGGAAGAGTCCAGTCATGGGGTTTCCGAATCGTTTATCTTGAATAACCATGCTGCAATGATCACTGAGTTTCAAAATTAAAGCATATGTTCCTAGAAAAGGCCATAATTCTCAACAAAATTTTGACTCAATAAAATAATTTGACTGAAATTTTTTAAAAGTACTCGATAAAAATCAAAAACAAATCAAAAGAAAGCAAACATCGTCAAATAACGAGGAACCTTTCCCCAGACTTAAATCACACCATCCTGGTGTGGAATTAAATAAGAGAAAGTCATAATCAAATTGAACAATAATGAAAAGAATGGATAAATGATGGTACGTCGAAGATCATTGGAAGATTGTGTTACAGTTGTTGACTCTATTTATGGTTTTGTTGTTTAGAAAAATAGAAAACTATACATGTATGGCGATCGATCAATTAGGGTCGATCGATCGGTGATGGTCTGTAGCTCTATGGTTTTCTGCATATGTGCGATCGATCGATCGGCCTATTAGCGATTTCGCCTTTTCGATTATTTTCTGAAACATTAAGGTAAATTCACTAAAAACCAAAGAAATTAAATAAAACTAAATACTTACCAGTGGGTTGCCTTCCAATAAGCGCTTATATTTAAACTCGTTTAGCTCGACTTGGATGCCTTTTTAGGCGAGTTGAGAATCATCTAAAGAAATCAGTCTTACTTTAAACTTTTCAGTGTTGCTTGCTGCTGGATCAGGAGCTCCGTGCTTGATTGTTAGCTTCTTAATTTCCTTCTTTCTTAGAACGTTAGCTTTGAGAAGCACCATCTTAGTAAACTCCACCATTTGTTGAATTTTTTCTGAACTTGCATCTTTTAGCTCAGAAGGAATCATGATTTTCATATTAGAAACATCCTCTTTTTTCATCTTATCTCCAGGATCTAAAACAATATTTTTTCTAATGCTAGTTGTTCCTGCATGAAAACCATTCACAAAAACTGCTGGGTAAAAAGTGTCTTTATCGATCTTTTAAAACGATATTTTATGGTTTAAAAAGTCAATGACAGCCTTACAATAGCTAGGAAACCTCTCCCAAGTATCAAAGGTCTATCCTCATCCATCTCCAAGATGTGGAAATCTGCAGGTATCGTGCTTCTTGCGATTGTCGGAAGCTTTATTTTTGGTTATACATCTGAAACACAAAGGAAAAGAGAGAAGAAAACCCGAATTAAAAAAAAAAAAGTTAGACTAAATTTTTAATCGAAAACTAATGGCACTGCAAAAATCCCGGCAATAACGCCGTCAAATCAATTGTAGTACTTTAGGAATCGATCTCACATAGACTTTAAATGCACAATAGTCATCCAAAAATAAGAATAAGCTAAGTAAAACAGATTTTTGTGAGGTTTTTGATGCAAATAATAAAAGCAGTAAATTAAAAAATGATGTAAGCAATAAGATTAAAGTGTTGGGTTTTCAGGGATTTCTCAGGGATTTCTCAGGGATTCATAGTTCGAATGATTCAGGACTAACTTCTAAAGGCAATTGACATCGTTTTTCTTTCGTTCTAGAACTCAAATCATTGTGATAAGATTAATCCACTCTCATGGCGATAATCATCTATGTCTAAACTATCCTATCAATCAACTCTCGTAGTAAATAACATAAGTAAACATGCAATTATAGTCAAGTTCAATTTTTGATCTAACTTAGTAACCCAACTCTCGCACGTTAAAGTGTTAGACCCATCAAACATCATATCAGAACAATAACTCAAGTAGTGTGCAAGTCGAAATCATTATAAAATCAATTCCTAGATAATCAGTAAAGGAATATGCAATAAGATCAGATCTAGATTAAGAACTACTCTGACTTATCAAGAGCGCCACTCTAATTGTTAAACCCTATTTATCAAACCATGAATCCCCCTTAAAAATCCCTTATTCCCAACCATGAAACTACTCAGACATGACAAAATAAATCAAAGCAAAAGTAGTAGATAAACTCATAATCATTAAAAATAGTAGTAAAAGGTTCAAAAAACTTCTCTATGGAGATACAAAGAGGTGAGATCTTCTCCCTTATCGAACAACAATAAAAGAAACTAAAAATTTGATAAAGATGAAGAACTTTGAAGAATGGTGAAAACCTTGATAATTTTGTGGCTACTGACGTCTTCTTATAGTGTAGGATTTGAACTTTAAGGCATATTTCTTGAAGGATTTGGAGGTAACGTCGAAAAAAGAATATTTCCTTATTTTAGGAGGGCAATCGATCGATCGCTGATGGTGCGATCGATCCTGGACATTATTTTAAGTAGCGATCGATCGATCGCTACTTAAAATAATGTCCAGCCAAATTTGCGAATGGGTGATCAATTGATCGATCACTCTTAAACTCCTATGCTTGCTTTTCCGCGAGTCTAGATTGACCAGTTTTCAGTAAATCGAGCATATCTTGAGATCGCATCTTTGGATTTTCACGATATAATATGAGAATCAAAGATAACACGCACATTTATATTACAGTAAATTATTATAATAATTCTGAAAGATTTGCATCATTACTTTTTAAGATTGTTATAGCTAATCTTTCTATATTAAAATTGTCTATTATAATATTTATTTTTTAAAAGCTTTTGTATTTCGAATTTCAAAATTTAAAAACCCAATAAACCCTTGAAGGGAAGAAAAAAAAAGATTCGCAGGAGCTAGGAGGCGACACAACAGTCAAAAACCCTTCGCCACTCAGCTTGTGAGTTGTGATACCTTTCACAATCACACAAACCAGTTTAGCCTCAAATAAGGCCAAACCTACGAACCCTTTTGTCTGCTTCGCTTCTGACCCATCTTCCTTAATCATCCATGGCGGCCACCACCACCTTCTCCTCTTGCTTCTCTCTAATCCCTAAACCAAACAACCCTTTCACCAATAAACCTCTCTCTCTCCTCCCAAAACCCCTCCTTAAACCTTCTTCTCTCTCTCTCCTTCCCACTTCCTTCTCCTCTTCTCCTTCTCCTTCTCCTTCGCTCGTCCATGGACTCTCCCAGTATTTCTCCTCTCTCTCGGGAACCGATGACCATTATCGTGCCCCTACTGATTACGAAGACGACGAAAAGCCTCGGGAGGAGTGCGGCGTTGTCGGAATCTACGGCGATCCAGAAGCTTCACGGCTCTGTTACCTAGCTCTCCACGCGCTCCAACATCGTGGCCAAGAAGGTGCAGGTATTGTAACCGTTAGCAATGAAAAGGTTCTTCAGACCATTACAGGTGTTGGGTTAGTCTCCGAGGTTTTCAACGAATCCAAACTCGACCAATTACCTGGCGAATTCGCAATCGGGCATGTCCGATACTCCACCGCCGGCTCCTCCATGCTCAAGAATGTCCAGCCTTTCGTAGCCGGTTATCGATTCGGGTCAATCGGTGTTGCTCACAATGGTAATTTGGTGAATTACAAGCAACTGAGGGCTATGCTTGAGGAGAACGGTTCGATTTTCAATACTAGCTCTGATACTGAGGTTGTGCTTCATTTGATTGCGATTTCTAAAGCTAGACCCTTTTTCATGAGGATTATTGATGCTTGTGAGAAACTTCAAGGTGCTTATTCGATGGTGTTTGTGACTGAGGATAAACTTGTTGCTGTTCGTGACCCATTTGGGTTTAGGCCATTAGTGATGGGTAGGAGAAGTAATGGAGCTGTTGTTTTCGCTTCGGAGACTTGTGCTCTTGATTTGATTGAAGCAACTTACGAGAGAGAGGTTTATCCTGGTGAGGTTTTGGTTGTGGACAAAGACGGTGTGAAGTCGCAGTGTTTGATGCCTCATCCTGAGTCCAAGCAATGCATTTTCGAACACATTTACTTCTCGTTACCAAACTCGATTGTGTTTGGTCGATCCGTGTACGAATCTAGACATGTCTTTGGGGAGATTTTGGCGGCCGAGTCTCCTGTTGAGTGCGATGTTGTGATCGCTGTGCCTGACTCTGGTGTTGTGGCTGCTCTCGGGTACGCTGCTAAATCGGGTGTGGCGTTTCAGCAGGGACTGATAAGGTCTCATTATGTAGGGAGGACATTCATCGAGCCTTCACAGAAGATCAGAGACTTTGGAGTGAAGCTTAAGCTATCTCCTGTCCGCGGGGTTTTAGAAGGGAAGAGAGTTGTTGTGGTGGATGATTCGATTGTGAGAGGCACAACCTCGTCTAAGATTGTGCGTTTATTGAGAGAAGCGGGTGCGAAAGAGGTTCATATGAGGATCGCGAGTCCTCCTATTGTAGCTTCTTGTTACTATGGTGTGGACACGCCTAGCTCAGAGGAGTTGATATCCAACAGAATGAGTGTTGAAGAAATTAGGGATTTCATCGGGAGCGACTCTCTTGCGTTTCTATCTTTCGATACCTTGAAGAAACACTTAGGAAAAGACTCGAAGAGCTTCTGCTATGCGTGCTTCACGGGGGATTATCCGGTGAAGCCTACAGAAGTTAAGGTGAAACGAGGAGGAGGAGATTTCATTGACGATGGTCTCGTTGGAAGCTTTGACAATATCGAAGCAGGTTGGGTTCGATAGCGAGAGACTTGCGGAAATAAATCTACGAAACGACAGGAAAACTAATGGTGATGAAATGATCTTTACCATTCCAAAAGTCTATGCTTGCATTTGATCCATGTGACCTTACTATTGTCATATTTAGATATCTATTTTGTTTAATGGGATAAGGATGTTTTTGTTTGAATCTTGAAAGATTTTGATCTCTCGTCTCACATGATGAATCCAGTCTTGTATTCAGTGAGAAACATCTCTCATTCTCTTGTTCTTCTACGAAAGGGGTTCTTTTTTTTGTGAATCGAATCTTTCCTGTTAAGCCATCTAAGTATGATGTCATTTATTTGTGCTCGATTGGTTTAGAGTTTAGATTTTAGATGTGGTTGCGGTTGTTCGAGTTTGCGGAAATGAGTGTTTACCCATATTTGGTGTTATTGAACGGCTCGTATGATTGGTGTAGTAATTGGAAAGATGTGCGTCAAACTTAATTGGTTGGAAGCAAGTGTAATTTTCTTTTTGTTTTTAAACTCAAACTCACTGCTTCTATTATTGTAAATTTGTAATAGGAAACCTACAATGAGTTTTTCCCTCTCCGCAATTCGGAGTGCTATATTTCAAAGTTGCAAAATAGATAGAAAAAGAAGAAGTCCTACTAACAATAACATCAACACAAGAGTTGGTTTCTCTACTTTGAAATTTGAATCTTGGTTTTAACACCCTTCTTCTTCTTCTTCCAAAGATCTCACTCGTATAGCTCCATAATCGTGGGTACGCCTTTGTCTCCTTTAGTGATTCAACCAAAATCCGAGAGTCACTTCTAAAGACGACGTTTTCATAATCCAAATTATCTAAGCACGACATTGCCCAAGCAAAAGCAGTAGCTTCACTTCGAGACAAGATTGAAGGGGACAATATTATAGACATTTGTGCCTACTCGGCGACAAAGACGTATATTCCCCATCTTTTGGTTGACAAAGTATCATGGCAGTAAAACCACTCCTAAGACAAAGACTTAGAAGAACCATTGGTTCGGGCTTTCATACTAAAGTGTGGAGCGACACATGGATCTCCGACGTCCCGACCCATTCGGCAAGAGTTCTAAACAACTCGTTTTCTCGAGACTTGAATATCTCGGTCAACACCCTCATTAGACGAGAGTCGATGGAATGGGACACACCAATCCTTAGAGAACTTTTCCAACCCGAGGACATCCCCTCATCCTCGGGTTGAGGCCTGATCGCACATCCATCCCAAATGGATATGCGTGGATTTATACGACCACGGTTTCATACGCAGTCAAATTGGGATATGATTTGGCAAGCAAAATTAGACTTTCTCGCAGGATCCCAAAGGTTTCTGAACGAAGCATTACTTGCCTCTTGAGCCAAGTTTGGAAGATCCGAACTTTTGGGTAGCTAAGCCATTTTATGTGGCAAGCATTATCCGAATGTGTGGCAACATGTCAACGTCTCACCTACCGACATTGGGATTGGACATGACCTGTCCGAGATGTGAAGCGCCGGAAGAAACAATAATAAATCACCTCCTCTTCGAATGCCCACCAACCCTACAAGTGTGGGCTCTATCGGAATTTATGTCCCCTCCAGGTTGCTTCCCGAGTACTTAGTTATTCCAAAATATAGATTTCATATTTTGGAGAACAAAATAGATCAGTATTTCCGAATCTCAAAGAAACTCTTTTCCATAGATTCTCTGGTATATTTTTGGAAGGCGATAAATGACAAAGTTTTCAATGAAAAAACAATATCTCCGCGAGACACCCTACAAATCGCAACCATTGAAGCGGAAAGTTAGAGCATTGCCAATCAAAAGGAATGCAACGAAGAACCAGCCGAGACAATATATCTTGACGAATAAAGGGGATCCCTCCGAAACCACCAAATCCCGACATGTCAAATCGATGCATCTTGGACTGATCATGAACCAGTCAGCGGACTATGGTGGAGTCTAAGAGATAATATGGGTCATATCACTTCTGGCAGGAGAGGGTGTAGAAGAAGCATCTCGGCACTACGTGCAGAGTTGGATGTGCTTCTTTGGACGATGGGTTGCGTAAGCGAGATGAGGCTCCGCTCAGTGATGATTGAGACAGATTGTACAAGCTTGATAACTATGACAGCGAATCCACTAGATTGGCCAGTTTTCAGATCATAATTAGATTATTTCAATATGCTTAGAGGAAACTTTGAGGATTTTGGTTTATTTCATATCAGAGTGAAAATGTTCGGGCAAACTTCCTTGCAAAAGGAGTTCGAGCACGAGGTTCTCTCTTTTTCCATGTAAGTCAGACATAACTGGTATGGTTTGTCCCAGTGAGCAATCACCAAACCGTTTGCACTTGATTTAATATATGGAGATCGTTGACCAAAAAAAAAGAAGTCCTACTAACAATATCATTAACACAAGAGTTGGCTTTTCTACTTTGAAATTTGAATCTTGGTTTTAACACCCTTCTTCTTTTTCCAAATATCTCACTTATATAGCTCCATAATCGTGGGTACCCCTTTGGCTCCTTTAGTGATTCAACCAAAATCCGAGAGTCACTTCCAAAGATGTCTTCATAATCTAAATTATCTAAGCACGACATTGTCCAAGCAAAAGCAGTAGCTTCAGCTTCGAGACAAGATTGAAGGGGACAATATGCCTGGGCACCAATCATTTGCCAGTTCATAGAATCAATCCTACTGTAACCCGAACAATAGGATCCATCCTATTCTCAAAATAGAAATTATAAGTGGTTACAGTTGTTTGAGTTTGCAGAAATAAGAATCCATTTTATTTTCAAAGTAGAAATTATATAATTTTTTTAAATACACGAAAATCACATTATTAAAATATTAATTAAGCATAAATATATTTATAATTTCTTAGATAGTTTTTTTTCATCTAGAATAATATTAAAACGAGGTGGAATTACATACGCCAGCAGAAGAAAGAGATATCTCCGAATATTAAGCTGGTGGAACTAAAACTAACAAACAAAACCCTACCAAAGAAAACACAAACTAAAAACAAACAAACATAACTAATAATCTAATTGCAAGGTTTCAGACTTCTTCTTTTCACCAAAAATTCCGAGAACGGAAATTTGTCTGATGTCACCGAAAAATCTGACAACAACGGAGAAGAAAGTTTGATCTTCTTGTCTCACTTGGTGATAAAAAGACTTCGGAAGTGAAAATCTTGAGTATCCATTGGTTGACATGACGATAAAACTTCTCTAGAGGATAATTGGGACCATCGGAACAAGCATGTATCAGTGATGTCGAGTTAAAGATAATTTTTATTTTGAGAAAAAAAAACTAAGAAATGAATAGTATAAAATTGTTTGATTGAATTTCTTTACATATATATACACTATATATTAAAAGGAAATATTTTTTTAAAAGAAACCTTTAGTGTGGTTATATTTACATTCTATGCGATTAGAAAAGCTTTGTAAATCTTTTATTTGTCAACAACTATAATTTAATTAAAACAGTTCATAAATCCATACATGTGATATAAAGTTTACATAAAAAAATATCATACATATAAAGTCTAACACTCCGTGCTAAATTATATGTCTTATAATTAAAGTGCGCATGATAAAAAAGAGAGAAAGAAAAAAACACATCCTTGTTCTTAACGGATATAGACACAAACTTAACCAACTATACATTTGTAGTTGTTTTTCTTAGTAAAAAAGTTCCTTAAGCCAACATGGGCAACCTCGAGGGACATAAGACCGAAGATGAAAATCCATGGCTACATTTTTTGCAATTTTAAAAGCACCTTTATTGCAAGAGAGATGTTTCATTATGATATGCCAATGAGGTTGGTTTTTTGTAAAACTCAAAAGTTCGGCAACGTGACCTACAATCGCCAACCACCCCTTTGGTTGATTGAGCACCTTGATAATCTCCAAAGAGGTAGCTCTTTGATAATCTCCAAAGAGGTAGCTCTGAAGGTATCGTAATCTATATGTAAAATTTTCATGCTCTTTAAGGCTTATTTTTAACTCTTGATATTTTCCTCAAAGAAGAACATAACATGAGAATATGACTGACGATTTTGCATCAACATTGAGCCTATTGAATTTCTTGCAACCTATGAAACACCCGCAAACGATTTAGATTGTGACCAAGAGAACCAATATTGCATTTCAGCTCGCATCTAAGTGGAGGTGCCCATTGTTGAGTTTTATATGACTGTTGCACAACCGGTTCTAAGCTTATGCCTTAATCCATTAGCGATGTTGGTCTTTTCGGCCGACATTAGGGGTATTTGGACCTAATCTATAATGGTCCAAATAACTCGATGGGTTAGGCCACCTGTTTCCATTCTCCATCCCGAGTGGTGTGGCACACCGCGGAGGATGAATTGGACTGAACACTGAGTAGTCAGTCGTACATGTACGAAGGCAAACAAGAAGTAGAGCATGGTGCCCGAGTACCCGTATAAGGAACTTGGGCTAGGTGTGAATTTCTTTTAAGGCGTGGATAGTAAGATATTTAAATATGTTCGAATTGGTCTACGGTCAAACAATAAAGTTATTTATCCTACCCATGTGATAGGTAAAGCCAGCTGGCCTATACTCCACAGAATAATTAAAGCCAACAAAACTGATTTCATGGAGCCTTCCGGCATCCGACCTGCCGTGTCTAATATTGCGCCCAGTACGGTAAAGATGAACTCTGCACCACAGAGCCGTATTGTCGGATAACCAACACATAGAGACAAAAGTGATAAGTAAAAATCACTCGAGGGCACCATACCGGAGCAAACCAGTGGATCCGGACCGATCCAACTTAGGATGCAGAGCCCAATATTCTAGTCCGAGCTGGTAAAATTCTATAAATACCCTACTCATTCTTTGAAAAAAAAACTCTTACTTCTAGCTTAAGCTTCTAAAGCTCATACTACTTCTCTAAACATTTAAGCCTTCCCTTTGATATTCAAAAACTTAGTCTTTTCGACCTCTCACGGTCATCTCTCCGGTCATTTTCCGACCATCTCTCCGATCGTACTTGGTTGATTTCTTCTCTAAATACTATGTCTCCTTCTGCCTTGCCGCTAAATTTCTCAACTAAATGTGCTGATACACCGTGGATCATTCCCCGTTAGACCCAGTGTCACCTCTTCCTTTCTTCTATGTTTTCTGACTTCTTTCCTTTCTCTCCGCGCCACTCTCCGTGGTATCTTCACCCTTTTCTCTCTACCTTTACTGACTTGAGCGCCGGAGAGTCGTCAGAGGATACCCCACTATCATGTTTTCCTAGCTTTCATACGTTTGTTGATTGCTCAGAAGACTTGCCCTCTGATGGCTAGATCCACTGACAAAAAATCCCTAAAGATGTACCAAAAACATTAACCCATACTAGCACTTGATTTTAACAAGTACTTCGTTAATTAAGTATACGCCCAAAAATAAGATTTGCGGATTATCTACTAAGACTTGCTACATGTTTACGCATATCAAAGTCAAAAATATTTATTGGGCTAAAGCCTTTAATTTTTTTTTTAGAGGATTTTTCGTCTGTGGGTCCAACTACTAGGGGCAAGTCTCCTACACAAACAACAAATGCGTTGAAACAAAAAAGCAAGATGGTGGGCTGTTTTTTTTTAACGTCTCTCTGACGCTCAAGTCAGGAAGAAAAATAAGAAAGACCACGGTTTTGAGGCGTGAAAAGTCTAGAAAGAAGTCGAAAACGGAGGAAAAAGGTATTGTGACACTGGGTCGAGAGAAATGATGCACTGTGTATTTAGATGTTTAGGAAGCACTTTCGGATGAAAGAAGTAAAGAAAACCGAGTATTTTGGATGGAAAATGACCAACGATGATCGGAAAAGTGATCAGAGACGGTCGGAATGGAAGGGAGACTAGGTCTCAAGAAGGAAGGAAGGGTAAGTGTTTAGAGAGCAGTGTTTAGAAAAGACTTAAGCAAGTGGTAGAAAATATATTTCCTTTCTCTCGTTGGAGAGATCAGTATTTATAGAGTTTTACTTTTATGGCCTAAAATACCGGATCACGTGTCTTGGGTCGGATCGGGTTCGGATCCATAGATTTGGATATGTTCAAAGCACCATTGTCTTTATGTGCTAGCTGGCCGACAAGTTAGTCCCGAGGCTCAGGGTGATGTCACTGTTGTACGAGGTGTAGCATATGATGGAGCAGATCAGACGCCGAAAGGTTCTTTAGAATCACCCTTGTTGCTTTAATCATTCCGTTCTGTGGTGCAGGGGTAAGCTATTTTACCTATCACATGTGCAAGGTAACGAATATTAACCATTTGGCCGAAGACAATTTTGAATATATTTAATTTGAATATTTGGATTCACGCTATTGAAAGTAAAAGATCATACCTCGCTCGAGTTTCTGATATGGAAATCCCGGCCGCGCGTCCTGTACTCCGTCTGCTTATCCGATGTATGTATGACCACTCAACTTTCTACCCGGTTCGTTCCTAGTGGTGTGACAACACTGTTCAGAAACGAGGGGTGAAAACATGTGGCCTTATCCATTAAATTACTTGGATCATTGTAGATCATTCTCAAATACCTCTAGGCCGGTACAAAAGACCAATTAAACAAATAACGCTAAGAGATTCACCTAAACTATTTACACGTGGCATTAAGAGATTCCCCTAAACTAAAAGAATATATTTATCCCAAACAATTTTAATAGCCCATTTCGATGTTGGCAATCGGAAATTTTTTTTATCCTTCTTATTATTGTAACCGATGTGAGACAAAATTGGGGGAATTTTTGTTTGTCTCACATTGCTTGTATACAAAAGAAACCAGCCCTCCAAACTTTTATATAGATAAATTTTTAATCGAATGTTCATCATATTTTCGAGTATAAAATATTCATTTAGTTAAATTAACTTAAGTAATTTTGTTTAATTAAATGTTTGAAAACGAGTAATTTTTTTTGTGTGATAAAAACGAGTAATTTGTTTAGTAATTAATTTTTTTTTTAATATTTGATAATTGTCTTGTACATGCAAATTTTGGATTTTCATCTTTGGCTAGCTCTTGGACTCGTTATCGGCGTGTCTCAGGGCTTCACGTTGCAGTGACAGATCGAGATCTTGTTTCCCTTATCTCCCTTAGCTTTTGGATATGTTTACCCCTGGTGTTGTGCTCTCTATCGCTCTTTTGGTTTCAATCGATTCTGGAAGTGGTTGCCGGGTTTGTCGTCACTGTTGTTCTGGGTTTCGTTGTGTCCAATTTAGGGGTCTCTTTTTTGTGGAGCTAATCTAGCTTGCAGTTCTGCGTGGTTGGGGTAGTCCTTCATCCGATCCTTCTCTGGCTGGTTCATTGTGTTTCCTCTCTTCACCTCTTGGTACTTTTGTTGTGTTGTCTCGGAGCTGTTCTTTGAGTTTGACATCTCTTTGGTGAAGAAGTCGTGTTCGAGGCATTTATTCCCTCGCCATGCAGCTTATAGTCCTCTCTCTCCATTTTTTCGAATAACTCTTCAATCAGCGATGTATATCAACAGCTTACCATCGAGGGTTTCTCCTCTCCTAGGTGAAGTTCTAGAGTGTGCTATTGGGTTGAATATCTTATTGAAGAGGCCTCGGGGTAGTTTGGTTTCTAATCTCCTCTGTTGTTGGTGGTCTTCTTCTTCCCGGTTCTGCAGTGTCATTGTCATCCTTTGTTGTGCTTAGCCTTAGCCTCGGCCCGTAGCGGCAGTGGTTCCGAGTGTGTCTTCGGCTCCTTGTCACCTTTCTCCTAGCCTTGATCACTGTTTGTCTGATCAAGGTTCCGTAAGTATGTGGTGTTTCAGAGTAGGATCTCATGCGTCCTTCGTAGAGTTGAATTCGATCTGATGGATAGCTTGAATCATTGAAATAAGTTTATCTTCATGTAGTCTTTCCTTATCGGTTGTAAGTGTCCCTTATTTGGACAAAGTCTCCTATGTGGTGGATTTTAAATTCTAGTGTCATTTATATTGACAGTTGGTTTGTGGCTTTCGATCCGGGACTTTTCAAACGTTTTTAACATCATAACCAGATGGAAGAAAATTTGTTTTGCAGTAGCAAATTTATAATCTTTATTTGTCCCACATCCGCTTTGAAGAAAATTATGGAGATATATATACTCTATTCAACAATTCATTATTATTGATCAACTGATCTCCCGATCTGTTTAACCCATATTACTTGTTGTTATATCGATCCATTTAACCCATATATATTAATTTACTACTAATTGTTACGTATTATTTGGAGCAGATTTTTCTTTTTTTGATTACACATCAAACAAAATTTATGGATTTGCTACGTAGGGATTATCAACAGCAAATTTTATTATGCTCTAAAACAAACCTTATGGTAAGGAAAATATATTGTATCGAACCGGTTATTATTAATTTTGGTTGTAATAATTTAAAAGATACAATCTATATATTATGTTCTCGTAGGATACCAACCAAAGTTAACATGCACGTATGACAACGACGTTGTCCAAGTCAGTTTTAAATGTAAAATGTGTACGTTATATTAATACGATTTAGTAATTTCAGCTAATTAATTATTGAAATTAATGAATCAAGAATTATAAGCTAATTAGGAGTTACGTAAAGCATTACGCATGCCGAGAATATCATAACGATCCATTTCGGATCAATGGTTTTTCTTTTCAACTTTCACCTTCCCTAAACACAATTATCTATTCACGTACGTAACTCAATTTTGCCCTAAACAGATGATCCACGCGGTAATCTGTTTGCTTTACAACAAGGTGATGAGTCTACTCTGATGAAGAATTGTGTAGGCCGCTAGTTAATGAGTGAATAAAGCAGCACTTTTAAAGATATTTGTTGAACTTGCGAATCAAGTTGCTGAATGTGTTTAAATAGGTGTGCCCTAAATCCCTTCTGCATCATCACAATTTTCTCTAGCTAGCTCTTATTCGTATTATTAAAAAGTTCAAAAAACTCTGTTTAATTTTTCTTTCTTTTTAACTCTCTCAAGATGGAACTCATTTTTAAGGATATAGAATCCAAGGCTGAGAATGCGAGGAGGAATGTGGATTCATCCCATACAGCTCACAGGGAAGCTACTAACTCGGGTTTGGCAGACTCAGCGTTCAAAGCCGTGACTAACTCGATCATTTCACTGATGGATCTAACCAGCTTTGCAGCCAAACAGGCTGCAGAGTACTTGCAAGTTCTGCGGAATGCAGAATCATACCCCAATTTTCGTCGAGATCTTGATGCGACCGACCAGATGGCTATTAATGCCTTGGCGAATTCAGAACTTGCAATGGGACAAATGAAAAAGGCGATTGCTGATGCAGAGAGATGGAGGAGGGCAACGAACGGAGCAGGAGGGAGCAATGCATGATGAAGACTCTAATTCATACTATATCGTAATTAAATTATCCATAAGAGTATTTAGCAAAATAAGGTAATAATATATGCATAATGATATCTTTTGATGCTTTAATCAATGTGTGGAAGGACCTTATATTAAGTCGATCTTTAAATAAACGATTACCAATTTGGGTTGTAATCATTTAAAAGATTATATATATATATATATATATCGATCGTATGTTTCCCTTTTGTTTAATTCAAGTTATCTTTCTTTCCTTTTTAATTTCTTTTTTAAATTAGCTATCTATACTGTTGTTTCCAGTAAGATGCCTCGCTACTCTTTATTATTATGCACATACGATTTAATATTAAAAGAAAATTGAATTGTATATCTTCAATTTTATTAATAATTGAAAATCTATACTAAATTTTTTAAAAATTTGAGATATATCTTCTTTTGTCGTTAAAATAACATTTTTGTCCCTAATCAATCTTAAAATTTAAAAAAAATAAAAAAAAATCTGATTATTTGATTTTTTTTTAATGTTAACTAATATTTTTTAATTAATTTAAATTAATTACGAAATTTAAAAAACGAATTTTATAAAAAAAATAACTGCGAATTTACATTTTATAATTCAAAATTTAATTTATAATTATAAATTTAATTAATATAGATAATAATTTGTTAAGTAGACGAAAATAAAAATTAAGTCAATGGTTTAAACAAGTCGACAAAGTAAAAAATCAACCAATCAAAATATAAATTGACAGTTTAAAATAAATCAATGGAAAAAAAAATTTAAGTCGATGAACAAAAAAAATAAGTCAATGGTTTAAATAAGTCGACAATGTAAAAAATCAAATAACAAAAATATAAATCGATTGTTTTAGAATAAGTCGATGAATTAAAAAATTAAGTCGACAAAAATTAAAAAATAAGTCAACGGTTTAAATAACTCGACAAAGTAAAAAATCAACTATGCAAAATATAAGTCGATAATTTAAAATAAGTCGACAAAAAACAAATTAAGCCGACGAACATAAAAAATAAGTCAATAGTTTAAATAAATCGACAAAGTAAAAACTTAACCAACCAAAATACAAGTCGACTGCTTAAAATAAGTCGGTGAAAAACAAATTAAGTCGATGAATATAAAATATAAGTCAATGGTTTAAATAAGTTGATAAAGTAAAAAATCAATCAATCAAAATATAAATCGACTGTTTAAAATAAATCGGTGAAAGATAAAATTAAGTCGATGAAATAATAAAATAAGTCAATGGTTTAAATAAATCGATAAAGTAAAAAATCAACCAACCAAAATATAAGTCGACTGTTTTAAAATAAGTCGAGATGACTAATTATTTTTATTTAATCAAAATTTTATATTTTAGATATTGATTAATTAACAATATATTTTATAAAAAAATATTTAAATACGAAATTAAAATTTAGAACTGAAAATTAATTAGTTTAAACATAATTTTGAATTTAAATTAAATAATTTTAAGTTATTTTTAATTAAATTTATTAATATAATAAAGAGTTAAATATATATATAGGGATATTCACGTACTTTAATATACTAAAAAATATAGTTTTCAAATTTCTATAAAATTAAATGTAATTTTCAAATTTTGCTATAAAATTTGGGATAATTATAAAAATCCTCCTTTAATTAATATTCAAATATTTATTGTTCTTATTAGCAATCATGTTTTTTTCTTTCTCTAAGAGATCAATATCTATTGCTAAGCACGTAATATATGTCATATTCAAGTCAGTTATCTATTTACATCAGTATTCTCTAAATAACATCTGTAACTCCTAACCAAGTGGTGATGGCCTAGTGGTAAAGGGTTCAGGGGAAGAAGCACTACAAGAAAACATGGTAATTTCGGACGGCATTTCGGATGGATTTTAAGTCGTCGGAAAATTCAGACCGAATTCGGACGGATTTCGAATCGATTTTCCACGGCTAATAAACCGTCGGAAATTAGTTGGAATTTTCCGACGGACACAAAAACCGTTGGAAATCCGTCGGAAAAACGGTCAGAAATCCGTGGGGATTGTTTTCCGTCGGAAATCGGAAGGAAAAAAGTAGCCGTTGTTATTACCGTTATATAGCCGTTTGAATACTTGAATTTCCGTCGGAAATCCGTGGGAAAAATCGCTGAATTCTTCTATAAATAATTTCACACATTCATTCACAAAAAGGGTAAAAACAAAACATAGTTAAAATGGCACATTCAAATAATGATCAATATTTTCGAGTGTGGATGGACAGACCTCCGCATGATCCAGCGACGGGTCTACTTACGGATGAGTTCTACGACGGAATTCAACAATTTATGGGTCTTGCATTAAACCAACCGAAAACCATGGAAGAAGGTAAAATGTTATGTCCTTGTTCTAAATGTAGAATCGTAGAACGATCATTGTGCGTAGAGTATGGGATCACCTGTATAGGGAAGGATTTATGCCGGGGTACACGATATGGTATTCGCATGGAGAAGATGATTCAATGGTGAATTATGCTAGTACTAGTGCAGATAGGTTAGAGGAACCAAGAACGGAAGTAGATGAAAATGTAGCAGATAGGTATGGAACAGATGGTTAACGAAGCATTTTCCCAAAATATACCGTCGTTCTTTGAGGATGGAGATAGATTAGAGGAACCTAATTTAGAAACCCCGAGGTTCTTTGATATGGTAGATGCACCAAATGATCCGTTATATGCTGGTTGTAAAAAGGGTCATTCGCCTTTATACTCTGCATATAAGATGATGAGTATAAAGACGGATTGGAATTTGTCCGAGGATTGTATCGATGCGATAACTGATTATGTGAAAGATATTCTGCCTGAAGATAATCTCGCACCCTCTTCATACTATGAGATACATAAACTTGTAGCTGGTCTTGGTTTGTCATATCAAATGATAGATGTGTGCATAAATAATTGTATGATATTCTGGAGGGAGTATGCAGACCGCTTGGCATGTCGCTTTTGTCGGCAGCTACGATTTAAGGACACAAGTGGAAGAGTTCGAGTCCCGTATAAGAGGATGTGGTATTTGCCGTTAACAGAGAGGTTGAAGAGGTTATATAAATCAGAACGCACATCAGGTCTTATGAGATGGCATGCAGAGGATATATCTAATGGAGAAATTGCGCATCCCTCTGATGCAAAAGCATGGAAACATTTCCAATAATTGTATCCCACTTTTGCGGAGGAACGACGAAATGTATACCTTGGGTTATCTACGGATGGTTTCAATCCTTTTGGAAAGTATGGAAGGCAATATTCATTGTGGCCTGTCATTGTCACACCTTACAATCTGCCTCCATCTTTGTGCATGAAACGAGAGTTTCTGTTCCTCAGTATCCTTGTTCCCGGTCCAGAACACCCGAAGCGTTCCCTTGATGTCTTCTTGCAACCATTGATTCATGAGTTGCAAGTATGAGAGCATGGTGTTCGAACATACGATAAGTCATGCCATCAAGATTTCACGATGAAAGCGGTGCTTATATGGACCATAAGCGATTTTCCAGCATATGGAATGCTATCTGGATGGACAACGCACGGAAGGTTGTCATGCCCGTATTGTCAAGATAATACTGATGCATTCCAATTAAAGCACGGAAGAAAGACGTGTTGGTTTGATTGTCATAGACGATTTCTACCGAGTGATCATCCGTATCGTCCGAGCACCAGGCTATTTATGAAGAAAAAGAAAGCGCTCGAAGGTTTACCTCCCGAGTTAAAAGGTGATTATCTTATGACTCAGTTAAGAGATTTTGGTGCTGAGAAGACGGTTTACTGTGGTGGTAATGGGCATGTTCCTGTTGACGGTTGTGGGGAGCAACATAATTGTCACAAGAAGAGTATTTTTTGGGATTTGCCATATTGGAAGGATCATCTCTTGCGGCATAATCTTGATGTCATGCACATTGAGAAGAAATTTTTCGACAACATCATCAATACCGTTCTAAATGTGCAAGGGAAGACGAAAGATAATTTGAAGTCTAGATTTGATTTGCCAGAAATTTGTTCTCGTAAGCAACTACATCTAATGGCAAACGGGAAAGGTCCTATCCCGATTTTCAGACTGGATGGTTTAAGAAAGAAAGAGTTCTTCGACTGGATTATGCATAGTATTAAATTCCCAGAGGGATATGCATCTAATCTTTGTAACTGTGTTGATAGTGGGAAAGGGAAGTTTTCTGGACTGAAGAGTCATGACTGTCATGTTATCATGCAACACCTCCTTCCATTTGCCTTTGCTGATCTCCTACCAAGAAACGTCCATAGAGCAATTGCAGGTTAATTTCGAGTGTTTTATGTTATTACAAATTTCCACATTTCCATGTATAATCTTATATTCATATTTTTTTTGTGAACTATGCAACGGTAGGCGCATTTTTCCGGGATATATGCACGAGATCTCTTACAATAGACGGGATACGAAATTTGGAGGAAAAGATACAAGTGATCCTCTGCAATCTTGAGAAGATATTTCCACCGTCTTTCTTTGATGTTATGGAACATCTTCCGATTCATCTCCCTCGAGAAGCAGCTCTTGGTGGCCCAGTTAAATATCGGTGGATCTATCCATTTGAGCGTTATATGTTCCATCTGAAGAAGAAAGTCAAAAATTTAAGTAAGGTTGAGGGTTCCATTGTTGCTCAGAGCATCAACGAAGAAACAACTTACTTTGCGGTAAACTACTTCCCATCAACAGTCCAAACGAAGAGTCGAAAACCTGCTCGATATGATGACCGAGGGGAAAACCATTGTACCCAGCCTATGTCCCTAATATGTTTGCACAAATCGGACGACTAAGTGGGAAAGCAAAATCAAGAAGGTTTACACCAGAGGAGCAGAGACACTTGTGTGGGAGTCGAAATCAACACAATTAGAATTTGTCGGAGGTTTGTTAAGGGGGATGAAATTTCTGCGGATGAACCACGAACGGAGAGATCCAAAGATGGTTTTTATTAAGCTGTGTCGAAAAGTTTTCGTACAAGAGTTTGAGAGCAAAAAAGTCTAGGGTTTTTTGCTAAGTAAATTTTCGGATCCCTTTTTCAAAGGATGTACATAGATATATATACTAGTTTGAGTCGGCCAGGTCAATCCTAAGGAGATAAGAAAAACTTCCTAATCTTTCGGGATTTCCGTTTTAGTAAGTCGGCTTGACTTCATGGACCTTTGCATCGTTGCAGGCCGAAGATGGGCTTGTTGTCTTTGCATAGAAATGACTTCGGCCAGGCAGTGTCGTATAGATTTAACTTCGGCCAGACAGCTTCGTATGGTTTTAACTTCGGCCGGACAGTTTCGTATGGTTTTGACTTCGGCCAGACAGTCTCGTATAGATTTGACTTCGGCCGGATAACTTCGTATGGATTTGACTTCGGCCAGACAGTTTCGTATGGTTTTGACTTCGGCCAGGCAGTCTCGTATAGATTTGACTTCGGCCAGACAGTTTTGTATGGTTTTGACTTCGGCCAGACAGCCTCGTATAGATTTGACTTCGGCCAGACAGTTTCGTATGGTTTTGACTTCGGCCAGACAGTCTCGTATAGATTTGACTTCGGCCAGGATTGTTTTCGGCAGCTTTGATTTCGGCCAGACAGTTTCGTATAAAAATGACTTCGGCCGAAACGAGCTCGTATCGTGCCTAAGTGGATTCGTATCATAGCCAAAGCGGGCTCGTTGGCCGAAGTGGAGCATGGCCAAAGTGGAGCGTGGCCGAAGTAGAGCGTGGCCGAAGCGGAGCGTGGCCGAAGTGGATCGTGGCCGAAGTGGATCGTGGCCGAAGTGGATCGTGGCTGAAGTGGATCGTGGCCGAAGTGGATCGTGGCCGACGTCGTCGGCCTTGCCGAAGTCGTCGGCCTTGCCGAAGTGAAGCTCCGTTGCCGAAGTGGCTCGCCGAAATGGAGCTCTCCCTTGTTTGCAGATGTGAAGGCCTGGCCGATGTGAGCTGTTGCCGAAGCCAGGGCTTGCCAAAGTGGAGCTCTCCCTTGTTTGCCGATGTGCAGGCCTGGCCGATGTGAGCTGTTGCCGAAGCCAGGGCTTGTCGAAGCCAGGGCTTGCCGAAGTGGGCTATTGCCGAAGCCAGGGCTTCCTTGCCTAAGTCTCCTCCATTGGCCGAAATCTCCTCTGTTGCCGATGTGGGCTTGGCCGAAATGACCGTGCCGGCCGAAGTGGTCATGTTGCCGATGTGGAGCACTTCGGCCGAAATATCTTTGCCGATGTCTCTCCCTTCTTCGCCGAAGTCTCCGTGCCGAAGTGGAGACAAAGCTTGCCGATGTCTCTTTCTTGGCGATGTGACCATGCCCCAAGGCTTGCCTAAGTAAAGACAAGACTTGCCTAAGTGGAGACAAGGTTTGCCTAAGTGGAGACAAAGCTTGCCTAAGTGAGGACCAAGCCTTGCCGAAGTGACGACCAAGCTTGCCGAAGTGACGACCAAGCTTGCCGATGTTGCCATGCTTGCCGAAGTCTCCATCTTTTGCCGAAGTCTCCACGCTTAGCCGAAGTGAAGACCAAGCCTTGCCGAAGTGACGACCAAGCTTGCCGAAGTGACGACCAAGCTTGCCGATGTTGCCATGCTTGCCGAAGTCTCCATCTTTTGCCGAAGTCTCCACACTTAGCCGAAGTGAAGACCAAGCCTTGCCCAAGTGACGACCAAGCTTGCCGAAGTGACGACCAAGCTTGCCGATGTTGCCATGCTTGCCGAAGTCTCCATCTTTTGCCGAAGTCTCCACGCTTAGCCGAAGTGAAGACCAAACCTTGCCGAAGTGACGACCAAGCTTGCCGAAGTCTCTCCCTTCTTCGCCGAAGTGGAGCAAAGCTTTGCCGATGTGGGCCAAAGCTTGCCTAAGTGGAGACAAGGCTTGCCTAATCAAAGACAAGGTTTGCCTAAGTGGAGACAAGGCTTGCCTAAGTGAAGACAAGGCTTGCCTAAGCGAAGACAAGGCTTGCCTAAGTGGAGACAAGGCTTGCCTAAGTGAAGACCAAGCCTTGTCGAAGTGATGACCAAGCTTGCCGAAGTCTCCATGCCGAAGTGAAGCTTCCTTGGCCGAAAATGGAGCTGCTTTGGCCAGAACGCCCCCTCTTGTGCTTAAGTGGACTCGTACAGAAACGACTTAGGCACAATTTTGGCCTTGTCCGATTCCTCGTATTTCCATACTCAGCCATTTTCTCATTGATCAAGGCTGGGCGGGTTTTGACCCCAACAACTTGCATATGTATATTCTCACGAACTGCGAAGAAGTCATGCCATACGAGAGGTATAAATATATATATATATATATATATGTATATATATATTTTTTTTTTTTTTAATTATTCACGATTTATATTTTTAATTTTCTTAATAAAAATTGGCAAATATTGACCATATGATTTTATTGCAGCATTTACATGGACCAAATACGCAATGAAAATCCGCTTTACACAGAAGATGAACTTGGTGTGCTTAAAAATAGTGAATTTCACCGGTGGTTGCTATATTACTTAAGCACAATAAATTTCATCATTAATAAGTTTAATTATTGATTTTAATTCAATACGTTCTAATCATTTTCCTCCCTTCATACAGATGTCGCATTGGAAATCTCTAGGCCAAGAATTTCCGACATGGTTAGTGGAGTTGGCGAACGGACCAACGTCTATTGCCAAGTTATATCCGATGTACTGCACCCGGGGATATGCTTTTAAGATTCATAAGGAGGGCAACACAATGTCAACTTCTAATTCTGGTATTTCTTCACATTCCGGTGATATTGTATACTATGGTGTCCTGCGTGAAATATTGGAGGTTCATTACCCGGGGTTACTCGACTTGAGGTGCATTGTGTTTTATTGTGATTGGTATGATCCTTTTATCGGTGTACGACATGATGAGTTTGGTGTTACATCAGTACATTCAAGGAAGAGACTTCAAAAATACTATCCATTCATACTTGCTTCCCAGGCTGACCAAGTTTTCTATATTCGATGTCCTCGAGTTAGGAACAAACAAGACCCATGGATCACAGTGACATCAATTAACCCGAGCGGAAGGGTAGACGGGGTTTCAGATAACGAACCTTTGCAGCAGAACACAATTGGACATACTGCTCTGATTGATCATTCACTAGAGGTTGACCTTGTCGTTGACTTCACCGAAGATGCAGATGATGTTGTATTTGAGGATTCAGAGCAAGAGCTTGGAGAGTTTGAGGAACATTCAGAGTCAGCGCCTTCAGATTATTCATCGGATTCAGATTAGTTTATAACCATGTATGTTTATGAAATGTTTTTATCATATATGTGTGTTTATGAATTTTTTTGTAATATATGTGTGTTTATGAAATATTTTTGTAACTCACAATGTAATTTTATGGCCTTCTGCATTTTTGATTGAATTTAGTAACCGAACACCACATCCCCAAGGAAATCCGTCAGATATTTCCCACAGATTTATGACGGATTAAGCAATCCGTGGGAAATCAGTGAGAAATTTCCCACGGATAAGCAATCCGTAGGAAATCCATAGCAAATTTTCCACGGATAAGCAATCCCTAGGAAATCCGTCGCAAATTTTCCACGGATTTCCCACGGCTTAAGCAATCCGTGGGAAATCCGTTGGAAATTTTCGATGGATTTCCTAGGGATTGTGGTTTATAGTTACGAAATTTAACCAAAATATCCAAAAGGCCATAAAAATACATGGTGATTTACATATAAGATATCGTTGATCAAATAAATTCAAGTAAACCTTTCACATCCTTACATTTTGAAGTTTCAGAACTTCACGTATAAGAGTTTCGTAATCTAAAGTATAAGTTATAGATATGGTAAGAGGTATTCCGGTTTGTGTATATATGTTAATTATTTTACACATACATATGTTTTTCGATGTATAATTGTTGTGATGATCTTCTCCGGTCATTAGAAGGCGTAGGTCCATCATTTACACAATAAATCTAAACCGTATACCTTAACTCGTCGGAAATCCGTCGGAAAATTCCCACGGATTTTCGACGGGAATGATTTTTTTTTAAAAAAAAAAATATATATATATATAAGTGGTGGGAAATCCGTCGGAAATTTCCTACGGATTCCGACAGAAATAAAATTTGACCGACCAATGAAGGAACATGCAAAAAAGTGTGGACGGAAATCCGTCGGAAAAAAAATTTTCACCGCCAAAATTTTGGAAACGGCGCCAACGAAATGTTTGTTATTTTCTTTTACGCGGAAAATTAAATAGTTTAGGATGGATTTCCGATGAAAACTGTTTCCGACGGCTCTTTCCGTCCGAAAATCTTTATATATTCAAACCACACGTATTTTTTCTTCTCATTCTCCTATTTCACTTTCTCTCACTAAAACTCATCACCTCCTCTTCTCCTCCTTAACTCTATCCGAATCCACCCATGTAAGTGTTTTCTTTTTAAATTTCTTGTTTTTAGCATATAGGTTGTTATATTTAGGGATTTGGAATGATATTTTGTTAGATTAGGTGGTTTAGATAGGTATATGATGATTTTAGTGTGGAATTATATATATGTAATTATAAATATATATATATATATATAAACACATTTTTATATTTTTTGTAACTTTTTATATATAAAAAATGTTTTAATAATTTTTTTGTTAGCAAAAGTATATATATATATATATACACTTAAATAAACGTTTTTTATTTATTTATAAATAAAAAAAAAATTTTATTTATTTATACATAAATGTTTTTATAGTTTTATTATATAATATGTATTTATAATTAAAAATGATTTTAAAAAGATACAAACGTTATATATTTTAATATAAAAATATATATATTTATAATACAAAAATATATATATTTATAATATAAAAACTTTTTTATATATTTGTAAGTAAAAACATTTTTTATATGTTTATAAAGTAGTCACGATTTTTTTAAACAAATGTATTTACGTTTTTATTTTTTTGTTATAGTTACCAATTTTTATAAGCTCCATATTGTTCCGTTTATTTACGATTACGGAAATAGATTATATATTGATTATATTTTTCAAATATAATTTTTCAGGTCGCTAACGGGCTTTCGTGCAGTCGGTATGGGTCGTGGACGTACAGCGAGCCAAGATGATGTATCACCTAGTCCATCTCATATTTCGGACTCTCAGAGCTCTGCATCGCGTCATCAGCTGACGGTTGAAGAGTTGGTGCAGCAACCAGGCCGAGAGCTTATCAGAAAGCTCCACCCCCGGTGCGAAGGAAATGCGACATGGTAAAATGTTTAAATTTTGTATTTTTGTATTTACGTTATTAATAATTATATTTTTAACAAACACATTATTTTCATGTTTGTAGGTTCGGTTACAAAAATAATATTTCGAAGTCATTTTTGAAGATGTTACATTCACACCTTAAGGGTCCGTATCGACAATGGAGTGATATCTCAGCCGAGGAGCAAGAGACATGGTTCCGCACATTCACGGTAAGTCATCGACAAATAATTTAATTATCAAATTGTTTGTTATTATTTTGAAATCACTAATGTTTTTTTTTTTCAAATTCGTAGCAAGATTTTGACTGGCACCCCCAGTTAACGGGACAAGTCCAGAAAGAGTTCAACAAGATGTGGCGGAAAACTACTCCGGCCACATGTACGAGTGGAAGCAGAAGTGGCAAAAAGGCAAGGAAAAGCCTACATGCTTGGATGAGACTGTTTGTCTCGGATTGCAGCAATATTGGGCTATGCCAGAGACGCAAGCCATTTCGAAGACAAACTCCCAGAATCGGAAGAAAAATCCTCGAGGTACTCACAACTCTGGAGCAACAAGTTTCAGAGCTTGCGAAGTCGAGATGGTAAGTTTACTTGTAATATTTTTAATTATCTTTTTCATTATATTTTACATACGTAATATGTTTAATTATTTTTGCAGATTGAAGAAGTCGGAGGTGTGCGTCCGGATTTATCTGCTTTAGTTAGACGGACGCACACCAACAAAAAAACCGGCACCATTGACTACCCGGACATTGCTCAAGTCCTCGAGAAGGTGGATAAGAGGAAGGCAGACCGGCTCACGTAGCTCTCTCTCTCTCAAAGTTTGGATGGTTCGTCGTCGTCGAACAACTTGGAGGTGTCCCGAGAGGAAATCAACGACATGGTCCTTCAGGTATGTTTCTTTTTCATAATACATACATTTTTAATATTTTTCATATTTACTAATAATTGTTTTATTTCCCACAGGAAACGCCTTTGCGCAAGGGTCGTCGTCGTGGATTAGGTAATCTAATCTCCACTACCGGGTCCACTTTTTTGTTTCCGATGTATCCTGAACTCGTCCAAGAAGTTCAGACGCTAAAAGAAGCGCTCGGACAGAAAAACATTGAGGTTCAAGCATTGAAGGTTCAGAATGCCAAAACCCTAGAGATCCTCGCCGAAACCCAAGATACCCTCGGCCAATTGAAGGTTTTCATGCACATGAAATACCCGGATTTTTTGCAATGATGATCCAGTCGCTTTTATTTGTGTTTTATTTTCTTTTTAAACTATTTCTTTTAAATGTTTAAACAATTTTATATTTTAATATTAAATTTTCGAATTGAAATTATTATTTTTGATATATTTTGGTTTTTTTATATATTTATTATATTTAATTTATTATAATAAAATAACATCATTTCCGTCCGAAATTCGTGGGAAAAAGTTCCGTCGGAAATCCGTGGAAAATAGGTCCGTCAGAAATCTATGGGAAATATACCCGTTGGAAATCCGTTGGAAATATGTCCCGTCGGAAATTCGTCCGTGGGAATAGCACCCATCGGAAATCCGTGGGGAATAGTACCCGTCGGAAATCCGTGGGAAATTATTGCCGACGGATTACCGACGGATATATTTCCCACGGTTTTTCGACGGATCACGGCGGTTGAAAATTCCGACGGACTTTCCGACGGATGAGAACGGTTGAAAATCCGTCCGAATTTCCAATGGATTTCCGACGAATTTCCGATTTCCGACAATCTAGATCCGACGGATGATTGGGTCCAACAGATTTCCAACCATTTCGTCCGTCCGAAAATGAATTTTTTTGTAGTGAAGTAAATTATTCCAACCTGACTTCGATTTCCCCTGGAAACACTTTCACCTTCATTTGGCCAGTCGAAGTGGTGCCACGTTTTAGGCCCATTAAAAAACCCAGTGAGTGGACTACTCGACGGCTACACTCATCCTGGAAGATTAGTCGGATGGTAAAAATCTGGATTACCCCTGGTTATAAAAAAATAAAAAATAAAACATTTGTAACTCCTCTTTTTTTTTCTCCCTTTTTTTTTTAAATTTAAATTTAAATTGTTGATTTTCAAATATATAGAAATATGAATGCAAGTCATTACCAAAAGTATATCTAGCACATATATTTATGCCTTTTTTATATAACATGCACATGTATAATACATGGCTGTGCCTATGGCTAAGATATATTAGGACATGTATCGACGACTAATTCTACGTACAGAGGTTGTTGGGTTTGAGAGAGAGCAAAACTTTTCGTGTTTGGAACAATTAAGGTACCTAAAGAGGATATAGTTGAAAATTGGGGCCGAAACATAATTACATCTACTACTGAAAATAGAAAACCAAGTCTGAGACTCGCAAGTGGCAAACAAATTACCATTACAAGAAACAGACAACATAGCCACAATTTTGTGATAAAATCGATTTGTAGCAAACATTAGCTACAAATCAATACAATTTTGCTATTATTTTTGGAAGGAAGTCAATTGTAGCAAATTGGTTACTATTTGTGGATAATTTGCTACCAAATTGTCACGAATGTATAATTGTGACAAATTTGCTTCAAATGGGTACGATATAATTGTAGGTAATATTGTTACAAACAAATTTGTAGAAATACGTAACAAAAGTTACAGTTTGCTTCAAAATTAGTGTGGAAAAATGATAACAATAAAAATAAGAAAAAAATTGAAGATCAACTGGTTTATTAGTAACAAATAGCTACAACGGATTTTGTCGCAAAAGTTACCATTTATTATGAAATATGTTTGTAGCTGATTTATTACAATTTGTTACGAAATTCTTGTAACTAATAAAGTAGTCTGTAATGGAGATGCTACGAAAATCTACAAAATATCTACCACCTATAAAATAACGTGGCTAATAGGTGTCACCTAATTTTGCCACAAATATTTTGTGCTTTTCATAGCAATTTGTGGAAACAAATATTTCAAAAATCGCTAATCATTTATCAAATGATCAGACAATTCGAAATGATTAGTGAATTGTATGATCATCTGATAAATCATATATTCTTAAATTTTTCAAAAATTGAAGGTATAAAATCAAATAAAAGTTTACAAGACAAAGACAATGATAATGTGGTATAAGATCAAATCCTAAACACCAAACTAAATTTCTATAAGCTTTTGGAAAAAAATTTATAAATATTCAAAACAATGACAATATGGCACAAAATCATACTCTAAACCCCAAATTAAATGACTAAGTAAGCTTTTGGGAATCAAAATGAAAAATTATAAAACAATAACAATATGGTATAAATCAAACCCTAAACACCAAAATAAGTTACTATGTATCAAATTATAAAATTTCCAAACACAATGACAATATGGTACAAAATCATATCCTAAACCCCCAAAACTAAATTACTAAGTGAGTTTTTGAGAATCAAATTAGAAAATTTCAAAAACAATGAAAATATGGTATAAATCAAACCCTAAACGCCAAACTAAATTATTGTGTAGGTATATGGAAAACAAATTTTAATTTTTAAATTTTTTAAAAGAATGACAATATGGAACACAATCATACCCTAAACCCTAAATGATATTACTAAATAAGTTTTTTGGGAATTTATAAAGTAATGACAATATAGTATAAATCAAACCCTAAACACCAAACTAAATTACCATGTATCAAATTAAAAAATTTCAAAAACAATGACAAGATGACACAAAATCATATGTTTCCAATGATCATAATAATAAATATCACACAAAATTGTATACCCTAAACCCCAAAAAATCCATATTTAACATTTGATTGAATCTCATATTACCACAGTTTGCCAAATAAGTTTTAGTAGGAAGCCAAAAACAAAAACAACAGTGTTAGAACCAAAAAAAAATTGGTTTCCCTCCCACCCAAATTTAGTTAAAAAATCAAAATTTTGTGTCAAACCCAAATGTAAATTTTTGCTCATTTGTTATACAAAACCCTAATCGCCTTCTTAACACTTCGACACATTTCTCCTCTTCGACAACCCTAATCGCCTTCTCCTTTGTCTTCTCGATTTCTCCTCTTCGATCTTTCTCTCACTCTGAATAGTTGATTCTGCCTCCACACAGTCTTTCAAGTAGCGATTCTGAGATTCCTTTGTCACCGACTAATCCTCTAATCTTTGGTTCACAACTGAGATTCCGGTGTCTTTGCCTTTTCCGACGAGATTCTCGTCTTATACTTCAGGCCAATTTCCGTCTCCCATATCTCGCAACATCTGTCTCTTGCCTCAACGATCTCCAGAAGAATCTTGATTCACTTACTCCCCCTTCAAATCTCACCTCCGTCTGCTTCGATCTGACTCAATTCATCATCAATAACAAAACCTGTGCCAGAATTCAAACAAGCAGAGATTGGGTCTCTCGTCTCGGTCCCACGACTGCGCTTGACTCCGCCTGTAGTAGTAGACTCACGGATCTCACACGATGCGATGCGTGCGTGGCGGCTGGGTTTAGGGTTCAGACACAGTTGATCAACTTGGTCGGTAATAGATCTCACGGTGTTTATGGTTACCATTTCGCTGTCCTTTATGGACAAAATTACATTAAGTTCTTCGTTTTTGTTATTGGTTTCGTGTTTAAATTCTAAAATTCTTTGGAACTATGTTTCCAGTTGGTAGATAGACTTCACTATCCTTCTTCTTAAACTCATTGATTCATTGAATGTGGGATTCTTTTGTCTTATACCATTGTGGAGACTGTAAAAGCATTTTATATTATTTTTCTTGCTAGCCATAAGGCGGTGATGGATTCACGATAATCAAAACTAAAGGTGAACTTGAAGCAGGACTTAGGGAGCTGTTGAATGAAGCAGAATTGGCAGCAGAAGAGAAAGAAACTCACTCGTTTGAGATACACCCTTCACAGGTAAATAACCCCTAATGCGTCTGAAATGGCATGTGAATCATAATCATGTTAATGAGCTTGGTAATGTTATATGATCTTTACTTAACTCTTATTGTCATGTGCAGGTGGAGAATGTGAAGCAGCGTTGCTTGCCAAATGCCTTGAATTACCCTATGTGAGAGGAATGTGGCTTCAGGAACTCTTGCAAAAGAGGTAAGAGTTTTCCATGTCTCCATGCTTTTTGATATGAATTTTTCTTGAAAGGAATTAGTCTTATCAGCTATGAATATGCTGTCCTCAGATGGTCAATAGATTAAAGCACAAAATGTTCTTGGATATGTGTTTTTTTTTTATTATTGTTTTATAGTTTTTAAATATAATTGTATTAATTTCATTGTATATTACATAATATTCATAGTAATAATATAATTTTTTAATTGTATTTTTTATTATTAATTACATTGGTAGCATATTAGATTCGAAATTTTGAAGCAATTTGTGGTATTTGGCAATGAAATGTTTGTCCCAATTTCTGGATGTCAGTTACAAATACATTGTAACTAAGTGTAACTATTAGTTACAAATCCATTGTCACTAATTGTGGCCATTACCTTCGTAACATTTGACACCATTTATGGCAATTTTCACGACGTTTTGGTCGCATTTAGTGAGTATTTACTTCAACAATGTTGTAGATTTTTGTATCAATTTCCCACAAACTATTTGTAACGAAATTGTAACAAATTTGCTACGAAATATGTTGTAGCAATTTTGATTCAAATAGTTACCACGGTAAGTCGGTGACTATTTGTGGTAACTTGCTATAATTTGCTACAAACGGTAAATTTTGTTTCAAACGTATAGTTTCGGTGAATTATTTGTAGCAAATTCGAAGCAATTAGAAATTTGCTACAAAAAAATCAACATAGCCACAGAAAAAATTGTAGCTATGTTGATCAATTCTTGTAGTGTACCAAGCATATGACTCAATTCATTAATTAAGCATTCATGTTAATACTCCACTTTATTTTTTTCTATCTAATAGGTTAGCCAAGCTTAGATACAAAGAAAATCAAAACCGTTATTACTTTGGTTCGGTTTATAAATTACTTTTCATAAAAATACCTCAGTGTAATAGTATGTTATGTATACTAGGTGAGTACCCGCGCGTACGCGCGGATTTTAGGTTAAAAAATTGTGTTAAAGATAAAACAACATTAAATCCATCGAAAAATCAAATAGATAGTTTATGCTTTTTTTATCATAGTTGTTTGAGTGTTCATGTTGCATCACTACAAGAAACAGACAACATAGCCACAATTTTTGTGATAAAATCGATTTGTAGCAAACATTAGCTACAAATCGATACAATTTTGCTACTAGTTTTGGAAGGAAGTCAAATGTAGCAAAATGGTTACTATTTGTGGATAATTTGCTACCAAATTATCACGAATGTATAATTGTGACAAATTTGCTTCAAATGGGTACGATATAATTGTAGGTAATATTGTTACAAACAAATTTGTAGAAATACGTAACAAAAATTACAGTTTGCTTCAAAATTAGTGTGGAAAAATGATAACAATAAAAATAAGAAAAAAATGAAGATCAACTCGTGTATTAGTAACAAATAGCTACAATGGATTTTGTCGCAAAAGTTACCATGTATTACGAAATATGTTTGTAGCTGATTTATTACAATTTGTTACGAAATTCTTGTAACTAGTAAAGTAGTCTATAATGGAGATGCTACGAAAAGCTACAAAATATCTACCACCTATAAAACAACGTGGCTAAGAGGTGTCACCTAATTTTGCCACAAACATTTTGTGCTTTTCATAGCAATTTGTGGAAACAAATATTTCAAAAATTGCTAATCATTTATCAAATGATCAGACAATTCGAAATGATTAGTGAATTGTATGATCATCTGATAAATCATATATTCTTAACAATTTCAAAATCGAAGGTATAAAATCAAATAACGTGGCTAAGAGGTGTCACCTAATTTTGCCACAAACATTTTGTGCTTTTCATAGCAATTTGTGGAAACAAATATTTCAAAAATTGCTAATCATTTATCAAATGATCAGACAATTCGAAATGATTAGTGAATTGTATGATCATCTGATAAATCATATATTCTTAAATTTTTCAAAAATCGAAGGTATAAAATCAAATAAAAGTTTACAAGACAAAGACAATGATAATGTGGTATAAGATCAAATCCTAAACACCAAACTAAATTTCTATAAGCTTTTGGAAAAAAAATTATAAATATTCAAAACAATGACAATATGGCACAAAATCATACTCTAAACCCCAAATTAAATGACTAAGTAAGCTTTTGGGAATCAAAATGAAAAATTATAAAACAATAACAATATGGTATAAATCAAACCCTAAACACCAAAATAAGTTACTATGTATCAAATTATAAAATTTCCAAACACAATGACAATATGGTACAAAATCATATTCTAAACCCCCAAAACTAAATTACTAAGTGAGTTTTTGAGAATCAAATTAGAAAATTTCAAAAACAATGAAAATATGGTATAAATCAAACCCTAAACGCCAAACTAAATTATTGTGTAGGTATATGGAAAACAAATTTTAATTTTTAAATTTTTTAAAAGAATGACAATATGGCACACAATCATACCCTAAACCCTAAATGATATTACTAAGTAAGTTTTTTGGGAATTTATAAAGTAATGACAATATAGTATAAATCAAATCCTAAACACCAAACTAAATTACCATGTATCAAATTAGAAAATTTCAAAAACAATGACAAGATGACACAAAATCATATGTTTCCAATGATCATAATAATAAATATCACACAAAATTGTATACCTTAAACCCCAAAAAATCAATATTTAACATTTGATTGAATCTCATATTACCACAGTTTGCCAAATAAGTTTTAGTAGGAAGCCAAAAACAAAAACAACAGTGTTAGAACCAAAAAAAAATTGGTTTCCCTCCCACCCAAATTTAGTTAAAAAATCAAAATTTTGGTTCATTTGTTATACAAAATCCTAATCGCCTTCTTAACACTTCGACACATTTCTCCTCTTCGACAACCCTAATCGCCTTCTCCTTTGTCTTCTCGATTTTTCCTCTTCGATCTTTCTCTCACTCTGAATTAGTTGATTCTGCCTCCACACAGTCTTTCAAGTAGCGATTCTGAGATTCCTTTGTCACCGACTAATCCTCCAATCTTTGGTTCACAACTGAGATTCCTGTGTCTTTGCCTTTTCCGGCGAGATTCCCGTCTTATACTTCAGGCCAATTTCTGTCTCCCATATCTCGAAACATCCGTCTCTTGCCTCAACGATCTCCAGAAGAATCTTGATTCACTTACTCTCCCTTCAAATCTCACCTCCGTCTGCTTCGATCTGACTCAATTCGTCATCAATAACAAAACCTGTGCCAGAATTCAAACAAGCAGAGATTGGGTCTCTCGTCTCGGTCCCACGACTGCGCTTGACTCCGCCTGTAGTAGTAGACTCACGGATCTCACGCGATGCGATGCGTGCGTGACGGCTGGGTTTAGGGTTCAGACACAGCTGATCAACTTGGACGGCAATAGATCTCACGGTGTTTATGTTTACCATTTCGCTGTCCTTTATGGACAAAATTACATTAAGTTATTCGTTTTTGTTATTGGTTTCGTGTTTAAATTCTGAAATTCGTTGGAACTATGTTTCCAGTTGGTAGATAGACTTCACTATCCTTCTTCTTAAACTCATTGATTCATTGACTGTGGGATTCTTTTGTCTTATACCATTGTGGAGACTGTAAAAGCATTTTATATTATTTTTCTTGCTAGCCATCAGGCGGTGATGGATTCAAGATAGTCAAAACAAAAGGTGAACTTGAAGCATGACTTAGGGAGCTGTTGAATGAAGCAGAATTGGCAGCAGAAGAGAAAGAAACTCACTCGTTTGAGATAGACCCTTCACAGGTAAATAACCCCTAATGCGTCTGAAATGGCATGTGAATCATAATCATGTTAATGAGCTTGGTAATGTTATATGATCTTTACTTAACTCCTATTGTCATGTGCAGGTGGAGAATGTGAAGCATCGTTGCTTGCCAAATGCCTTGAATTACCCTATGTTAGAGGAATATGGCTTCAGGAACTCTTGCAAAAGAGGTAAGAGTTTTCTCATGTCTCCATGCTTTTTGATATGAGTTTTTCTTGAAAGGAATTAGTCTTATCAGCTATGAATATGCTGTCCTTAGATGGTCAATAGATTAAAGCACTAAATGTTCTTGGATATGTGTTTTTGTTTTTATAATTGTTTTATAGTTTTTAAATATAATTGTATTAATTTTTTGTATATTCATAGTAATAATATAATTTTTTAATTGTATTTTTTATTATTAATTACATTGGTAGCATATTAGATTCGAAATTTTGAAACAATTTGTGGTATTTGGCAACGAAATATTTGTCGCAATTTGTGGATGTCAGTTATAAATACATTGTAACTAAGTGTGGCTATTAGTTATAAATACATTGTCACTAATTGTGGCCATTACCTTCGTAACATTTGACACCATTTGTGGCAATTTTCACGATTTTTTGGTCGCATTTAGTGAGTCTTTACTTCAACAATGTTGTAGATTTTTGTATCAATTTCTCACAAACTATTTGTAACGAAATTGTAACAAATTTGCTACGAAATATGTTGTAACAATTTTGATTCAAATAGCTACAACGGTATGTCGGTGACTATTTGTAGCAACTTGCTACAATTTGCTACAAACAGTAAATTTGTTTCAAACGTACAGTTTCGGTGAATTATTTGTAGCAAATTCGTAGCAAATAGAAATTTGCTACAAAAAAATCAACATAGCTACAGAAAAAATTGTAGCTATGTTGATCAATTCTTGTAGTGTACCAAGCATATGACTCAATTCATTAATTAAGCATTCATGTTAATAATCCACTTTATTTTTTTCTATCAAATAGGTTAGCCAAGCTTAGATACAAAAAAAAATCAAAACCGTTATTACTTTGGTTCGGTTTATAAATTACTTTTCATAAAAATACCTCAGTGTAATAGTATGTTATGTATACTAGGTGAGTACCCGCGCGTACGCGCGGATTTTAGGTTAAACAATTGTGGTAAAGATAAAACAACATTAAATCCATCGAAAAATCAAATAGATAGTTTATGCTTTTTTATCATAGTTGTTTGAGTGTTCATGTTGCATCACTAAGAAACAGACAACATAGCCACAATTTTTGTGATAACATCAATTTGTAGCAAACATTAGCTACAAATCGATACAATTTTGCTACTAGTTTTGGAAGGAAGTCAATTGTAGCAAAATGGTTACTATTTGTGGATAATTTGCTACCAAATTGTCACGAATGTATAATTGTGACAAATTTGCTTCAAATGGGTACGATATAATTGTAGGTAATATTGTTACAAACAAATTTGTAGAAATACGTAACAAAAATTACAGTTTGCTTCAAAATTAGTGTGGAAAAATGATAACAATAAAAATAAGAAAAAAAATGAAGATCAACTCGTGTATTAGTAACAAATAGCTACAATGGATTTTGTCGCAAAAGTTACCATTTATTACGAAATATGTTTGTAGCTGATTTATTACAATTTGTTACGAAATTCTTGTAACTAGTAAAGTAGTCTGTAATGGAGATGCTACGAAAAGCTACAAAATATCTACCACCTATAAAATAACGTGGCTAAGAGGTGTCACCTAATTTTGCCACAAACATTTTGTGCTTTTCATAGCAATTTGTGGAAACAAATATTTCAAAAATTGCTAATCATTTATCAAATGATCAGACAATTCGAAATGATAAGTGAATTGTATGATCATCTGATAAATCATATATTCTTAAAAATTTCAAAAATCGAAGGTATAAAATCAAATAAAAATTTACAAGACAAAGACAATGATAATGTGGTATAAGATCAAATCCTAAACACCAAACTAAATTTCTATAAGCTTTTGGAAAACAAATTATAAATATTCAAAACAATGACAATATGGCAAGATGACACAAAATCATATGTTTCCAATGATCATAATAATAAATATCACACAAAATTATATACCCTAAACCCCAAAAAATCCATATTTAACATTTGATTGAATCTCATATTACCACAGTGTGCCAAATAAGTTTTAGTAGGAAGCCAAAAAACAAAAACAACAGTGTTAGAACCAAAAAAAATTGGTTTCCCTCCCACCCAAATTTAGTTAAAAAAATCAAAATTTTGGGTCAAACCCAAATGTAAATTTTGGCTCATTTGTTATACAAAACTCTAATCGCCTTCTTAACACTTCGACACATTTCTCCTCTTCGACAACCCTAATCGCCTTCTCCTTTGTCTTCTCGATTTCTCCTCTTCGATCTTTCTCTCACTCTGAATTAGTTGATTCTGCCTCCACACAGTCTTTCAAGTAGCGATTCTGAGATTCCTTTGTCACCGACTAATCCTCCAATCTTTGGTTCACAACTGAGATTCCTGTGTCTTTGCCTTTTCCGGCGAGATTCCCGTCTTATACTTCAAGCCAATTTCTGTCTCCCATATCTCGCAACATTCATCTCTTGCCTTAACGATCTCCAGAAGAATCTTAATTCACTTACTCTCCCTTCAAATCTCACCTCTGTCTGCTTCGATCTGACTCAATTCGTCATCAATAACAAAACTTGTGCCAGAATTCAAACAAGCAGAGATTGGGTCTCTCGTCTCGGTCCCACGACTGCGCTTGACTCCGCCTGTAGTAGTAGACTCACAGATCTCACGCGATGCGATGCGTGCATGATGGCTGGGTTTAGGGTTCAGACACAGTTGATCAACTTGGACGGTAATAGATCTCACGGTGTTTATGTTTACCATTTCGCTGTCCTTTATGGACAAAATTTTATTAAGTTCTTCATTTTTGTTATTGGTTTCGTGTTTAAATTATGAAATTCTTTGGAACTATGTTTCCAGTTGGTAGATAGACTTCACTATCCTTCTTCTTAAACTCCTTGATTCATTGACTGTGGGATTCTTTTGTCTTATACCATTGTGGAGACTGTAAAAGCATTTTATATTATTTTTCTTGCTAGCCATAAGGCGGTGATGGATTCACGATAGTCAAAACTAAAGGTGAACTTGAAGCAAGACTTAGGGAGCTGTTGAATGAAGCAGAATTGGCAGCAGGAGAGAAAGAAACTCACTCGTTTGAGATAGACCCTTCACAGGTAAATAACCCCTAATGCGTCTGAAATGGCATGTGAATCATAATCATGTTAATGAGCTTGGTACTGTTATATGATCTTTACTTAACTCCTATTGTCATGTGCAGGTGGAGAATGTGAAGCAGCGTTGCTTGCCAAATGCCTTGAATTACCCTATGTTAGGGGAATATGGCTTCAGGAACTCTTGCAAAAGAGGTAAGAGTTTTCTCATGTCTCCATGCTTTTTGATATGAGTTTTTCTTGAAAGGAATTAGTCTTATCAGCTATGAATATGCTGTCCTCAGATGGTCAATAGATTAAAGCACTAAATGTTCTTGGATATGTGTTTTTGTTTTTAATATTGTTTTATAGTTTTTAAATATAATTGTATTAATTTTATTGTATATTACATAATATTCATAGTAATAATATAATTTTTTAAGGGACAGTTGCTGATATGGTGCGTTTTCGAACTTTAATGTCAAGCAGGGTACCTTCGTAGAGAAAATTGTAGAACTAGTACACTTTTTTGAAAATGTCTAAAATACCCTTACGCTTGGCAGAGTCTGCGTGAATTGTGTAGCCTGAAGGCTAAGGCTGGACAAACTCTGCTTAAACTCTGCTAATTATGTAGCCTTAAGGCAGATATAGTGTGTGAATTGTGTAGCCTTAAGGTTAAAGCTGGACAGACGCTGCTTAAACTCTGCTAATTCTGTAGTCTTAAGGCAGATATAGTGTGTCGATTGTGTAGCCTTAAGGCTAAGGCTGGACAGACTCTTCTTAACCTCTGCTAACTGTGTAGCCTTAAGGCAGATATAGTGTGTCAGTTGTGGTAGCCTTAAGGCAGATATTATGTGTGCTTTTTTTGTAGACTTAAGGCAGATGTTGTGTGTGCTTTTTTGTAGACATAAGGCAGATATTGCTCGACAGACTGTAGCATACTGTTCGCAGGGCATGGCTTGACATTTGCAACGTAACTAAATTGTATAAACGGTCGGATTTTGAAGTACTCCTCTCTTTTCACAATAATAACAAGAATGCCATTACTTCTTACTTTTTTTTGAGTTTGTTATAAACCTTTTCAACCTCTCCACCTTTAACCTAGATCTACTATTTCGATTTCACCCTCAAAGGGAGATTTCATATTTTCAAAGAGACGGAAGCGAAATCCGAGTATAAGATTGTTTACAGACTTCGATTTTGAACGAAAGTACGTACATTCTTTGGAAAGACGATATTCGTTTACATCTAAAGATATTCTAGGGGTTGAAGGCGAGCATATTTTCGGGAAGAACGAACACAGGTAACACTTCAAAACATTACACTAGTTATCTAAACCACCATCTTCTAAACTGCATCTAGAGCTTTAGTACGTCTTTGGCAGACCTATTTCTAAAAGACCCTGCCAAAGTGTAGAGCTCTGCAAAAAATCTTCTAAGATAGTGTGTGCAGATCTTTTGAACATTCTCTTTTTTGCAGATAATGTTGCATTTGTTGACTGTTTTTGGACAATGGAAGGTAAAAATGGGTTGGGATTTCGACGTTGATTCAAACAAAGGAAGCAAGTTGTTTGCGGTTGAAGACCAAATCAAGTATGATGAATTTCTCCGCATTGTTTGTGAAGATTACAACTTGGAAACGCAGATGAATGCAGTCGAGATTTCTTATAAGTTGCCTACACATAGCATGGAGAAAATGCCTAGCGACACACATCCTATCTTCTTGAATAACGATAGGCAACTTGCAAACTTTATCACAATGGCGGAAAAAGAGGTTATCCGGCTTTGCGTGTCATGGAAAAGAAACGATGGAATTAAAGCAGAAGCTGCGGGTAAAGATGAAGCTTGTGATGTCAAAGAGGATGGTGGTGTGGATTTTGATGATGTTGGTAATGTTAAAGACGAGCATATGATGCCACCACCGAACAACAGCAGAGACTACCGACAGTATGCGAAGAAACAGCAGATGCCGCCTTTATTCTGCGATATATTCGATGAGACGTCTACGAAGCCATTACCAATGAAGAAATCTGGATCCATTAAGGTTGGCGAAATATTTGATGACAAGGAAGCATTAATTATGCAATTACGCAAGATTGCAGTCATCGAGAAGTTTGATTTCAAAATTGCCACGTCGAGAAAGAAACTATTTATCGCGAAATGTTTTGTTCCTAATTGTTCTTGGAGGATTCGTGCGTCGACTCTGTCAGTTTCATCTGAATCTCCAGAATTTCTCGTTCGGATATATAAAGAAGCTCATACATGCTCTGCTGTCTGTAGGTATTCTCGTCAACGACAGGCTAATGCAAAATTTATTGGAAATATGTATGTTGATAGGTTTACTGGTGGTAATAATCTTAAAGGAATCACGCCTAAGCATGTAATGAACTGTATTAAGTCACTACATTATCTTGACATAGACTATACGAAGACGCATAAAGCATTGGCATATGCACGCTAGAGCAGGTCAGATGCACTTTTGAGAGGGGTTACCAGAACTTACCTTCCTATCTATACAAAATAGAGCAGGCCAATCCAGGTACGATTACAAAGCTTGAACGTGATGCTCAACAAAGGTTTAAGTATTTTTTCATTGCTTTTGGTGCTTCCATCAAAGGATTTGAGTTCTTGAGGAGGGTTGTTTTGGTAGATGGACCACATCTAACTGGAAAGTACAGAGGTGTTATGCTGGTAGCTGCAGGTCAAGATGCAGATTCGAGTACATTTCCTATAGCTTTTGGGATTGTAGACTCAGAGAATGATGCTTCATGGGAATGGTTTTTTACAAATTTGCGTGGTGTGATACTTGATGATAAAAATTTGGCCATTATTTCTGACCGTTATCCATCAATCGTAAAGGCCATTGAGAAGGTTTTCCCCGCAGCTGATAAGGGAGTATGTTACTATCACCTCAAAAATAACCTCATCTTAAAGTTCAAAAAGAACGCAATGCTCAGTTTGGTGTGTCGTGCTGCATATGCATATCGACTGGTAGATTTTGAAAAATTGTTTGGTGTGATTCGTCGTCAGAACAGTGAATTAGCAGTTTACTTGGAAGAGGCAGAATTTCGATTATGGGCTTGTGCACATTTTTCAGGAGATAGATTTGGTATAATGACAAGCAACATTGCAGAATCCATTAATGCCGCGCTTAAGGAAGACAGATCATTTCCTTTTAAACATTTCATGGAGGGTATTAGAAAGTTGTTGTCAATGTGGTTTGTGGAAAGGCGAGACAAAGTTGCCTCATTAAAAACAAATTTCCCCCCAAACGTTGAAAAGTTACTGCATGAAAGACACGGTAGCTTGAAAATTTTAAATGTTCATCATACTGATTCAAATTGTAGCCATGTTACAGGTGGAAATTTTGATTGTGTGGTTGATTTACAGAAGGTATGTAAGTTTTTTTTTGCTATTTATCACTGCCAGTTTCAGGAAACGTATCCTGAGCAAGTCTGCCAGTCTCGGGAAACGTTTGCCTTGTTTATCTGCTCTGAGTTTGATTCCTTTTTAAAA
The DNA here is from genome assembly GCA_900406555.1 of Pseudoturritis turrita. Lineage (NCBI taxonomy): Eukaryota > Viridiplantae > Streptophyta > Magnoliopsida > Brassicales > Brassicaceae > Pseudoturritis > Pseudoturritis turrita. The sequence goes on from OVBL01000845.1 coordinate 364,174, forward strand.
TTTATGATTGCAGAGACTTTGTACTTGTAAACAATATGATGTCGAGAATATTCCCTGCGAGCACGCGATTAAAGCAGCATTAAGTCGGAAAACTGAGGAAGCTACCCTGGTGGATGATCATTTCACAAAGGGCTACTTGTATTCAACGTACTCAGAACCTATAAAACCTGTAGACGAAGATTTGATTCTACCACCACACGTAATTAGTGAACAATGTCTGCCACCAGTCATAAAAGTACCTTCCGGTAGACCGAAGGCAAAGAAATACCTTTCTGCTATTGAAAAGGCTAAGCGGTTCAAGCGTAATCAATGGAAAAAGAAAAAAACAGAACCTTCGCAGAGTACTCCATCCACAAATCAAAAAACAAAGCAGAGGACTCAATCTACAACGAATCAAACGAAGCAGAGGACTCCATCCGTTACGAAGAAAACGAAGCAGAGTACTCCATTCAGCGATAATATTTCACCCACTACTCCATCCCCAAAGGTGAGAAGGAAACGATCTCGTAATTCTCCGACTACTCAAACACCAAATAAGAAAGCTAAACTTTCGCAGAGTACTCCACCCCCACAGATGAAAAAGAGTCTTTTCCAGAGTATCCCAAAAATTCATCACAGGTGCTCAAAATGCCATAATGTAGGACACAATCGAAAAACATGCCCATTTTCTTGACTCTGGCTTTACTCTGGCTTCACTCTGGCTTCAAGTTTATTTAAACAAGGAAACAAATCTTGGTTTATAATTTTATTTATTTGTCCTTATTTATGGTGCTCCGTTGTTTTATGTTAGTCTTTAGTTTAATGTGGGTATCATAAAATAGTCGGTATCACAGAGTGTGCATCTGGTATCGCAGAGTCTGCATCTGTTATCGCAGAGTCTGCATCTGCATCAAGTATCGTGAAGTCTGCGTCTGATATCTGCATGAATCATCCAGTAATCTGCTATTAATCTTCCTGTGCTCTACTATAGATTTTACTTTTAGTTTCATTCAAAAAATATATATGCTCAACAAATCCGAGGGTAAAACATGTTATTCAATTAAAATCCACATCTTGAATTACGGAATCATAATATTTCAAGGATTTATAAATACAGAAACAAATAAAATTAGAAGAAATAGTTCAAATCTCCTATATAATGCGGCAAAGCTGTCTTGCGAACCAATACAGGTAGCAGTTTTCGCATCCAGGTTGATATTCGTGCTCAGTGGCACAATTTGGAAAAGGCAAATTCTGACAGTCAGGGTATTGCCACGTTGATGTAAAAGAATGGTTCATGGGTGGATAGAAAGCTACAACCGCATCCAGAAACTCCTCCCCAAGCCTGGTGAGTTTATCAAAATCACCTTTAGCGTGTACGTCGACACATAATTTGAGAAGTTGTGCAGCCCTTTTAGTACGTCCAGCACATACACATAGCATTCCACAGAGATAAGTTGCGTTAGCACTAAAAGGGACAAGCCATTCCAAAAGCTCCATGGCTGCGCTGATGTCTTGTTCTGCGGTCACGAGTCTTGTAGCCTCATAATAAATAGCAGTTGGGTTTCCGGCGTTTAAGCATCTGACAAAAAAGCTGCGATTCGCCCCGTCTAGGAGAATTTTATTGTGTCCTCACATAGATCGTCGAGACTAAGTTCCTTGAGGACTTCATCACTGTACACTACATCTCTACCGATCCGCCCTATTCGGAGGATGTGTCCGACTCTCCACAAGGTGAGGCGGCCAAGTTTTCGTGCAATGACAGAGATAATGTCCGAAGGGAGCTCTGGTATTTGCATGTTAACCTACGATGTGATGCAGTATTTGGATTTTGCAAATAATTAACAGGCACTATGTTCGTAAACAATCTACTATTTTTATAGATAAGAAAAGAAATGAAAGGGGTCGATCTTCCTTTAAATTGTCTTGGAAAATAAAACTTAATTTACAGGGACATCGGTCAAACATTTAGTACAGTCATTGCACGCGCCTCAGTTAATGGCTCGACACGAGAGGCATGCGGGATGATTACTGTGCAACCGGTCAACTATCATAACATAAGATACTCTGCCTTGGAAAAGACAACTCAATTTAATAAGAAATGGCAGAGAAAGCGCGTAAATTTACTGCGCAATAAATGGCGCGAACACCCATAAGAATAAAGGATAAGTCATTTTTTTACACATGAGGAGATGAATGACAACTCATTTAAAAAGTATACATCAATGAACATGTGTTTATTGCAGTAGTTGAAAACACATTCCCTAGTCTGCCAAAACCCTAGAGTAACGCTTCGTGTTCATATAGGAGAAAGTCGTGTCTGTTTGTCTCTACATCTATTTGTTTACCAACGACACAACATTCATCATCTTCGTCTCTCTTACCAAGTTTGTGAACATGGGTTATAGTGTAAGGCGAATTAAAATGGAACTTAATCGTATCCAGAAGGATGTTCCTACACAGTTCATCAGGGCAGGTATAAAATCTAGAACTCCCAAGTCTTTTATGCAGTTAGAGGTAGTATTATTTACGGATGATAATAGGAACTTTACGGATGTAGTATTATTTAGATTAAATGTCTGAATTGAGTCTTATATGTTTTAGGTCCCGTTGGTGATTGTGTTTACGAATGGAAAGCAGCTATCAATGGACCCTTCGACAGTCCCTATGCCGGAGGGATTTTCTTGCTTACCATCCATTTTCCTCCGGATTATCCGATAAAGGTACCAAAGGTTTGCTTTTTGCTTTTTCAGTTAATTGTTATTTGTTGCAGGATGAAACTTCACTCTTGATCATCTTGCTTTTCATCTTGCTTTTAATTGATATTCTATTTGTCTTTGCATGCAGGTGGCTTTCAAAACAAAGATTTACCACCCAAACATCAACGCAAAAGGAGCGATTGACTATCTTGAGGGAAAAATGGTCTCCTGCTTTAACCATGTCCCAGGTTTGGAATTTTTTCAGATTTAACAAAGTTTTGTCGAAAAAAATACTTCAGCCAAACATGTGTGTTAATGGGATGGATTTTTGTTATGGAATTAGGTTTTGATGTCAATTTGCGCGCTGATGACTGACCCAATCCTAGATGATCCTTTTATGCCGGAGGTAGCCCATATTTACAAGACTGACAAATCCAGGTTCGAGTCAACTGCGCGAAGCTGGACGGAGAAGTATGCCATGGGATCAGAGTGAGGTGGTGGAGGCAAAGAAATGAGCTGTCTCACCTGTGTGTTCTTTAGTATCTTTTCTATGTTTGCTTTAGTATCTTCTGAAGACTGGTTTGCTATAACTGTTTCATTTTGAACTCGTGGATCAATTCGGTTATTGGTTATTTTGAGCGAAGGCGCAGTATCTGCTTGTACTCTGCATCTGAAAGCAGATGATGGGCAGACTCTGCATTTAGGCTGCATCTGTGTGTTCTTTAGTGTCTTTTCTATGTTTGCTTTAGTATCTTCTGAAGACTGGTTTGCTATAAGTGTTTCATTTTGAACTCGCGGATCAATTCGATTATTGGTTATTTTGAGCGAAGGCGCAGTATCTGCTTGTACTCTGCATACTCTGCATCTGAAAGCAGATGATGGGCGGACTCTGCATTTAGGTTGCATCTACATCGCTTACACTGCGCATAAACTGCATCTTCTCAACTTGTTTTCATCCACAAAGGTCTAACAAAACAAAATAAAGTATACATAAATTACTGAACTATTATAACGAGACATACAAAAGTGTTACTCCGAGTCTCAAAAGATCGAGTGCAATAACATTAAAAACACAGTTGACGAGGTTTATTCTAGGTGGTATTGTTACGACGAATAGGGTCATCAATGTATGCATCTTCAACCATTGAGAAACCACCGGTCTTAACAACCCTTAGTTGCTGGATTGCTTCTTCAACGGTAGGAATTGCTGGATTTATGAGGAGTTCAGAGAATGGGTAGAGAGCCGAGACACGTATCTCACCTGCAATGCCAAAGAGTCACCTAGTCATATATGTTGCAATAGTTCTCTATGGTTGAATGAAGTAGTAACACTACCTCCAAAATAGTCCAAATTCCAATTTCGTAGCACGCAGAATATGACCTTCCCAATTGGCTGAAGTCGCCAGAAGTACTCAAATTCATCAGTAATGTTCCCTTCGCAATACAGTTGATATTTTCGCCGCTGCAGCTCACAAAGACGAATTTATAGTACTTCGTTCTCAAAAGACATCCTAAACTATAAACATAATTAACTTACCTGAAATTCCTCAATGTGAAGTGTAGAACTTTGTGACCAGGGACAACGTAAATGTCATCTGTGAAGCCTTGATAAATTTCTAATTTCTTGACTTTCACAATAGCACCAAGCAAATCAACTGTGTTATAGAGCAACATGAATATAGATTATTTGATCTGACGTGAAATGGAAAACCAAACAACTAATATTCCATCAATACTTACCAACACTAATCTTCTTATGCAATGAGCCGTTTAGAACTCTGCGAAATGGAGATAACGACACCATATGATTACCACAGATTCGTGCTACCTTTTTAATGATCGATTCTTCATGGAAGAAGATATGGAACTCATGGTGTGTTAGTTTCCACTGACCCGGCCTCGTCGTCACTTCAAAATCCCTAATCAAATACCATTCCCCTTCAGCCACGTCTTCAAACTTTGACAACAGATGATTTCGAATGGTTGCAGAGATCCGAAACACCCTAAACCATAAAACCAAAGATTGTATCTATTCCTCTAAAATTAAACAAAATCATGTATTCCTAAGAGACAACATAAGGACATCAAAGCATGCATTTCTTACGGCGTGATAATCAGCGAGAAGCAAGTGTCTTTTAGGTTGAAAGCGTGCATAGTGCTCTCCAAATTCTCTTACGACTTGAACCAAGATTCTTCCACCATTCTTCATGAGTGACAAGTCTAGAACCATATCTAAATGAGCCATTTTTTTAGACTGAAAGTTTTAGAGAAAAGTTTGGAAGAAAAGTTTTGAGCCTGAAATATTTGGAGAAAAGTGTTAGAGCCTGAGAAGTTTTGATTGTTTTGAAGAAACGATTGGATGAAGAACGGTAAATAATCAAAACTGACTTTTTACGGTTCCAAAAAAATGTTAAAGAGTCAAAGCAATATCACATCACAAGTTTGGTTCGCGAAGCGCCACGTGTCGATAATCGCATGATGCAATACGAGAAACAAGGCATTGCCGTAATTGTTAGAATGCGCAGTGTCATGCATTTACTTACTCTGCATTTAATTGGTAAAATAAACAATAACGTATAATTACCGTTATTCCGGAATAATATTTTAGATAAGTTATAGGAAAATATTTCAAACTTCCCTACTGCAGAGTACGAACAGACGCTGCGAATTCTCTACGCCTAGTACTGCTTTGTCTCTGCATTTATCATAACCTTATATTAAACTTTCCAAAAACCAATATTATTTTTATTATCTCAAAAACATATACGATTGTGAATACGTAATCATTACGTATATAATAAATTAAGAATATATAGTAAAAATAAAACTTACTTTTCACGGTTTGATTGCTGAAAAGGGGACTTATTTGCTAGTTTCTACGATTCTTTATTATGGGGCCCATATTGATGGACACTCTAGCAGAGGAAGAGCAGACTTCTTTAATTGATACGATAATAACTTTTGATTTGACGTAGTACTACTTTTAAAAAATAACTTTTTAGACGCAACTCAATAAACTTATTGAATTGGTCATTGGAGATATTTAGAAAAGTTATAGTATAATATTTCAAACTTCACCACAGCAGAGTACGAGCAAACAAATATACTGCGCTTTCTGCATTTTCTCTATTTATAATCTGCTTATTAAATAATGTTAGTATTTACTTTGCTCTTAACTCTGCTTACGACAGAAGAAGAAGAACAGACCTCTATTTTTATTCTGCGTATTCTTTATGGGGCCCCATTTTGCTGGACGCTCTATCAGCAGAGGAAGGAAGAAACTAATAAATGATGGTCCGACTGGTAGCATGTAGTATCAAAGTTGAGTTGCCAGTAGATGTTATATTTGATATAACTTGCAGTAAAAATATGCTATAGAAACTGCAGATTTATGTAGTGAGTTTTCTTTTACTCTGCATTTTACAGGAGAAGGTGGGAGAAGTCTATTTTGGATTATGCAGAATGCCCAGTGTCATGCATTTACTTACTCTGCATTTAATTGGTAAACAAACAATAACATATAATTACCGTTATTCCGAAATAATATTTTAGATAAGTTATAGGAAAATATTTCAAACTTCCCTACTACAGAGTACGAACAGACGCTGCGAATTCTCTACGCATAGTACTGCTTTGTCTCTGCATTTATCCTAACCTTATATTAAACTTTCCAAAACCAATAGTATTTTTATTGTCCCAAAAATATTTACGATTGTGAATACGTAATCATTACGTATAATAAATTAAGAATATATAGTAAAAATGAAACTTACTTTTCACGGTTCCATTAAAAATGTTAAGAGTCAAAGCAATATCAACTCACATCACATCATGCACTCTTATACGGCCATACTCTGCAGCCATCAATGGCAAGATCGGGTTGCACCAATTACTTTTGATTCGACGTAGAACTACTTTTATAAATAAGTTTTTAGCAGTAACCCAATAAACTTATTGAATTAGTAGAAAATTATAGTATAATATTCAAACTTCAAGACAGCAGAGTACGAGCAAACTTCATATACTGCTTTTACTCTGTCTACGATGTGTCGATAATCGCAGACATCTATTTTAATCTGCATATTCCTTTCTGGGGCCCATTTTGATGGACGCTCTATCAGCTGATGGGTGCGAATGGTAGCATCTAGTATCAAAGTTGAGTTGCAGTAGATGTTATATTTGATATAACTTGCAGTAAAATATGCTGCATAAACTGCAGATTTATGTGGTGAGTTTGCTTTTACTTAGCATTTTAGAGAAGAGGCTGGGAAAGTCTATTGAATTCTACGGTTTAGGAGGAAAATTAAAAATTCAAATATCTTTGAATTTTTAAACATTATCAACCTCGTGGCAAATACGGGCTCATACCCATATATAGAACTGATCCTAATGGTACTGCCGAAAATAAACGATAAAAAAGCACGCATTTGTTATATAACAGAAGAATCAAAGGACAACATATAGGTGTAGTGTTAATTACATTTCTATCCATTTGGCATATCTCGCCACGTCATCATTATTTAGTCGCAAACCAATGGCAGATCAATAGCAAACCAATGGCAGATCAATAGCAAACCAACGGAAGATCAATAGCAAAACTAAATAGATAAATGTGACAATTACAAAACTAAATAGATAAAAAACAGGTGATATTCTATGAAGTGTCCGGGGAACGGTCGCGCTTCATCCTCTAGAACTCCCAGGAACATCGCAGCCAACGTCGGCCGATCCAAACACGTGACTTATACGATCAAGAACCTTGACTGCTGGGTCAAAGTTTTGCCACAACCCTAACCGAATCCACAGTCAAAGTTAGCACGTAGGGCTTCTCCCTCCAACTCCAACTCCTCGCAACGAGGACAATGAACATTAGTGATGCGAGACGGATACACGTTTTGCCAAGTAAGCCTAAGGCGATCCAGGCTACCTGGACGGACCTCTGCTTCGTCGATATCCGCCCGAAGAGAACTCCCGTCAACTGCGGCATCGGAGAGAAGAAACTCAGGGCGCCGGCAAGGGAGTGGAATAAAAAAAGGGCATTAAGAAAATCGGATATGTGCGACGGTTCTGCTTTGTTAGAACTGATGAAGCGCAACAGAGAGAAAACGCATGTTAAAAGAGTTAGCTTGATCAATTCGCCAGAGTCTAATGAATTTTTTGTAAGAGGGAAATTACCTGAATCAGACCACAAGCGGGGAAGTCCGTCAGGACCGGAATGACAAACAAAGAAGTAGTGAATCTTGTCATCATCACCACCCTCAATTTGGAGGGGAAGTTCAACTGGAGATCTGCAACCGTCATGAAGAACAAGTTCATATATATTAGACCAGGGGTCTATACTCCTAACCTCAAAAGCCCCAAAATCATAGCACTGGAAACAGTGATTCCAGATAAGTCCGACAGTATTTGGAGGGCGTTTATCAACCCCATGAGCGGGCATTAAGCTGGCTGGGTGCAATCGAAGTTCTTTACAAAACTCCATCATCAAAAAAGACAGGCGATGGCGGAAACCTGCCCGAAAAGAAGATCAATAGACGGTGATATAGCCGACCGGAGGAATCTCGGGCACATCTTGTACCTCTGGATATTTGAACCAATCCGAATTCCTTGGCAGAGCAGGATTCACACTGTTGGGTTCGCTCCCGCCAGAGGAAGAAGAAGATGAGGAACATAAGTAATGGCAGTGATTGCGACTACTCTTTTATATTCTGCAATAAATTTAATAGTACTCTGCTTAGGCACCTTCTCTGCATATACTCTACGAAATAACGGGTTAAATGATGGGAAGGTGGACCGCTGAAATGATGGGAAGGTGGCCCGTTGAAATGACAGCTAAGCGAAAAAACTGACGTACGTGGTTTTGCTTTATCCCTTTCGTCTATAAAAGAAAGAAGAACCTCAAAATAACTTGCGGCTTCTCTTCTACTCATCTTTTTTTAAGTCTGCGCAGTTGATTCCTATTTTTAATAGGCACATTCTCTGCATTTTACTCTTTACAGGCACTATTCAAGACATCATGGCCGCAAATCATTCGAAGAAAAGAAGAGCACCAATGTCAGACCTGGAGTTGGAAGTAGAAGAGAAGCGGAATGATGCAGTTATGGAGGCGGAAAAAGAAGGAAAGGATCGCCTGAGGACAATTCTTCTGCTGGTTCGATCTCAAATGAGAGCGAAGGATGAAGCTCACCGCGTCAAATATACTTGGATATAGAAGCAGAGTACCGAAAAAGTATGCGAAGCAGAGACCTAGGTTTGGAGCATATTTTAGGCAGATTTTGAACTTATGTTATATGCGTACCATGTATGTTTCTGCAGATTCTGCGTTTCGTACTGCTACTTCTCTGCATTTATAAACATAACTTCAATGCTGAAAAATTGGATGATTCTTCATATTCCTCTTCTAAATTTATTACAAAAAAATTCGAGCAAAAACTGGTAGATGTTCTTATTCGTCTTGATCATTGTGAAATACCTGGCAGATAATTTCCGGGATAGGAGATATTTTGTCAAATCCAAGCTGTTCCCATTCTGAAGGATGGGCCTCGAGCCATTTTATAATCTTCTCGATTCTCTTCTGTTTCTTGTGAAGTTTAGCCTTTTTCTTCAAGATTTTCTCGTGAGTCTGATTGCTCGCCGGTACTTCTCGTTAAGCTGCATAAAATAAATTATAGTTACATAAGGAACAGCAATGGAAAACTCTTGAAAAACATGCAACACCTTTACCTTAGTTATGAACTCCGTGGATTGCTGAAAACATCTCGGGTAATGGTTCATGAGTAAACTGAAGGAATCTTCAATCCGGATCGTTCAAATACAGTTGTTGAACTCGCGGAAGATTTATTATCGTTCATCGGATTGAAGACAGAGGCTACAGATGGCTCCATTAAAAGTCGGCTATATGTGCTCTGCAAATAAAGAAGAAGTGTTGAAGATAACCCACGTCATAAATACAAGAGTGGACCCAGTTACGAAATACAAGAGTGGACCCACTTCATAAATACAAGAGTGGTTGACGAAATCCACTTAAAATTACAAGAGTGATGACGCTAGATATTCCAACTTCAATGAAACTCTGCATCTGCTTTGCTTACACTCAGCATACACATGGGCAGAATAAGTTCTCTTCTACTAAGGAAGGAAAAACAAATTCTGCTTGTACGCCGCAGAGTTTATGTTTTCATCCTTAGTAGGAAAAAACTTATTCTGCCCATGTTTATGCTGAGTGTAAGCAAAGCAGATGCAGAGTATGAGCACGTGCAGCGTATTCTCGGTTACAATCTATCAGCATAGTTATGATGATGCGTGTAAACGAAGAATAAGCAGAATAAGTTCTCTTCTACTAAGGAAGGAAAAACTTAAATTCTGCTTGTACGCCGCAGAGTTTGTGTTTTCATCCTTAGTAGAAGAGAACTTATTAATGCCCATGTTTATGCTGAGTGTAAGCAAAGCAGATGCAGAGTATGAGCATGTGCTGCGTATCTCGGTTACAATCTATCAGCGTAGTTTATGATGAGCGTGTAAACGAAGAATACAGAATAAGTTATCTTCTACTAAGGAAGGAAAAACTTAAATTCTGCTTGTACACCGCAGAGTTTGTGTTTTTCATCCTTAGTAGAAGAGGAACTTATTCTGCCCATGTTTATGCTGAGTTAAGCAAAGCAGATGCAGAGTATGAGCAGGTGCTGCGTATTCTCGGTTTACAATCTATCAGCGTAGTTTATGATGATGCGTGGTAAACGAAGAAATAAGCAGAATAACTTGGTTAATGTAATATTTACTAGAAAATCTCCCTATTTACTATATACAATATATTTACTAACCATGCAATTCAATTTGAACGTCGTAGGGATCGTAGATACTTCAATAATTGACTCATCACACATGCGTTGATCGGTATAACAAAGATGTCTCATCCAACACTCCGCAGCGAGCTTCGTCCTCCAAGTCATCATTATGGCATTACACAGTTCTCTTGCTGATAGCGGCAATCCTAACATGTGACACTCAATGTATTTGAGTGCGTATACTCCACAATCACCTACTTGTGGATGCATTTTGGGAACGTCTTTTATAATTGTGATTGTAAAAGCTGCTTGATCGTATTCTTGAGGAAAGAACATATGAATTGCGGCAGGAACCATTTCAGCAAAAGCCCTCACCGCTGCCACAATATCTGATTCTGGAGTATTAAGGAATCATATATGTAGACAACCCGGTCAACCAATGATATGACCGTCCCAACCCAATGATTCGAGCTCACGTGTAGAAGAAGTATAACGTATCAACGTCTTTGCCCCAGGCCAAATTTGTTGCGGCATAAGCTGGAAGAATACCGTGTACATTCTC